>CM061362.1:6532713-6577713 GCA_030867105.1 Liasis olivaceus | reverse complement strand
AAAGAAATACACAAAAAGATTGTAAGGAAAAGGTTGATAAGATGCATTCAGCTTCTACCAGGGTGGCTATTGGTCTCTCTCCCCCCTCTTTCTTTTTTTGATATTTCCTTCCAAGCAGAGAAGACAGTTCAGAAAAAAAAAATTGGAGAGATCAAGAGCAGAGGTGAATATGCGCATAGCCATCCAGCCAGAAATGTCCCATGGGTATTGTTCTGAGCACTCTGGTTTTGCCCAACAGTTCTTTTTGAGTTAGGTTGACTGATTTTTAATCATGTCCATCTTGGGTTACAGAGGTTGTTTTATGGCATGTTAACCTCAGAGGGTTTAGATTATGTCTTATCTTTCCTCTTTGGATTCAATGCTGAGCAAGCATACATCTGCCAGGAAGACTTTTTTTTTTTAAGAAAAGAGAGAGCTGTAGATCTAACTATGCTGTTCTATGGCATCATTCTCAAATCTTTTACTAACTGAGCATGCTTTCCAAGAGAAGAGAATATGTGTAGCTCAGGGTTGAACTGTGAAGTCCCTGGGGTTCTCTGAGCTTGGTCGTTTTCTTGTAAATGTTTCATTACCCGGCTAGGTAACATCATCAGTGCTAGATTCGTTCCCATTCCATTCTAGCACTGAAGATGTTACCTAGCCAGGTAATGAAACGTTTGCAAGAAACCAACCAAGCTCAGAGAACCCCAAGGACTCCACATGCTTTCCAATTGCTCCACAGGAAGGTTATGAAAACTCAGGGTCCTGAACTAGTGCAACAAAGTGGATTCTGAGGAAAAGATCAGGCAGTAAGACAGTGTGATGTGACAGTGTCTTCTCAGTGATGCTCCAGAAAATCTAGAGGCTATCCTATTCATTTGACACTCTTGCTTGTTGCTCTAGCCAATGAAAAAAATGGATATTCCACCAACAGATGAAGAGAGATGAATGAATCCCAATGTTTAGATCTATTCTCACATAACAGGAGGCTATAGATACTCTGCACTTTTTAAACAAACAAGCAAACAGTCCATAGTTGGCTTGCCATTTTTCATGTTTTTTTTCAGATTAATATTCTTTGATTGTATGGTCACCACACCCAAGCTGCAGAGCTCTCAGTGACCATTAGATGGCGGCAAAGAGATAGTTAAAAATCTAATTCTTTTTTGGTCATCCATTGGTCATCTGGAGTTTTGTCTTTGAACCAGATATGGTCTTTGAACTGGATAGCAAAAAACAACACAATATCACACCCAGAGACACATACAAGTGTACCTATGTAAATGTGGATGTGAAGAGAGAGAGAGAGAGGGAGGGAGGGAGGGGTGGGGGAGAGAGAGAGAGAGAGAGAGATGTTCATTGCTCTATTTCTTGCAAAAGCCAGCTTGGTGTGGTGGTGAAGGCATCAGGTAGAAACCCAGAGACTGAATTCTAGTCCAGCCTTGGGCACAAAGCCAGCTAGGTGACCCTGGGCCAGTTGCTCTCTCTCAGCCATAGGAAGGAAGCAAGGGCAAACCACTTTTGAAAATGCTGCGTAGAAAATTGCAGGGACTTGATGTACTGTACTGACAGCCAGTTTGGTCTAGTGGTGAAGGTGCTAGACTAGAAACCTGGAGACTGTGAGTTCTAGTCCTGCCTTGGGCACAAAGCCAGCTGGGTGACCTTGGGCCAGTCCTTCTCTCTCAGCCCTAAGAAGGAGGCAATGGCAAACCACTTCTGAAATTTTTCCAAGAAAACTGCAGGGACTAGTTCAGGCAGTCGCCAAGAGTCAACAATTACTCAAAGGCACACGTACTCACACACACACACAAATCTTGCAAGGCTGGGAGAAAATGTTAGAGATGTTCAACAAGTGGCATGCTAATAGGAATTCCCAGAGTCTAACAGATCAAGTCTCTCCCTGAAATCCAGGCTCCAAAAGGACAGTGAAAGGGTTCTGTATAACTTGGAAAGATGGCGTGCTTGACAAGGAACACTTCCAAGCTCCTTGAGCCAAAGGAGCTACAATTTATTTATTTCTTTTTAGTCAAAGGACAAAGAAAGGAGCCCTTGCTCATAAAATAACATTTTGTTATTGTTTTCTCCTTCCTGCTTCTCTCTCTCTCTCTCTTAAGGAAAGTGTTTGGTAGGCATCGCAGTCTTCTGCTAAAATGATGTATGGAGCTATTGTCTAGTTGGGTCTGATCAGCTGTAAATGAAACTAATTAAGGAAATGTCAAACATAATTAATAAAACAGCTTTAACCTACAAAAGCACTGTCAGCGGAATGAATGGGGAGATCACCAGGCTTTCAGTGTTGTGTGTGTGCTGTGTGTGTATACAAACACCACACACACACCATAAATATATTTTTTTTCTTAGGATGTCCTTTTAGCATGTTCTGCTAGAATAAAGCGAGATCCTTAAGGGAGATTCTGTTTTGAAGCCTAATCTTATTCTCCACCCAGAGCCATGGAAGAAGAAGAAAATAATGTCACCCTATTTGCAAATTGGGATGGTGTGAAGATGTGCAGGTGTGTGCGTGTCTTTGTGCGCAGGGGTTTCATTGCAAGACTATCTTTTTCAAGTACGTTGGTACAGGAACATAACCCATTTGCTTGAGCTCCTCTATAGCTGCTAAATAAAACAGCGTAGGTACTTCAATTTTAATTTAGAATATTACCATTCTCCTGTGTGACACATACATGTGCGCACAGACATCCATCACAAATAAGGATCCTGTGAATCACACAGGAAGGTAATATTTTGAATATCTATGTGGGGTGAGCAACCTATAATTATGGTAAGCAAATTAAGGTATGCAACAGAGTGAGTTACATTTGCCTCAGAGTAATGATGCTCCGGACCTTTCTGATCTCTGGAGACCCAGCAGTATAATGGATTCCTTTGCAGTTGCAGATGAGGTAGGAAAAAGCTGTCAACCAACATGATGCTTACATACGTGTGGCTCAGATGCTTGGAGCCTCCTTGAAGAGCTGGACTAATCTCTCATCATTTCAGTTATGGAAGGATAGGACCCCAGAAGAAAGACGAAAGGAAAATATGGTTCCTCCAAGCTCAACTCTACAGAGAAGCCAGGTCTCCTGCCTTTCTTGCGGTCCTATTGGGAATTTTTGGAATCAAGCAAGGATAAAACCTTAACCCTTTGAAAACACCCTCCCCCACCTTCATCAGCATATATAAAGGATATAAAGGGAGAGGTGAAAGAAAAAGAAATCCTGAATTCAGAAAAAGTCACTTTTTCTTTTTTCCCACTTTTAAATGTGTTGGTTAAAACATTTTGGGGGGAAAAACCCAGCAAAATAAATCACTGCAAAAAGAAGAAAAAGGAAAGAAGAATAGTAGTGGATAAAAGAAGAAAATGTCAGTAAATAAACAGGGACTTTACAATGGTCATGAAATCTGAAGTTCATTATTTCATTAACAACGAATTGATTGTGTAGAAATGAGTACTTTGTCCCATTTTTTTTTAAAAAAATGCAAATCTCTAAAACTCTGAACAAGATATTAATATCACCGCTATTGATCCTGGTTCCAAGGAGAAATGCACGTTATCATATAAAAAGAAAAAACAATCAATGAGAAACATTATTAGAAAACTATTTAATTTCAAATTCCCTCCCATTGTACTCCAACGGATAATTGCAATCAACCTATTTATAAGCATTGGAATAATTTCTGATTACAGTCTTTGTATTAATTGTTTTGACATACTCTTATGTGTCTAAGCCTGCCTTTTTGTGTGCTATAGGATATAGAGGGGAGACATTCTTGTTAAAGTTTGGTCAAGCTTCTCTTCCGAATGTATGCTGTTAATTTGGACATTGCTGCATAGTCCCCAAGTAGAAAAAGACACTTTTTCCACCCACACATTGAGAGAGGCAGTTACACATGAAGGAATTGAGATCTCTGTGATAAAACAAGAGCTCTGTTTGTAAGCAGGAGGTGTTATAGAAATAACGGCTGGGTATTTTATGATTGTTTTCCCTGTAGTTTCATACCTGTTAATCCAATCAAAGACGGGTACCATCCCCTTCAGAATGAAACACAAGGGGAAGCTGACCTGTAACTAGGTGACAATTTACAGTAAGGTCTTCATTAAAATATCCTGTTGAGGATTGTTGTTGTTGTTGTTACTCTATCAGTGTAAATGAATGGGAGGTTGGGGGGAAGACCTTTAAATCTTAAGGAAAAAAACATCCTTCTTGAAAATCTAGCTCACAAGGAAATTAGGAAAACAATAAAATCAACAATGGGCATAAAGTCTACCTCTTCTTCTTCCTCCTCCTTCACTCCTCCTTTCTTCTCTTCTCTCTCTCTCTCTTCCTTCTTCCATAATCACTGGTATTCCATGGTGTCTGTAGGGAATGATGAACATGAGCCTGTCAGGATATCAGCAGACTACAATTCCCAGCATCCCACTCTGATACTGATGGTGGTTGGCTTTGTTTGACATTGTTCAGCTGTGTGGTGGGCCAGAAGTTCCCTTCCTCCTGACATGTATGAATGGTTGTAGATTTACCTCTAGCAATAACTAAGTTGTGCACTAAATGTTGGATGAAACCAGTAGAAACCAAAAGAGGGAAGATGCTATGCTACTAGGGGTCAGATTGACCCACCCTCTTTCAAAATCACCTGATGCCACTTCAAGCTTTCTGGTTGACTCAATTAATAGAGGCCATGGACACTGAGAAATTGTCTTCAACCTGTTCAGTAAGAGGTTACTAAGGATCAGATTTCTAGCATAGCAGCTGTTACTAGAGTCTTTTGTTATGTTGGGTCTTCAGATACCATGTAAGGCTTGCAGCATTTTTCATTTACTTGGGCTGATATATAGTTTTGGAAAGGCAGAGCCTTGCTGTGATAGTTAGATTTTGCTAATAGCCTACTACAATGTCCTGGAGGTGAAAACGCCTTTGGAGACTGTAGCAGTTCTACTTGCCCGGCAGTTCTTCCATCTTGAAATACCTAGTTGGTTCTCCTTTTCTTGCAACCACTTTTTCTATTTCAAGATTTACTTCAAAAGGAAGAAAAAGGGACCCCAGCCCAAGGTTCTGGAGTCTGGAAGAACCTTCCTGAGCATCTCAAAGAGGTTCTGGCTTGCTCCTTCATGTAATCTGATGGTTCTGCACACTTGTTCTCATGGTAGAACTTCACAATGGCTTTTATTTCCACCATCAGGGTCTATCTCTGTTGGTAATATTTTAAGGAGGATGTTAAATTAGGTTTCTTGGTGGCCAGGTTCTCAGTGATTTTAGCCTGAACTACTAAAATGGTGCAGTAGCTGATAGAACCTCAGGGCAAATTGTTATTTGGGGATGTCCCTTAGAAACCATTGCAGGCAATGCTCCTTGAGTTTAATAGATAACCAATGATAGGCTAATTTTTCTTCCATTCAAGGGTCTGCTTTACAGTCTAAGCAGCTTAGTTCCTGGTGAAAGACCATCCTTGCTTCAAAGTTGTGCTGCCATCATGAATTTCTATCTCAGGTATGTAACGATAACTTTGATTTTATTTATTTATTTATTTATTCATAATGAGTGAGACAATTGATCATGATGAGTGCTGATAGGATCCCACTTAGCTGACAGTTGGCTCCTGCCTGCTTTTGAGGGTCCTGATCCTTTCACCATAAGAAAATGCAGCATGTGAGTCCTCAGAGCTTATGCACCCCATTAGGGTTGGCATTGCATCCTCTATAGAACTCCAAAAGCTATCCTCAAACTGTCATTTTTAGTGTGATAACAGGAGAAAATTATTTTAAAGACTAACTGCAAAGTAATTCCAATAACTCTATTTAAAATAATTAAAAGTAAGCGGAATGTGTTGTTGTTATTATTACTGTTGTTATGCTTCTATTCATCAAGGAATAGCACATTAAGAACAAACAAAAAGGATCACATCTGATGTTCTTGGGAAATTAAAGTTCCAGCCAAGAACCATGGAATTATCCTAGTAACATCTTAAGATGTAACATGTGCCCAGCAAGGTGTTTCTTGTAAACACATAGTTGATATAGCTGAAATATTTAGTTCTTGTAAAAAAAGAAAATTAATCTGTTTGATATTCCTCCTAATACTATAACTAGAGCAATTACTTTGCAAGATTTTTTCCAATATGATGATGATGAGGAGGAGGAGGAGGAGGATTTGCTTCATCCACTGTTTTTTGAAGTGTGCACCCCCTTACCTCTTGTCTGGATTCAGCCTGGAAGAAATCTAGCATCCCAGCTTAACTCCAGAGCAAGCCCTGTTATAACTGCTTGTCCCAAAATTAATCATATTCCCTGCAATGTTTAGAAGAACAAGTTTCACTATCAGGAACTAGATTTTGGAAATAATGACCAAGCAAGGTCTCCAAATGTCCTTAAATTTTTGGCTTAGAACAATGAAAATTGTTCCTTAAATAAAAAAATTAAGGAAATTTGGAGACCTTGCTTGGTCATTATTATTAGAGGCATTATTACTAGAGGCAACCAAATGTCCTTGGCTTAGATATGGAGGGTTGAATGGAAGGAAATGAGAGTGTAGTCAAATAACCCTTTTATTAGGCTCAAGGCTCTTTGCTCATTGAATCACCATAGAAAAAGTCATTCCTGCAAAAACACAGCATTATGAGTTCTCAAGAAAGACCATTCTGGTGATGGACTACAGTCAAGTGCTTGCTGTGCTCAACCTACTAGAGATTTGGAAGCCCAATCAGATCCATCTGCCCTACCTAGGAATGTGTTCCTGAGTAGATAATCCCCTTTTTTAGGCTAGCAAGATGCTCCAACCAAATAACTTCTCCCAATCTCTGAAGACCACTTATGCTGGCACATTTCAATGTCCTCCCAACAGCCATTCTCAAGGGCAAATATAAAACAATTCCATATGAGCTAAGATTGTGCCCTGTGGAGGAGCCATTGAATCCATAGGTTATGCCCTGTTATATTGTCCCTTCTATAAGGACACAGGGGTCTGCTCTAAAATTGTCTCTTTGGCAAAGTACCCAGGCAATGTTGATTTATATTATGTTCAGTTACTCTCACCAGACCAGTATGACTCCATTTCCATGAATGTGACTAAATTCTGCTATACTGTCTATAAAATGAGACATGCCTTGATTGCCTCCATGACCTAGGCCCACATTTTATGTTTATATTTTATTTTATTTGAAAGAGAGCAAGTTTGGTCTAGTGGTTAAGGCTCCAGGCTAGAAACCAGGAGACAGTGAGTTCTAGTCCTGCCTTAGGTATGGATCCAGCTGGGTGACCTTGGGCCAGTCCCTCTCTCTCAGCCCACAACACCAGGCTCGGTCGACAAGCTGGTCAGTCAATTCTTGTCACAACCGATGGATCAACATTCAGATTCCACCCAGAGTCTGGGGGGGGGGGGGGGGGCAGGAGGGAAGGCAAGTTCTGCACCTGTTGGAAGAATTTTAGGAAGAAAAAAAATTTTTTTATTTGAAATCGAAACTGTTTCATTATTCTAATTATTTTGTCAACCTGTAGAACTCTGCAGGGACTGTAATAAAGATTACAACTACTCTTTTATTGGCAGGGGCTTCACATCAGCTCCTTGTAGGCAACAAGATCTGATTAATGCTAACCAAAAAGGATGTTGAGTTTATACTTGAAAAGTTCAGACAAGCTTGCAACAACTTCAGCAGCAGAAAGTTTTGGTCTTTTGTTTTGTGTCGTTAACAGATGGCAGGCTGCCATACTTCTAGAGACGGGGGCATGGTCTTTGGCATCTGCTTTCAGATACCTCTAGCCTGAGGAACAAGGGTGCCATTTGTTACAGCCTGGCAAAGGAACGGCACCACGGGAACGTGCCACAGCAAGAGTTACAATACTCCATTTTATAGAGAGGCTTTTCAGAGAGCCAGGAATGAAACTGGCAGATGGGGTCATTGAAAGGGGAAAGAGTTATTCCCTAAAATGAATGCTGGGTCAGTTTCCTTCCATGTGTCCTTGAGGATGTTGGGGTGAGAAATCACAACCCTTGATTTTCCAAAAGAGTAGGAAGAACTTTCTATTAATCCACAGAGCATCCAGAAACGGGGCTGTCCTGTAAGTTAGGAGATAATAGAGCTGGTATTATCTTGTTGATATTTTCAACCTTCAGGGCGAAATCATTCTTATTTTCTTGCATGCCTAGAAACCACCAAAATGTCTCAGGTTAAGCAATTATACTGGCAGTATGTTTGAAACAGCCAAGCCTTTTTTCGGTTTTGTTTTGTTTTGTGGATCAAATGAAACAGAACTTTAACTCTTTGGTTCAGTCCATTGTACAGAACCGAAATTTTGTGACTATGGTGGATGAAAAGGTTTTAATAATCAGTCTGTGTAGCCTTGGCTTGACTTTGCTAAGTGATTCACTGTATTAATCGGAAGGATAAGATGGGGGAAAGGATTTCATGCGTGTGTGAGTACACACACACACACACACACACACAATACATCACCCATGGCTCTAATTAACCTATTCCCTTCTGGATGTCCCTCCTCCCAAATTTTCATTTCTGTGATCTCAGTTTCTCAATAGAACCAGCAAAGGGATGTTTAGTCATTATTCTATTTAAGAGCCCAGGTCTTTTGTAGGGGTGGCAGTTTCCTTTATATATATACATGGTCATTTATCTAATTGCTCTTTGCAGATAAGAATTAATTAGCCCGATTATTTTTCTTAGTTTTTGGATGGGCTCCCCACCTGGAGAGAAGAAATTCCTTCATGTCAGTGATTAATTGCTCAGCCAGAGAGCTTACTGACTTTGAATTTGTAATAAATCCCCTGTTCATTCTTTTGGTCACATTAGAAATCACGCAGATTATAAAGTTTGGTTTTCCTTTTTTAAAAAAGAAAAAAAGGGGGGGGGAACCCCAAATAAGAAGGCCTCTTTACCATGAAGTTCACCTGTGTTGATGATTGACCTGTAGGACAAATCATCAAGGTGAAATTTAAGTTAGTGTAAGTTTTCCAGTTTCCATATCTTCCATTGATGATTGATCAAGTCCCACTCTTCTAGTGAGGAAGGTATCTTGGGGTAATGCTCCTCTTCTAATTTTGGGACAATATTTTGAGGATAACCCATGAGACAATGATGATAGATATTATAAAGGGTTTTCACTTTCCACATCCACCACCCTCTAAATTGTAACTGTAAGATCAGTCTGGTCTAACCACTCGCCACTCGAAATAGAAATTGTCCTCAGAGGGCTTGGTGGGTGGTACTTTGAACGTTACCATCTCCCGTACCCCAAATATCTGAGCTTTTATAAACTGAGTGTGACCCACATCCCCTTGACATCACCTTAAGCAAGGCCAGCTCTACCATTGGGTGAAATGAAGCAATTACCTTGGCTGGCGAACTAAGGCAGGTGGCAACTGGGGCCAAGCCCAGCCCCCATCTGCTGCCCTCCTAAACTGCCACCTGGAACAGCTGCTTCATTGAGCCAAGGAGTGTGGCTTTGGGGATTGGCTTTCTGCTCTGACTGGCAATGATGGTTTGTCAATTGGCCACATGTTGACAACTGTAGCAGCTAGAGGAAGATTAGTTGGTTGCTGGCCAAAGGGTGAGTGGGGTGGTTCCTTCTGCTGGAGAAGGTGGGTGAAAAAAGGTAAAGTGTGATGGTTTCTATCATGGAACAATGTGTGCATCTGTGGCAGATCCTTTTCTTACCTAAAGCCAGTGCAAGTCTTATGTCACCGATAATCTCAGATCCTAACAGTCTGGTACCAACCCAATTATCTCACAGTGTCTTCTTCCAGCCTTTTCTGTACCTCCACAAGCTGACCAACTTGGAGGGATGCAGCAAGCAAGGCTAAAATTGAGGTTTGTTTCTAAGGTCACCTTCTCCAACATGGGCAACGTCTAGATGTAAGGATGTAAAATCCCCCATCCCCCATCTGGCATGACCATTGTTGAGAATTCTAGGGACTGATGTCCACACATTCAGAGGCCTTCCAGGTTGGATAAGGCTAGTCTAAGCTAGTCTAGGTTGTTAACATTTTGTTGCTGAAACATTTTCCCCTCCTGAAAAACAACAAAAAAAAAAAACTGTTTCCAGAATGGAGCTGAAAGCAATCTCTAGGTGTTTTGATTCCAAATTAAAAACTTCAAAGTCTACTCAGACCAGCAAAGTTACTGATCTTATATGAAGTCTTATGTGAGACAAGAGTCAAGAAGAAAAGCATCAAGGTAGACTACAATTCCCAGAGTTCCTGTAAACATCAGAGAATTGAAATACATTCCAAAAATTTCATTGTGAAGCAAAACCAAACTGAACCAAAACAAACCTGGGCTTCCATTTTCTCCCTAAACAAGTATATTTGGAAAAGTATGGAAAAACTAGCAGAGACGATAGTTGTGGCAACAGTGGAATGTTTCACTAGATGTGCTGCTGTGTATGAATGCTGAGAAATTCTGAGCCACTCTGAATGTCCACTGATAATTCCTGCAATCTAGCAGAGCCCAGCTTAATATTAGGTCTGGGGCAAATGGCCTATGTTTACTTCAGCAAAGCAGTTAGGTCCTTTGAAATGATCTGATTCGCTTTGCTGAAGTGAAGAGATGACACAGTTCAATTCAACAGTGTGCTTTGTGTGGTCTCCAATTGCTCTGGGCTTCTCTCAACCTTCTCCCCAGTACTGGCTGATGTGTTTTGGGATAGTCTAAAGTGTGTGCTAAAACTGCCAAGCTTGGAAGACCTTCAGCATACCTACTCCTACACCTTTTGCAAAAGATACTTAAACTGGAAGTACTACAACCAGCACTGTTCTTCCACAGTGCTTCCCCAAGAAAGTTTTTAGGACATTTTGAGCCTCTGTTCTCCTGCTAGAGGAAGACAGAAGTGTGAAAGGATGGGTCTCTTTCAGCAGTTGGAAGAGTCAAGAAGCAGAAATGACTTTTCTCAACCACTCGCCAGCAGTCAGGAGGAGGAGGAGGAGGAGGAGGAGGAGGAGGAGGAGGAGGAGGAGGAGGAGGAGGAGGAGGAGAAGGAGAAGAAGAAGAAGAAGAAGAAGAAGAAGAAGAAGAAGAAGAAGAAGAAGAAGAAGAAGAAGAAGAAGAAGAAGAAGAAGACCACTTGTACAAAAGCTGCCCACCCTGGGAAACACCATGGCATGTACCAAGAAGTCTTCAGGCTGGCTAGAACCTTTATGTACCAAGAGGACTTGGAGTATGATGTGTCGGGCTCTTGTGAAGGAGTCTTTAATAGTCAGAAGAGATAAGATGCAAAAGAAGAAAGGACAAGAGTGAGCATGCTGGTTATGTTTTCTCCATCTCATTCCCAACATGCTCCTGTTGTGCAGAATGAACTTCTGAAATGGAAAAGTCCTTCTTCCCACGGAGAACCTTTGACATAGAAACTTGATTTCCAAGGGTTGTACAAAGAAGATAGTATGATTAAAATTTCCTTACTTAGAACAGTCTCCTTACCTCAACACATGCCCGAAACAGAAGAAAGACGAGAATGGGGGTGCACAGTGAGTGGCTGGGGGGGCAGTCAAAGGGTTATCATACTACTTCTTACCTCTCTGCCCCATACGTTATGGTAACTAACTTTTGGAGTATCTGAGAAGCTTATTACATTTTGGTCACCTCTGTAAGTGATATTTTTACATAAAAGTGCTCAATAGGATGCAAAAATGTTTGTGTGTGTTTCTGTGCATATTTGTCTTGAAAACAGCTTTTTGATATTATTGTGCTTCACTCTGTAAAAGGGTCTTAAAATTTAGCCAGCTATCAACAGATTTCAATTCTCTACTGTTTAGGTAGACTAAGACTCAGCCTTTAATCCCAGAGACCAAGACAACCTATCCAATAATGTGAGCTGGAGGAAACCATGGTGTCTGTTAGCTCACCTGCCTAACATCCTATCCGGTGCCAAACTAGCCTGTTAAAGTTGGCCTTTGATCTTACAGGGTCATCTTACTGAATAACTTCCTGAAAGTGCATAACTGTAATAAATTATAAAAATGATATAATGATAACAATTGTTGATAAGAAAGACAAAGAAGTCTGGATAGTGGACATTGCAATGCCTGGAGACAGCAGAATAGGAGAGAAAGAACTGGAGAAAAATCACACACACACACACACACACACACAACCCCCCCCCCCCCTGCAAATAGAAGTAGAACGACTGTGGCCAAAGAAAGCAAAGTTAGTACTAATACTAATAGGCGCCTTGGGTGCAACCCCAAAACATCTGGAGCAGCCCTTGAAGACCATCGGCAGTGACAAAATTACCATCAGTCAGTTGCAAAAGGCAGCTTTGTTTGGAACAGCTTCCAACCTGTG
Organism: Liasis olivaceus; assembly: GCA_030867105.1. Lineage (NCBI taxonomy): Eukaryota > Metazoa > Chordata > Lepidosauria > Squamata > Pythonidae > Liasis > Liasis olivaceus. The sequence continues at coordinate 6,565,449 of CM061362.1, read as the reverse complement.
ACGATGCCCTTAACACCATCAAACAACCACATCTGCCTATCCCAGGTCCTTGGGAAGGACTCGATAGGTGGATAAAAATGCCAGATCCAGTCTAAACATCTGACTGACTGTGCGACCAACCGTAATAATAATAATAATAATAATAATAATAATAATAATAATAATAATAATAACAACAACAACAACAACAACAACAACAACAACAACAACGATGCTGCTGCTGCTACTGCTGCTGCTGCTGCTGCTGCACGGGCCACAGTTATTATTTATGATCATGTATTGAAATGACTGTGGGATGAGATTGCATACTTGATATAAAACCTTAAGCTTAAGGGAAAACGTAAATCAGTAACTTGCTGGTTTACCAAAAAAGAAGGAAAAATACAACTTTTCTTACATGACTAAATATAAGCAGATGCTATTCTTTGGATAATATAATCCTAATTCCCCCAAGGCTCAAAACAACTTGAAAACTAGCAACCCAGAGTTAATACCAAACTCAAACGTAAAGGAAAATATGGTCCTATAGTGATGGGGAAGAGAGTCCTAGATGTGAATTGAATGTCTGTCCCTGCAAGGAGTTATTGGAAGGCTTAAATCTGTAACAGAGTCAATGAGTTAGTCTGCATAATATGTTAAACCCCCTTATTGATTTTACCCATTTTCTTGGTTCACACAATATCTTGAATCATAAGCAGACAAAAGTGTCTGGGTTTGCAGTGTTTACAAAACCACAACAAGCACATTTAGGTTAAAAATATCCAAGGTGACCACGTTGAAGAACCGCTTAAGCATGTTGCATGAATGGGGCCAATATATTCACTGACAGGGTGGAATTCCAAAGAAATCTTTGAATTCATCATTTGAGCCATGTTGTGTTGGGAACCTTCATCAGAGGACTGTATGGGAATGAAGCTCACCAGGAAATGATAGCACCATACAGCAGTAGATGGGAGCAGATCAGATAACATTTAGCACTAGGTATGGGTTGTTTGTTATAAGGGCAAATTGGGAGTCTTGCTCTTGACTGCTATATACCTTTGCTTTAACTTATCATAATCAGGAAGTACTCCTTGGAAGTGCCCAGGCCCTATTCTAGCAATAACTTTTCATTACAAGACTGTAAGATAATGTTCTTTTATTTCCACTGTATATACAGGAGGATAACATTCACGGAGTTGCTTGCTGGAGTAATTGTCCTGATTTTGTTAATTTCAATGATTGGTTTTCAAAGTGTAATCTATGATCAGTATAAGAAAACTGGCATCTTCTAGTTTTTGGCACTACAGCTCCCACAATCCTTTGCCATTGCCCAGGCTGGCTCAGGTGGGGATGTGTGGCATCTTACGTAGAGGAAGGATATCCTGGATGTGTTTCCTCCACATTCATATCAACAATCATCCCAGTCTTATTGTGAGAATTCATCATGAATCTGAGCAAAATTACTTATTGAATTTTCTAAACAAATCCAAGCCAGTGTTTTCAATCTGTAAGGAAACTATTTTTTTGGATGTGTTGATCATGGGTTATTGTTAGAGCGTTGGACCAGGGCTACGAAGACTTAAGTTTAGGTTTCCATCAGTTATGCAACAACCGGAGTGATTTGGGGACCTCTCTCTCTTTCTCTCTCTCTCTTAGTCCTTATGTACATCACAAGTTTGTTGTTAGGTTAAAATGGCTAGAAGGTCAATGGGTACATCATCTTAAATGTCAGAGGATAAATAGTTTGATGTAAATAAATATCTTTCCTTAAGCATGGTTTTAATTTGGGGGTGGTAAATCACTTTCCTTTCAGGCTTAAAAAGTATCCTTGATGTTCTACAGTATCTATCACTTCCATAGCCATTCGTCATTCGCTCAAAGTCACCAGCAGAAGAAATCAAAGCAGAGCAACTCTGCTTCTTGTCAGGCTTTTTGATCCTCCTATCAATTACCTGTCAGAAGATAGGTTTATGTGCCTTGTTGTTAATGAGCCTCACTGTGGCAATTAACAATCAAGTCCCACAAAGGATTAGACCCTGAGCTCAGGTGACCAATTGTTCAATAAATATTGACATTGATGTCAGGGAAAGTATATCATACGTGATTGTGTGCACCAGATTAAACACAATAGCAAGGGAGACTAAGCAATGGAGAGCTTTGTTTGATGTCTTCAGCATAAAGCTACTTCTTTTGTTTTGTTTTTGAAAGAAAATCTTGCTCTCCATTGATGTGTAAAACTTCAGTGGCCCAGTGGCTTTTATGCTTTCCTTTTATGAGCAAAGACGGCTCCATTAACACATATACTCTTAACTACTTTGAGTCTTCAAATAGCTAATCAGCCCAATTGTTCACCCAGATGGAAATGGAATTAGGCAACTCCTGACAATATGTTTTTTCTTCCATTTTTTCTCTCTTTTTGGGGGTTTGTTTTTATCAGTGGTACTGTTTGCAAGCAGCTCCATTAACAGGTTTAATTCAATAGCCATTACCTACAAAGCTGAAGATTTGACACCATTGTTTTAAAATCTGTATCTGTTCTCACACTGAATTGTAATACCAGTTCCCTTTTGCTTTCATACCACTTATAATAATAATAATCCTAAAGTCTTGTTCCCATTAGGATTTCTATTTAAAAGGCTTCTTAAAACTGGATTGATATATGCAGACAGAGAGAGAGAGATTCAAACACATGCACACACAAATAAAAGAAAATGAGAATCTGTAACAATGAAGGAAAAGGTAGAATAGTGTATAGTATTGTAGAGAAGAGGAAAGACAGAGAAAAAAAGAAAGAAAGATGTATAGAAAGCACATCAATTCCAATGCAGCTTGATAACCCATAATGGTCCAGTTCTGACATCAAACATATCAACTATTTTCACATCACCAGTTGCTCTTTGGTTATTAGTGACCTCTAGTGATAAGAAAATGGGATTGGGGCTGGGCTTCCTTGCAACCACTTTTTTCCCCTCCCCAATTCCTCAAAATTAACCCAAACAATAATTGCTCTCCCCCCCCCCCCCCCCAGTATGTAGGCATTGGGAAATAAATAATTTGTGGGATCAATTTGATACTTAAATAAATTATATATTTATATTAATACCCAGACTCATTATCATTGCCCGTGACTTTAACGTCAGTCTGATGCTCTTTTGCAAGCTTATTTTAAATAGCCAATGCCCTCGAAAACTGATGTGGACTACTTACCAGCCAGACAATCTAAAGACCAACACTGTAATACTGCAGGATTTCATTTGGTTCAACTTGTGGATAGTTTAGATGTAGTTAAACTTAATGGTACTGTCAGGGGCGATATAAAAGGGGAGTTTACATTCTGGTGCCCTAATGGGGCCAGTGTGGTTGACTATATCATGATTTCCTGGAGCTATGTTCATCGTATAGCTTACTTCTATACTGGAACTTGCCTGATAGCGACCACTTTCCACTAATCTGTTTTTTTGATTCTAAAACAAATCTTGAATCATTAGAAGTAGCCCACTGCCCTATTGATATTACAACAAAGGGGTGAGTACAGAACAAATAGTCTCAAGGTCTGGCTAAAGTTTTATCTGGAGTCTTGACTTCAGAGCCCCTGCTTCAAATGCACACCCAAATCTGCTCAGCTAATTCATATGAATGAGTAGTGTCACTGTATCAGTCAATTATTGTTAATCTCCAAGTCCCCATGACAAGATTTTCAACAGACGGTGCTGTTGATGCACATAAAAAGTCCAAACCTTGGTATGATAATATTTGCATTGAGCCTAAAAACGCTCTGCAGATAGTCCTTGACTTACGACCACAACTGGGACTGGAATTTCTATCGCTGAATGATGCAGTCATTAAGTGAGTCATGCCTGATTTTACCACCTTTTTTCCCACAGCCGTTTTTACCAGTGAGTGTCTCACATCATACCTTTATAGCTATTGCTAGATTTTGTCACAAAAAGGAGCCCGTTAAATCCCTGCAGCTTGCAACTTTTTCCAAGCGAAGGCAGTCCCTCAGCTTCTTTATGGCTCCCAAATTTGCTCTTCTGCAAAGTTTAATATTCTTGAAACTCTTCAAAATAAGTTTATTACAGCCATACTGATGGTTCCAAAAGGTACCAAAATTGCTACCTTATGTATAGAGACAGTTATAGTCTTGTTGGATGCTAGAGGATGGTTTCTTCTTATAACCTTTTGGCTAAAGTTAATCCTACTTCCTATAGTCTTGGCCCCATTAGTACTTGGAGATCATTTTAAATCATCATGGCTTAAAAAAGCCCTAGATAAAATTCATTTACTGGGCTTCTCTATGGAAAGTCTGTGCTCATTAGGTTTTGATAGTGATAGAACTGCCCTCAAACAACGAATTTGGGGTATAGATCTCCAAACGAATTTAAGCAAGGTTAACTCCATTATTTCTCAGATTCTTCTGAAGGCAGCCTCCTATTTATCATCCAACATGATTCTGAAATTTTGCAAGGCCTTCAATTTAGCCAGGCTGGATGTATTGCCTCAGAACTCCTTTTTGGATGTTTTAAGGGTACCCCCATGTCTCTACGGTTATTTCCTTGGGGCGATGACTCAATAGAAATTCTAAGCCATATGCTACTATGCTGCTCTGAATAAAAGCACTCTAGACAGACCCTTATATATCCAATCGTGAAGAAATTTCCAGGCAGGGAATGTGATTTCTACTTACTGTTACTTCTTTTGGACAAGGACTCAAAAATACCCTCTCAAGTCGCCCAGTTTGGTGCTACCATCTGTACAATACATTGCACCATTAATTAAGTTTGGATACTCATTAATTCATCACTTTTTAGTATACTATTTCTAATTTATTATAAGTGTTCTTATTTATTTTTTAGATCCTATTTTACTCATTGTTTTTCTGTTGTATATAGAGATGTATGTAACAGTTCTACTATTAGATAGTTTACTGTATCTGGCCTTCTGGCTGTAATAAACTGATTTGATTTGATAAGTGACCTCATAATTACCACTCTCAGAATTCACAAATGCCATAGGGTGAACTCAGTGCCCCATTGAACTGGGAAAAGCAGCATCTAACAAGTCTCTTCCCCCATCTATAGTCTATTTGGAGTGGCAACCGAAAATCCAGACATTTGTATACAGTTTCTGCAAAGTGGCTGAAGTGCCCTACCACCAAAGCACCTTTTCTCTGTTTAGTTTATTAAAGCAGCATAAAAATGATAGCATGAAACCAGCAGGGAGGAGGGTGAGCCCTTCAGCTGGAGATGAAGTAGCAAGACTGTCCAGTCCCCCAAAGACCACAGAGCTCCAGCACTTCTGGAAAGCCAGATTGTGCTCTCTTCCTGTTGTGCTGAAGCAAATGAAATATTGTATAAGCTCCCTAGAGTTAAATCATTGTAAGCCACCCAGAATCTTTTTGGAGTCAGGTGGCCCTGAAATCCAATAAATAGAAGATGATAGAAGGAAGATAGATAGATAGATAGATAGATAGATAGATAGATAGATAGATAGATAGATAAACTGTTTAACAGAGATGACACGGCGGGATCACATGAGCGTGAAACTCATCCCAAAGTGGTACAAACTGTGTGTGCACTTGCCTTATGTTTTCCCTGGAAGATGTTTTTCAGACCCTTGGTGCTTCCCTGGAAGAAGTTCAGAGACTTTCATGAGAAATTCAGATGACTTGTTGACTTGGATAACGGGGGTTTTATACCTCCCCTGCCAAGATGACTGCGCAGAAACATTTGAAAGTTGCAATCATGGCTTGCCATTTTTGGTCTCATTGAGTGATGTTGTAATATCATGGCTTAGAGCCTGACAGAATCACCAAACCTAAGATTTGCCATGGCCAAATCAAAAGGAAGTTGAAGGAGGAGGATTGGAATAGACGCAGCTCTTTGAACAGATTTTCAATGAACAGACCCCGAGAAAGAAAACATACTCAGCCTCTAAGTGCAACTGTAAGCCATGCCTTTGCAACCATGGGGGTCACACTTGTAACATCTGTGTTTTCTTTTAAATGTAAGGAGCTTGATTTAGGCCAGAGTGGGTTGGAGGAGAAAGAAAAAGAAAGAAGGTTTCTTCCTGCTGAAAGAAACCAGCAAGAACTTTGTCAAGGAATGAACTCTTAATCTAACCCACACCTCATTTGTCACCCTGATGGGCTGAAGGAATGTGACATTTACAAACTGGGAATGTGAACACATCCATTTCAGCAGTCTGACATCCTGATATAATAACTATTTACCTTGAGAAAGAGAGAACTGAGATTTCCGATTCTTGTGCATCTTCTCACTTCAGCACTTATTTTCTCACTCTGTCAAACATCCCCAGATTAATGGAACAATTTGTTCGACAAATCATATTAGCAGAAAGCGCACAGGGTAAAGAGAGTGGAGGTGGGGGAAGTTGAGCTGTTTTTTTGCTCATTCATAGCTGCGGTATCTCCGCAAATAAAAATGTAGTTATGCCTGACATTTACAGAGGTACAATGTGAAAGGGAAAAAGTGTAATGACTTTAGGCAGTTGAGAGATCACTTTACAAGAACAGTAGTGCTCAGAAGGGAATAAGATAAAGTTACACACAGCATCTAGATTGAGCTTCTTTCTCAAACATATTTGTCAAACACAACAGCAGGGATCCATTTGTGTTTCAAACTGGAGGGGGGTGAGATTTCCATTAAAATGATGGGCTTTGTGCTTACCTGGGCTAGGGAGTAGAAGATAGCAATCAGCTACAGATTTCAGCAATAGTGCATTAAAGAAAAAAAAAAGGGGGGGGGATGCAAAGAACAATCTGGTTAGTGCCTTACAAAAAAGGCTGCTAATAGGTGAGGATATGATGTGAGTCATATGATATGAGTAGATTTCGGGGCCACAGTTGACAATGTGGTAGGTTGTCTATGGTGGCCTTCATGCGTCCGATGTGCCAATGAAGAAGTGAGATGCTCACAAAGTCCACTCACAAATCCTGGGTTGCAGAATTAGGATTTGCATGATCCATCCATTCATAAACCCATCCATCAGTTAAAGCTGGGAATCAGAAGATGGGTTTATAATCCATTAGAGGAGTAACATTCTGCAATAGACTCATTAAAACCATTGCATTCACAAGCAAAGAGCCACATTCATTTCACACATATATGAAGGGGTTAGCTATAAATAGCACACAGGCCTGCATGCATGTTCATTCCCATATGGGGAATTCTATTTAATAGTTGAAGGTGTTTTAGGACAAAATGGCAAAACAGCTTCTCACTGTCTAGATTGCTCATTGCTATTATTTTGAATCTCTCTATCAATCTATCTATCCAGGAAAGGAAATGTTTTAAATCTATTAAATACTGTCTTTTTGTTTTATAGCAGCCAGAATGCAAACTGCATTTGAAAACTCCTTGGTCTTCAACGTCATTTGCTATGCTATATGAAGATTTACAGTTTGATGCCTCCCCCCGCCCCCATACAAGTACCTGTGGGGTTGCCTAGTACATGCAACCAAGACACCAGGTTTGATTTTTGCCTTCAGAAAAAAATCATGATTTCAGGAAGAACAACTTTTCTTTCTCTTTTCCTTGTTTAAGGGCTGTTCACAATTTTCCTGCTGTTGCTTCAAAACATCATTCCAGCAAAATGGTTGAATCCTTCCTTCAGTGGTTTTAGCTGAAGTATTCGGTTCTTCATTTAGTGATTCTGGTGCATCAGAGGATCATGTGTTAGATGTGATACTAGAAGGGTGTAGCTAGACAGACACACTCTGCTGGTGCTACTAAGGTCAAATGAAGTTCATAAGAAGGACAGGAATTATTTCTCTTTTGATCACATAAGCAGTCCTAGCCAATCAGGGACCCTTTCTTTAAATTCTAGTGAAGTCCTTTCATAAACATGCACCCTCTCTTCCTGTGCCATGCTCACACCCATGTATAATATACAAAAGAATTTTCATTAACTGGAGCCACTTGATCCTGAAAGCATAACTCTTTGAGTTATGCTTTCAGGATCACTAACTCCATAAGGCATAAATTGTTCCCCTGTCCTTCAGCTCCACTCATTTTTAAGGCAAAATAGCTCAGCAATTTGGATCGGTCCTTCACAAGTTCACCTTCTGTGCAAAATGGCAGCGAGGCCTACTTTGCCCTGACATGCAGCTGAAAGATGAGCTTTTCTGTTCCTAAGCTCTGGTCACTTTGTCATGCCTTTCGGCTATGAAATGTCCTCAGGAATAATGCAAGAGAAGAGGACGCCGGGAAAGTCCAGCCAACCTGAGATGCAGAGCTATATTTCCCCCTGACATCCAAGGTCATGGCATAAAGAAGCATGGGACAAGCATGTGTCAGTTTTCATTGTGGAGACAACGTACAGTAGCATCGTTCCAAACACCCAGCGATAAATTAGTGTCATGGCAAACTTGGAATGTCCTTTCAGAAGTACGGGACAAACGATGCGCCATTACATTGTGTGTTTTCAAGGCAATCAGGAAGAGGCAAGACCTGGAGAGTAAAATATAACTCAAGGTGGAAAAAAAAAGGGGGGGAGGCATTTGACATTCTTGGATTAAACATACCAAGGAGAGGGACTGTGGGCATCTACAGCAACCGGAGGGGGTCATCAAAGTGATGAAATGTGCATTGTGATGTTACAATACAAGCTCTACCCCTTATGTTGGCATTTGCCGTCATCATCTAAAGTACAAAAAGGACAGAATTTGCACTGCAATGTGGTGATGTGCTTTTGGTCATTTCCCCCCACCCCCTGCTCCTCTTCCACCTGGTGAATTAATCAGAACCACAGATTCTTCCACGGGACAAACACATTTCTAGGAGGGACTTGTTGGCAGTTCTGCGCTAAACTGAGTTAAAGCAACTTCCTTTCTTTCTAACTTGAATACAATGTATAATACATTTTTGGGGAGCATGGAAGAACTGAGAATGCTGTGTGCCTCGCTCTGGGTCCCTCTCCCATCACGGCACGAGGAGCGGTCACACCCCAAAACAGAAACAGGCCAGTATAGAGAATTAATGAACTCCAAGTTCGCCATTTTTAAAACTGGGTATAAAAAGAAGGCACAGTGCCCACAGCAGCCACAGCAAAGCATTGCATCAGGTAGGATCACTTGCAAAAAATGTGGGTATTAGAAAAAAAATGTGCACACATTGACCTGAAGGAGAAGTGCTTATGCCGGTGCTGTCCAAACCTGGCCACTTTAAGATGAGTGGACTTCAACTCCCAGAATTCCATGCTGGCTGGGGAATTCTGGGAGTTGAAGCCCACTCATCTTAAAGTGGCCAAGTTTGGACAACACTGGCTTATGCAAATGCCTTTATTAGAGGAAAAGCACATAAGAATTAGCACACATTTTGTGACTCTTTTTAAAAGCAATGCGATATGGAAACTGGATGGAAGGAATTGAAGATTTGTGAGCAAGAAAAGAAACATGATTGATTTCCAACCTTGCTCAGCCCTTAATTTTCCTAAAAAGTAAAAATTAAAGAGCAGGGACTTGGATTTCATTCTCAGAGAAATGTGGATTCTCAAGGACTTGATCCCTTCCGGAAGCGGGGTCCCACAATCAATAGAAATAATATTTTAAAACATCTGTGAGATAATATAGGGCAATTCTTTGGCAGAAAACAGATCTGCCTGTACAAGATTCAAAAGCCTTCCCCCCCCCCCCCCCCCCCGCCTCAGTACCTAAATTGCTGGTGCCTGTAAATATGTATTAATTAAATGGAACTTGGCTAGCTCCACGAATCATTTAAAATAAGAAAAGGCATCACTGGAGCAGCTTGGACTGTCAGCTAAGGCTGAAGATATCCATGGGTAAATAGATGCCAGACACCCACATATTCAGAAATCCAAATTATCTGTGAAACCGCAGGTTAATTTAAAGACAACGGAAAGCATATCAGAGGCTCAGCTTCTCAGCACCCACTCTACCCAAGCCTGTTTAGGGAAGGCACATATGTAGTCTCATAATCAAGATCTCCTCCAGCCTCCTTTTCTGAACCCGGAGCAGGCTCAAATGTTTAAGCTGATACCTTGCTCTGCAAGTGGCATCTCAATCAGTGTCACCCTCCTACACCATTTTACTGAGCTTCAGTGCCATGGAGACACTGACCTCCAGAAAACTTTCATTTTCATGTTCAGAACTTGCCTAAATTGGTCATGTTCTTAACTCTTTCAGAGCTGGTGAATTCTTCGGCCTTGGCAGGGCTGGAAAAAAGCACAAAGCTGTCAGGCCTAGCCCAAGGAACTCCAGGAGACCATGCAAATTCTGTTCAACAATGTTTATTAGCTACAACCTCTATCAAGAATCTTCCCAGACTGAAACTCTGTTCCCACAGTAGCTGTGAAAACAGAGTGAATTCCTCAGGGAGGTGCCAGCCTCATCCTCTTATCTCTTCCTTGCCCTTCAGGAGACGAAAGAGGCTGTTTGCCTTCCTGAGTGTGGCCTTCATAATTCCATTCCATCACAAAAGTGGATGGAAGCCAGCAATAGGTAGCCTGGTGGATCAGGTGTGGACAGCTGGAGCCGATGGTGCTCCCGTCATAGGTTTCCCTCTGAGGATGTCAGCTGTACCTTTTGGCAGAGTGGAACAACTCTCTCAGTTGCAGGAAGCAAGGTGAGCAGTGTCTAGTTGTTTCTTCTGAAAACAGCTTCTCCTGAGCCTTGACACAGTGTGCGTAGTTAAATTATGGAAGGTGCTTCCATCAGAAGTGATGATGGCACCAATTTAGAGGGCTTTAAAATGGCACTAAGCACATGCTTTTGAGGATTAGAATAGCAGTAGTCACTAGCTTGGGTGGCTGTGTTCTACTTCCAGGATTACAGGCAGCTTACCTGAAGGACCTGAGGACCAGCTGTTGGAGCAAAACAGTGGACCATAGTCCTCCTATCCATGCTTGCAAGCTTTTTGAATGCACTTATATGGCAAGTGGGTAACACAGAATATTGGACCAGTTGACCTTGCTCTCTCCTTGACCTGATCTTGCCTCAGTGCTTTTCTAATATTCTAATAAACCCAGGCTTTTTTATTCTCTCTGTTTCTCCAGAATTTTGTTTGTCGCTCAGGTTGTCCTGGATCCTGTCTCATGCTTCGTAGGGACCCTTTCCCATCATCACTGTTGAGATAAGATTCTAGAGCCAGTAAGGTTGGCATTTTGAAGTGGAACAGAGAAGGTTACTGTGTTTTTCATTGCTGCAGGCAGCAAAATGCTTCAGACCAGCCTTAACTGAGAAGTCAACATCCGGAGAAACTGGGTCCAATTCTGGGCACCTGTTTGTCTAAAGTTGGTGCATGTATTTATTCACCTCTTTACGGGTCTTTCTATAGGCCTAGCTTGAGGAGATTCCTGTCACATTAGAGAATATATACATATATATATACACACACACACACACACACACACACACACACACTTATATATTTAAAAAAGAGGTCATAAAACACAATTATAAGATGGTTCCCAAAACAATCAGACAACTCCTAATTCCCAAATGCCCCCCCCCCCCCAATAACATTGTCTTTGACTGCCTCAAAGAAGGCTTGAGGGAAGGTGCTTACATCTCTAAGGACAAGGTTTTCCAATGTTTAGGGGCCATAACAAACTACTATATATCTGCCTTCATCCCATATGGGACCTCATGAAGGATCCCTCCCTGGCAGATTTGTCTTAGAGGAGATGACTCCTAAGATACCCTGGTCCCAAGCTATATAGGGCTTTATAGGTCAAAACTAGCACTTTGAAAGAACTTGTGGAGACCAACGCAATGACTGGAGAATAGGTGAGATACAGCCATAGTGACTATTACTAGCAATCTGGCTGCTGCATTTTGTACCAGCTGCAGCTTCCAAATCATTTGCAGAGGGAGTACCACATAGAGCATGTGGGTCACAAAACATCCATATCTGGTGCATCAGCCTCAGCTGGGCAAAGTTCTCCATGACCCATGGCTTCCACCTTCTGCTCCATGTCTACAATTAGGGCAGCTGGGATAGTAAAGGGCTTGTAAGCTGAGTGTTATTAAGAGGAAAAAGAAAAAGCTTGGGAAAGAGAAGATTAAGGGGAATCATATACAGGGGGCTACCATGTGGAAGGGAGGGCAAACCTGTCCTCCAATGTTGTAGAGGGCAGAATTTGAATCCTTCCTGGAAATAACAGGGAACACTGGACAAAAATGGATACTACCCAAGCTTTCATATACTAGTTTTCATAATACATTTTACTTTCATGAGGTGCTATTTAGATAGAGGCATCAATTTGTATGATTTTTACTGAATGTCAGAGGGCAGGGCCAGAAGCATCCAGAATTTATACTTTAACACAGGGAAAACAACACAGGAAGAGATTGAGATTAGTGACAGAGCACTTAGTGGCAACTTAGCAAGCAAAGGAAGGACTATACCAGCCTTCCAACCTAGTGGCCTCCATATGTCCTGCCCTTGACCTCCCAGAATCCCAAGGCAATGGGGCTAGGAATTCTGGGAGGCAAAATCCAATCCATCTGAGGGAGATCAAGTTGAAGTGGGTGCAGTGTGAAATGGTTTCAATTCCCAGTGCTCAGGTGGAGCTTGGAACAGGTAGAGCATGGGCTAGCAAGCTGAACTCACAAAATAGAAATCTGTTCCATTAGTGGTCCTTGTTTCACTTAGCGATCTGTTGTTTATATGTTCAGACTGATCTTGTTATAATCTGAAGCCTGCATAAAATGCAGAACCATCGTTAAAAGCAGGAGCCTTCTTTCCTTTCTGCCTTGACCACGCTTAACCTGGGGTTTATAGAATTGAACTCTTGCTTACAGGGCAAACCTATTTCCATCTCTCTTGTCCCCCTGGGCAATGTGCAGTGGAAGTTGGCAAGCTGGCTATGTGTTCTTCCTTAGTCCTTCCAGGTACAGAAGGGAGGAAATCAGGGTGGACAGATAGGTGTGGGAGGCAATGACGCTCATCACCCGCAAGGACTTCCAACTTTCTCTCGGGTGCTACCCGAGTTCAAACGGCAAAGCCCTGCAGCTGACTAAGTTCAGAAGGCCTTATCTTTTGATCCCAGCATTTCCGTCCCGCCTGCAAAGCACGTGGAGGAGCTGGCGTGCCATTCCTTCCAAGCCACAAGCCCTTCCGATGGGAAGTGGCGCTTAGAGCCTCTTCTGACCCCCATCCAGTAATGGCAAAGAGAACAATCTGGCAGCTGCAGGGACTTCCTCGTATACATGTGTTCTCCTTCTATCTCTTCCGGAGAGGGCGGCAGGCGGGTTGGTGTTGACCTCCGGTCTGCAGGAAGCAGGCTGTCGGCGTGCGGCGGTGGGCAGTAGGTGGGACGGCTGGGCTGGGGGTGGGGGGGAGAGAAGTGACTTGGACCCTCAAAAATAATATTTGTTTGGTGGCCACCGCACTGACACGCGCTGGTCAAGCACTGAGAAACAAAAGAGGGATGTGTATATGAAAAAGAGAGAGAGAGAGAGAGAGAGCAGGAACTGAGATAGCACAGGGAGTTTTGGAGATCTGTAGGGACTGGGCAGTTCCCCTCTGAGTTTCTCTATTGTTTAATTAAATGCACAGAGAGCGAGAGAGCGATGCATGCACACCAATAGCCACATCCTGTGACTTCTTATCGTGCCATCGGCTAGGAAAAACAAACAGCTCATTCATTCCCAGGCAGAGGGTGTTTTTTGGTGCGCCTGCCAGGCCCATGAGATTCTTCAGAAGTGCTAATTTGAAGAACAGACACCAGGCTTTGGGGGGGAAGGGGATAAATCTCTACCATTTCCACCCCGGATTTCAGGAGATTCCAAGAACTTGGTGAGAATTCATTACTTTTTGAGCACACAGAGGTCTCTCAAAAATGCTTTCTAAAGAACATTTGGTGGTTTGGATTTTTTCTTTCCTGACATGACCTGGGTTTTACACTTGGCACTTTTGATGAACATGCTGAAGACAAAGAAATGGGATGCCATGCCCTATCTCTTTTTAACAGCACATTAAAAAAAAATGTGCTCCTGCATAAATGCATTAAATTATAGCCATTAGCATGATGGGCTAAGGATATGGTTCCTGCAAAGGTTCCTCATTCTTGGAATCTGTGTTATTTAGAAACGGGAATTCTAGAAGACGTCAAACTAAACTGAGATTCAAATATGAATTGTCCCCTTGCTATTCACTGGACTTCCCTGTTAGGGTCATCTTAAACCATGTTTGTTATTACATATTAATATACTAAATCATTCTATCACTCTTGTTACTGTAAAAATAAATGCTGGAAAATGTACATTTATAGCCATAGAAATATTTTCTTAACGGGCAAAGCTTATGCATTCAATTGTCTGCAGTATAGTCTCCAAATATGCATGCACACACATCCTCTAAATATGGACCTTGTGTAAATAGCTTTCCCTGGTATATATTCTTTTCTGGATTCATTTTTCCTTCAAACATACTTGAATGGTGGACTTCCTTCATCATTGCCAATCTCTATCTACTTTGAAAAGTTGGGCTAATGGGATCCCCCGAAACCCAAGACAGATTTTATTTGCATGCTTAGTTTTTATTCAGTTTATCAATAAATATTATATATTATAATATATCATAATAAATATTATAAATGTTAAGTTACTTTAACAAATAGACTTTCAACTGTATCTTGAAGAGGTACTCCAAATAGATCTCTGATTGGAAGTGAATGGATTTGTTACACTGAAAACGTCAGAACTGTGTTCTTGGGTTAGTACCAACCTGATCTTCTAGGAAGTTTTCTTTTTTTCATCTGTAGGCAACCATATTAGGACTAAGGATGCAAACTTGGGTGGATAGAGAATAAAAAGAGATGAAATGAAAACTTGGAAACTGGGGACAGGATGTTAGCTTTCCCACCCTAATGCCCCCCAACATGCTAGGACTGTCATTTCTACAACTGCTATCCCTAAAAGTTTGGGCAATACAAGGGTAGGGAATGTGTCCAGCCTAGGACTCTGGAAAAAACAAGAAAAAATGGCCACTCTCTGTCTTGCCCAGAGCAAGAAGTGGCCTCTTCCAGGGTGTCCCTACTGCTGTAGCCTTCAGAACTTCCAAAAATTTAAGGAGCACATCTCAGCTTGCCCAACCCTATTGCAAATATTCCACTGGATTTTGGGTGTATATGGAGACTTTGTCAGGAAGGAAAATGGCAGCTGGATCCCACTAGCCATTGCTTCAATCAATGCACCAGCAATGTATCCAGCAAGGAAGGACTCATTGACAAAAACTCTGCAGCCTGAAACTTTGAAGGGTGAGAAGCAGTCTTCCTGGAATCCAGATATCATATGTACTTGCTGACATGAATTAAATGTTTGACTGCCATTCTTAAAATTTAATAGACTTTTCTTTAACATATAACTGTATGTCTCACAAACACTTTGGATCTAGGCTCAAATCAACCTGATTGCTCTTCTGCTTGCCAGTTAGGGTTCTGCAATGTGCTGATGCTACATTCTGAATTAAGACAAGGAAAGAACCTGATATGTAAGTTTTATTATAACTGCTTACGTTTTACCACATGAAATCATCTGGAAGAGTGATTTGTGCTAGAGAAAGTATAAAAGAAGTATTTAAAGTATAAAAGGGGTCTTTAAACTTCTTTTACATAGAACTCTTCTCCAACAGGTGCTCTCTTCATCAACACTTCCTGGAATGCCCAGCTGTTCATGCAACATTCATTATTATTTATTTGATTTTCATCCTGCCTTTATTTTTGATCACTTGGTCCTACATACCTAATGCTCCCACCTCCTATTTTACCATGACCACAACCCTGTGAGGTGGACTGGGCTGACAGAGAGCGACTGGCCCAAAATCACCCAGCCAGATTTCATGCCTATGAGATTAGAACTCACAGTCTTGGTGACTTCCAGTGAGGACATGGTGAACTAGACAACCCTGAAGGAGCAGGGATGGCATTACAGTGGAGATTGGTGGCCAGGTGGTAGATCCTGGCCAGCAAAATCTCTCTGGAGGAAGGAAAGACTGTGAAATTGCTCACATGTACTCCACACAGCAGCTCCTCACAAGTGGACTGCAGGAACCGAGGTGTTCAAGGTCAGCTTGTGAGTTGAGCCCTGGGAGTTGAGGGATTCCAACTAAGCTCACAGCCATAAGGTATCCTATATGGACATAAAGTTTGGCCGAACCTCATTTTTAAATCACTTTTGGAATTACTTTTTTACTGCTTTGCAAATATTAAGAACCTTCAGAATGGCAAGTTTTATGGCACTCACTGGGTGAGTTTCCTTCAATCCTTAGTGAAAGAATTGTTAAATATGAGTTTAAGGACTTAGAACTCACAGTCTCCTGGTTTCTAGCCCAGCATCTTAGCCACTACACCAAACCAGCTCTCCTAACGTACTGTAGCTGATCACATGAGCATTCCAGGAAACAGACAAAATTTAAATTCAAATTCTTTATTACAGGGCAATGACCCAGACTAAATAAAACTTATGAAATAAAACATACAAATTAGAGCTAGAAGATAGAACATACAGAGTAAAATAAAACATACAAGAGAAAAGATCTACAATCATAGTTGCACACAGACAAAATTGGTTAAATGGTTTTGCTGGTGACATCTCAGAAGTGTCAGCCCTTTGAGAAAGGCAAGATTTAAAAACCAAAAAAAACAAAAAAACAAAACTGGGCATAATAAGGTTTCCAGGAATGCTCTTTATTGTCACAGAGTGAAATAACAGAATCTTGAAAGCCTGCCAGAGTTTCTTATACCAAACAAAATCAAGGCGGGGTTATTCTGAGCTTCTTCCCCATGCTTCCCTCTTTTTCAAGACTGGGTAATCTTTTCTAAAAGTCCTCTTTTAATAACTCACTCTATTTCTTCCCCATTCCCAGGGCCAGGTCTACATTTTTTCACAGAAGGCAAAAGAAGAAGAGGAACTAACAGGGAAATCCAAAGATAAACTCTCAATGGAAGGCACAGCTAAACAGCTGTTGAGCACTGATTTTGGAACAGAAGTTACTAAAAAAGCTTCGTGTAGTGCCTTAGATTTGTTACCTAATGTAGAAAATTGCTGAAGGATAAAGACTGACACATCCCACCCCTTAGAATCCAAATATGGTTGATTATTCCAACATCCTGTTGCAGAGAGTTCTTTGGGCCAGTTATGTGCTCCTGTTCCATTTGTCCAGTGTCTACTTTTATTAATTGAGACAAAGAAATATGGCTTTTCACAGCATCTTTATATCAGTTCCATTTCCCAGTTCCCCTGTCCCATTTTTAAAGATGCAAAGAAGGTCAGAACATTTGGAGAAGTGAAGATTTGGACATTCTGCTTCACAAGCCATTGTGTTGCACAATTTTCTCTGGTCTAGGTGCTTAGCTTTTGAGCTGTAAGGTGGGGCTACACTGCAAGAAGTGGATGGACCCAAGAAGTAGAGGTAGCCAGGACCCAAATTTCCTTCGATTTAACTTTACTTTATGCATAATTGAATTAATTAGATGCAATTAATGTGATTATTCTTTGTGTATTTCCGATTTAATTTTAGTTGAAGCATAATTATATTAAATTAATTAAATACAGTTAATAGGGTTACTCTCCATGTATTTCTTTATTAACTGCTCTCGTGGGTGGAATGAAGAATTAAAATTCAGTAATAATTTCTATGGGAATTCAGGGTCATGCCTAAGATTTCAGAGTACCCCATTTAATCTTAGGGCCACCAGTTACACTGTTCTCTCATGCACATTGAGGAGGTACAGACTGGTTAAATGCCATATCCATGAAATTCTCTTCCATCTGTGCTCTGGATTCTTTAAAAAAAGTCATCCGTTCAATGCTTCAGTGGATGGCATTGCCTATTCGGTCTGGTTAAAACTTAGAATGGATACATTTAGGAAGTCTCAGGGCACCAGATTTGACTATGGCATCAAAAAACGTTCTAGAAGGCAATAACGGAAAACCATTTTTATCCTGTCACCAAGCAAACTTCATTGATGTGTCCATGAAATCCCCAGATGTCAGATTCCACTGAAAAGACATACCTATTTTCCATTTTCAAGTGTAGAGGGCTTGTCATTAATCATGAAGTGTTTTCCAAAGTATTTCTTCTTTCATTTGTTGATGAAAGGGAAGAGCAAAGAGTAGCGATTCCAGATAGATTTGGGATCCAACATTTCTTTTCCACAAAATTAAGCATTGCTCTCAACTTCGGTATTAATATTGGCTCTGTGCAGAAGGTCTCTCATTAACCCAGCCCATCCCCAGCAACAAAGATAGCAAATTCCCCCCTCCCCAAATATTTTGACATTAAGTAAGGAGCTTATAATTAAAGGATATGGTTATTTCACCAGGCTTTCATTCCTTAGAGAATGTGCAAATTCTGTTCCACGTGAACTTTCGATACATCCAACTTTGTTCTTTGTTCTTTTCTTTCAAGCTTTGCAACAAATTCAGGCCCATATGTTTATATTAGTTAATCTCATATTAAACATATTGACTGCACAAAATGTTGGCATGCATTAATAAATGTTTCCTTTTTTAAAAAATGCTTTCTTCCTTTCCCCACTCCCTCCTTCTTTGCTTTAGATTCCTCCTTTGACTACACAAGCAACAGCTGTCTTGTTTCCTGTGTGGTTCTGGATCTAATGCCGCTACTGAAATCTAGGTCAAAACACTTGGAATGCATGAATATCAAACAGACTTTTCAAAACGGCAAATGAATACATCTTTAACTAGTGACATTTTCCTGCAGCATATGGTGGTGAGCTCAGGGGACCTGCACACTTTTTTTTTTCTTTTTGGGAGTTGACTTTTTTTCAAGTTTTCTTTTTTTTTCTTTTTTCAACCAATATGCCCCGTCAGAAACTCAGAAGGGGAAGGGAGCTTATAGGACCTGTTTCCCCTGAATACACAAGCTCTTGGCAAGATTGTGAGACCTCTCCCTTTTGTCAGATTCCAAAGTAGAATCAAGATGTCCAGGTTGAATGACCGTGGTTATGCTGCACATGTTAGCTGTCAAGGTTAATACTTCGTAAGTCAAACAGGCGTAAACCACATGGCGAGAGTTGAGAAATCCAGGGAGGGCCACAGTGGGATCAGTTTAGCTGGGAAGAAATGGCCTTTTGACATTTTCCACCAAGTGTGCGGGTGTCTGTGTGTGTGTGTGTGTGTGTGAGAGAGAGAGAGAGACAGAGAGAGAGAGAGAGAGAAATATTGAATATTCTCCAACTAGTTCTCAAGAGCAATGACACTAGGGGTTTTACTGAGAAAAACTCAGCAAGAGGAGTTGACAAGACTTCTCTTGAGTTTTTATGGAAACTAGAGATGTTGCAAATCTTTGTAAGTTTATTATGCAATGAAAGGCAGGATGTTCATGCACACACCCCCCCCCCCATACACAACCACACACCTATTCTGCCCTCTTTATCACTAAATAAGTAGTACAAGAATGTCCCCTTCACTCAAATTTTCTTCTCTTCTGAAATAAGTTTGAAAACCAATAGTCTTATTAAATTGATTAACTGGTTAAAAGAAAAAAAAAAGGTAGGGGAATTTCTCTGACTAAACTTTGACTGAATTTAGATAGCAATGTTTGTGCTTTGTACAGGCTATTTTATTTTTTTCTCAAATCAACATTAAAAAATCAGGATATTAATCACCCATTTACTGCCAGTGTAGCAGAACATGTAATTTATGGCCCCTTCTGGAATGGAAAGGGGTGGGTTGGAAAGACCAGGGTAATCTGCAGAGGCAAATGAGTCAAATAACACTTGGAATTTGATTATTTGTTTAATTGAAATGCTGCTCTAACAGACTAAAAAGCTTCTGTTTGTGTTAGAATACAATCAGCAACAGTTTAAATAAAAGCTTGGTCACTAGAAACAGTCCCCAGCATAAGAGGTGATAATAAGCAACAGTGAAAAGATGGAAAACATAAAGAACAGGGAAGTGTATTTGGCAGAGTAGACATGTTCTGCTCTGCAGAAGACTTGACATACTTCACAACTCACCTTTGACATATACAAGACAGTTGGGTTATTTTCTGACCTCAGACAAGCCTTAAACAGCCATGGTACAATGTAGAGAAATGTTTCCTGGGCATATTCCAGATGTTTGAACTTTAATTCCCAAAATTCTCCAGCCAAGGAGCCTGGGAAGCTCATACATCTGTGGGGCATCAAGTCAATCATGCTTAAAGGTTGCAAACTTCCAAATAAGGGGCAACTTTTTTTTTTTTTAAGTTTTGAGCAGCTTTTGATAAATAGCAGAGTTATAGGAATGCTACTTCATTGTTGCAGGGTATATGAACAAAATCTTGAAAGACTGCCCTAAATCTTCACTGCCCCTTTTTAAGGTCAAAGCAGGAGTTTCTGAGTCTCTTTCTCATGCTTTTAATTTTCCCAAGATCACTCTCCCTCCTCTTCAAGGCCAGAGCTAAATTCTTGTACACCTATGCATAGACAGATGTGAATCAACCCTTCTGAACATGATGACATTTTATGCAATAATAGATTTGCAGCTTCTCACTGAAATGCCATGTTGGCAAGATGTTAGTCTTGAAGCTCACATTTCAAATTGACTTCTGCCATGATTTCCTGGCCCTTGGAGGTTTGGGGCAAGCTGTTCTGCTTCAGCCTTGGATCTCATTCTGCAAATGGGAGCAACACTGGCCGCACACTCAGCTAGTGTCGCTCCCATTTAGAAAGTGTTTGCTGTGCCCAATTCATAGTCTCACTTCCATGAACTGGCTATCAGGAACCAGAGAAAATAGAAGGCTGAATGCTGAAAAACTTTAAGATAAATGGGCCATGGGCTACTTCTGTTGTCCACTCCATATCTCTCTCTCCAGATTTCTTCTTATTTCTCTTTCACTGGGATTTTTTTCTTCCATCCTTAAATGACCACATCCTCTTTTGTTTCTCTCTCTTGCCTCTTTCTCTTGTGGAAGAATGGGTGAAATTAGGAGCTGACTGAGCTGTGAGTAGCTGACGTTTGGATATCAAGGTGGAATCAGCAGTAAAAGTATTAGCCTAAATGAATTTTGGGCCAGCCTTTCTCAACTCACACCTTCCTAACCATTCTTCTCTCCTTCCTTCCTCTTATGTCCCTGCGTTTCATTATTCAAAGAGACAAATGCAGAGAGGGGATCTTGCCTGTCCCTTTCCTCTCTTCCCATCAAGTGCTTCTGTTTTCACAGTGTGAAGCTTAGAGTCCCCCAGTGTTTCCCCAGAGGAATCAAATGTGGCCAGATTAAATCCAGTGGAAAAGGCTTAACACTGAGATTCTGGGTCTTTAGTCTGTAAGCCAGCTGAGGGGAGGCCAAGCTCAGGAGAAAAGTTTAGATAGATAGATAGATAGATAGATAGATAGATAGATAGATAGATAGATGACAGGGAGAGAGAGAGAGAGAGACAGACAGACAGACAGACAGACAGACACAGCCTGGTAACAGAGCCAGGCCAACTTACCATCCTGGAATCTGCTATTCAGAAACAAAGGACAGACTGTCTGCCCAGAGTCCATTCTGATATTATGGGGGCAAAAATAGAAGCTCTTTTCTCTGAGAAACTTAAAAAAAAAATTATACCGTCAAACTCTCAGTGATTATCAGGTCACATTCAGAGTGGGAGGGGGTCTATATGTATATGTGCATGTCCATATGTATGTATGTATATGTGTGCATGTGTGTGTACATGTACTCTAAACTGGGTTTTTGTTTCCAGAGATTTTCTCACTAGTGACATTATAAAATGAGGAGAGCCACACAAAGAGCAAAGATGAGCAAGGAGTGGGATCAAGTGAGCAGAAAGAAAGAAGAGTGGGATCATCAAGAGGGTGGGCGGGATGAAAGGGAGGGCAGGAATCTTGGCCAAGGAAATCTACACCACCAACTTCCCTGTCCTCCTCTGAAGGAGCATGAGAAGAATTTTGTTGGGCCATGTGTACATCCTAGCAACCTCCTTCCAAAAGTGGACAATATCACAGGATGCATCTACACAAATATTTGTGTGATAGGATATTCCAAAGTGAAGACGCTGCTCTTCGCAACACACTCCCCCATAGCTATGTCCAAAGAGGAGGGGCTGAATTTATTTATTCATTCATTTACTTACTTTGTACTTTGCCTTTGGGATGGCGGTCAGGAAGGCTTCAAATCCCTGATCTGGAAACCAGCACCAGATGTTGTATTCCAATCATATTCTCTTCCATCAGTTCATGTGGAATCATTCTGGGAATCTAAGATTCTGGAATTTGGGGGGGGGGGGGGGGGAATAACTCTTTGGTCCTATCCCTGATCAGCCATGAAGGATGGCCTATGGCTCAAAAACAGAGCAGATGCTTGAAATGCAGAAATCCAAGTTTAGTCCTACCATCTTCTGCGATAATGGCTGCCAGGCACAAAACAGCCAATGTTGTGACTCAGCAGAAAACAATGGCCCAGAAGGTAAAATCCACTGGCCGACAACATGCAAGTCACAACCTGAGCCAAGATCTCAGCTGTCAAAAATCCAGGTGGCTATCAGGAGGCAGCCAAGAGAGACAGATGAGCCAGATTTAAGAGCCTCAGCCAAGCCTTCTCACAGGTTATTCAGGGGTGACTGTAGGGTATGATCAAAAAAGCCACAGTGGTGTGATCGGAGCTCAACACATTAAAAAAAAAAAAATGGTGGAGCATTGATCACACCGTTGTGGCCTCCATCTATTTTGACAATATCCTATGGACATCTCTGGGGTTATTGTGAGAAGAGAGTAGGGTGGTCCTCCAGCTCTGAATGAGTAAAGAAGCATGAGTAATACAGAAGGCCCTTCCTTGACTGCATTCAGGAGAATGCTGAAAACCCAGCTGAAGGCATTCCAACTAGCTAGGGAATTTTAGACATCTTCTATCTTTATTTTCCCCTCCCAGTAGTGTTATTTCTTTCTGCTGCTTTTATTTTCTTTTATCTAAGGTTTTATTCTGTTTTCAATTGTACATTGCATTTGAAGACTGTGGATGTTTTAATGCTTCTCTATCAATGCAGCTGCTGAGAGATGCTTGGTTGAGGTGGGATAAAAATAGAATGAATGGAGGATAAGGTCACAAGCAAATCCTGACATCTCATGTGTAGGTAAAGCTAGTGCAGATGTGCCTTGCAGAAATCCAGATGTCCATTAGACAGCTTCCCAAAGTTAGAGAATTCTGTAATTCTTTGCACCCTTCTTGTGGGCATCTTTGTTTTTTACCTGAGAACTGATAGCCCTAGAAAAAGGCAAACAAGGCTGCATAACTGGGCTTTGGGGTATATATTGATTGGGATATGTTTAAAGTGTCCTTACTATTGCCATTAAAGGCCAAAAGCATACAGACCTCAGACTGCTAAAACAAGGAGCCAGAGGAAGAATATTAATCGTAAGCAGTAATCTCAGTGTGGACTTCACAGGTAATATAAAAAATATTTACAGATATTTAATGCAGTTACATCTGAACTTGTTGGAAACTTAACCATTAAAGAGAGTATACATAGTGTGCAGATGTCCTTATAAAAAAATACAAGGAAAAAAAATGAGCTGTGGTTTCCACAGGGCCCATCCTGCATGGACAAAGCCAATCTTCTGATGGGATTTTATTTGGGAAGTGTGAATTAGACACACTTAGATTAAACCATGAACCAAACACGTTTGTCCTCTATCTCTAAAGCTAGCCATAATGGCTAATGGCCCCGATTGCTGGTATATCCAGCACATCTTTTGCACATCTGTTAGGGGACTTTAAAATAGCCTTGAGATGAGGTTGATGCTTGGTGATTACACCAATATGCCCAAATATTGCACAAAGAGTTTATTATTGCCTTTTGAGATTTTTTTTTTTACATCCTAGTTTCCTATAACCCTGAGATTTCTTAGCTATCTCCCATTCAAATACTAAGCAGGTCTGACCCCACATGGCTTTCTAGGGGTCAGCCAAGGTTGTCTAGGGGCTGCCAGCTGGTATGACATGGAATTGTCCCTCGAGTTGGCTCACTGTCACCTGCTGAATCTGACTAGTGATAAAATTGTTTTGATATAAAGAAAGGATTGCCCTATTTTTTTTTTAAAGGCTGACCAATATACTAAAGTTGTTGGAGCTTATAAAATCTGTTCTCATTTTGAAGGTCAGTTCTTGGATAGGGAAAAAAAATGATTTATGTCTCACTCAAGCCAGGATATTTCTCCAGTGTTGAGAATATATTGTCATGAAATCCTGTTCAAGTCTCAGACCAAAATAAAATGTCCATTGCTTTTTTCATTATTTTTCTTGGCAAGAGGAATATTCATTTTTAACATCTACATGATGCCACTGGGAGAGTTCATCAGCAGGCTGAGGATACCCATTTTTACATCTCCACCCAGGTGGAGCAGGAAATTGGGAAGAACTTTTGGCCTTGTACCTACAAGTTGTGAAGGAGTGGATGGAGTGGGACAGACCTAGACTGAGTCCCAGCAAGATAGAGTTATAATTGGTATAGTGGCCTTCAAGTGCCAAGGTCATTCCATCTGTAGCTTTTGGCAAGATTGCACTTCACTTGAAAAAGCAGATGAACAATCTAGGCCTCCTCCTTCTGCTAGAGCAGCAGGGAGACACTGTGGCCTGGAAAGCCTTTGACCAGCTTTAGTTGCTCCTCCAATTAAGACCTTTTCTGGACCAGGATGCACAGAAAACAGTGATTCCTGACTTTGACACCTCTCAGTTAGACTAGTACAATTTGCAGTACATGGGGCTGACCCTGAAGATGACCTAGAAGCTGTGGTTGGCTCAGAATGCAGCAGGCCCCTGGTTTAGCATCTTTGCAGGCCCAGTTCAAAGTGCTGGTCATTACCTCTACAGCCATTTATGGTTCAAGTCCTCATAACCTTTGAGACTGCCTATTTTGCCTGTCCAATGCCAGTGTTGTGGGTTCCTCTGGAGAGTCTTCTGGAGCCCCCACTCCATAACTTTTGATGGAATGGGCTCCATCATCTTTTTCTAACAGTTTCCTTACAATGTTATACCTTGCTGAGAATTGGATTGCCCCCACCCTGTTAACATTTGGCAGTATTAAAGACTGAGCTCTCCTACAGGGCCTTTGGTGCAGAGAACCCCAGGGAGAGGACAACAATTTGTGAGTATTCACATTTGTGATTTGATTTAGTTGGATTCTGTGCACTTAGGTTTTGTGTTATATTGTTTTATGACTGCAAGATGTCTAGAATCCAGAGAGGAGGTGCATACAAATGGTTGTATAAAGAGCTTATCATGCAATTTGTAAATTCTATGTAAACAAGGTGGGGAAAACATGCAGGTCCTGGGTTCTAGAATTCCAAACTCCTTTACCAGCAATGGCCATATCTTGGTGTATATGTGTGAACTGAAATCATAAGGTTGGTGACTTATGCTCTGTTCTAGATACATTCTGTTCTTGAATGTAGTAGTTGGCAACATACCAAGTCCGTTTCCAACAGCCTCTTCCATGGGGATGCATTGGGGCAAAAAAAAACCCCATACCACCCCTTAAAGCTCCTGGCTGGATTCTGCCCACTTAATGAACTTGTGCTTTCTTTTGCCGGTTCCTCTCCTTACACCAAAGTGGTAATTAAAATTTATAGATGGGCATCTGACAATTGCCATCAATGTGAAACAAGAACAGCCTTTCCCAATCTGATGTTCTGCAGGTAAATTTGGACTATAGTAACCATAATCCTTAGCCTTCAGAGAGCTTTTCAGATGAAGAACAGAGCAGAGATGTTTTAAGTAAGTGTGGGTGCATGTGGCTAACCATTAAACTAATTACGCACGAAGGTTCACCAGTTCATGAGTAAATTGTGCAGTCATAACTTTGATATCAGACTTCCCAGTTATTGCATGGAGCCCCTTAATGCATATTATTTGGTGGGTTCTCTCTCCAAGACCCTGCTAAAACTTCCAGAGGCATACAGAGATCTTCCTAAAATTACCTCCCAACTGAAATGTTTTGATAAGGTACAAGATAGTATTTCAGGCATGGGGACTCAAAATTTTTGTTCTCTTTAAATAATTTATTTTTAATAAAACTTAAATGAAATGGAATTGTCTTTCTGTGGTAGTCCTGATCCCATCCTTTTTTGGACTGTGGTGCCTGGCAAACTACACAAAAGTCACATATGGCCCTGGTTACCCAATGGTTGTTTTATTCCCCCCCAAATTTTATCAAGGGAGCTACAAGGTACCCAAATAATCCAAAATGCTGTTCCAATCAAGTTACATTATTAGCCCTTTGATGAGAAGGTAGTATTCAGTGAGAGCTGAGACGAAGCTCAGGAGAAATTCTCTGGCAATTTTCCTTCCAGTTCTCATTTCATATGATGAAAGAGAATTTGTTCTCTCTCTTTCCTCCTTATTCCTTTTCTGGCCTTTTGTCTCACTCTGTTCTACCTAAGGAATTTAGAGAATTTTCTTATTCCCCTTGATAAATTGGGGAAAAGACTCTCCCCAGTATTTTGGCTCACACATGAAGGTGAAGAATTTTGAAGAGTCGTAAGGGCCCAACCCAATTTTTTCATCATTAGTTAATAAAATAACCACTTGCTGATGACTAAGAGGCAAAATCAAGGATTGTGCCACACAGGAAAATGAAAAGCAGCAATCTTTGGGGAATCTGATTTTTTTTTACAGGGAGAAATCTCCTAAGCATTAACTCTTATGGTCCTATTATTTTCCCTGGTATGTTCAATTGGGCAAGGGGTGTCTAGGGGGATCAAGAAGTCAAGATGGAGACCCCAACCATGTGATCACACGTAAAAAAGGACAGGGCTTCAGTTGTGTGGTTGTGGCCACCACCTTGACTTTTTGACCCCAACATCACTGAACTGGGCCAAAGCAAATGGTGGACCAGAGTTTCAAGGGGAAGCAAATTTAATATTTAGCCCATGCCTTGGCCATTCTCTCCACCCATGGGGGTCATATTTCAGCAGCAAGGAATCTTTAAAGAACGTTCTCCCTTGATGGATTGCCTTTGAACCCTCTTCTGTATGTGAGGCCTTCTTAAAGTGGGAGCCGTAAATAAATATTTTTTTAAAGCCTTCTCTTAATAGACTTGCCAATTTCTTGTGTCCGCCTTTTACTAGTAAAAAGCGCAGGGGTGTATAATTATCCCCTAGCTAGGAAGGCAAAGTTACTGACATGTTGAGTGAAATGCTACACTGTGTTAATAGCGCCTTTGGAAGAAATCACAGAACTTAATCATGTGTGGAGGTGGGGTTAAGAAGCAATGTAACAGACTATTAAGTTTAATATAGATATTTGATATAAGCATATGCAGACAGCCATTAGCATAAATTCACGTTTTCCGGAGAGCAGAGCAGAACATACACCCTACAATGGATTTATAGCATCTTCAATGCAAAGAGCGGGTGTCCAAAGGTGTGAGAAGCAGGCTGGAGAAATTTGGACCTGGTCTAAGGAGGCAGAAGAGGGGTTCTACACGGTTCAAACCTCTGTATTACTTTTCGGTTAAAACTACAACCCAGGGAAGATTTTGTTACCCTGGCAGATGTTTATGTTCATAAACTCAGAAGATGCAAATTGGACAAGCCCATTTAAACACTGGAGGGGCCTCCATCCTGAGGTTAAAGGATGTCACTTTGATGGCAGTTGCTCTATTTTTGTGGAGAGCAGAGGCAATGAGATGAATTGACTTTTCCATCCATACTACCCCAACTTTTCCAGCAGTACCAGTGCAATAACATTGACAGTGATGAATGAGTATGTGGGTAGGTGAATGAATGAATGAATGAGCAAATAAGTGAATGAATGAATGACTATGTGGAGGAGATCTATGGCAGTTCCTCCCTGCAATATTATGAAATACGTTTAAAACACAGAAGAAAGAAGTGAGAAAAGCAGAAGGTCTGACTTTGGTCCCAGCAAAGCTGTGCCCTACTGAGAATTTTGTCCTGACCAAAGTGGCCAAGTTAGGCACTGCTTTTCTCCCCCTGCCTCCCCATCCCCTACCCCAAATCCACATTTTCCAGATACAGCTACAAAATTAGGACTTCATTCTTTCCTCAGCTTTAGCAGTTGGACAGAATAGCTGGAACCACCAGCACCACAACTTCATGACACATGACTTCCTCAATGGGGATGTTATGAAAAATACGCCAAAGTTTGTTTGATTTTTATTTGATTTGATGAAAGAGGGTTTGCTGTCAAAATTTATTCAAAAGAAAAGAGAATGCTGGAGAAATTCTGGATGGGAAGGGTGCTGTTCTTGCATTGGTTTAATAAAGCGAGTGGCCAAGGAGCGCACATGAGCACTGTAATTTTGGGACATGCTTTTTCTAGTGGCCAGCAGCTCTTATGGCTTCCCATGCTTTCATTCAATCCCAAGAATTAGTGTCAGGAGGGAATTCCTCTCATAAGGCTTTCACAGTGCTGGAGCTATAGTGACCTCTGCCCTTGAGACCTTGTTAGAGATACCTTCTTTCCAACAGAGACATTTGGAGAAATTATTCTTAGCTTCTCTGCTTACAAATGTGGTAGAGAATTTCAAAAGGCATTTTGTGTCACTATCCAAGCTGATTTTGACTGATCTCAAAAAAACCAAACCAAACCAAAACCTAACCACGTTCAGACCTGGTTACTCCTTGGATGGAAAATCCCAAGGTTCTGAACTGGGAAAAAAATATCCCAGGGGAATAACTTCCACACTGATGCCAAGAAAAAAAAATGCATGGATGTACCCAGGTAGTCATCATATAGTAGTTGTAGAACTTGGCTCAAAGGAGACTTTGCCATTAGCTAATTAAATTACACTAGAAAAATGCCATTTGGAGCCAGCCCAAGTCAGGGGAGAGTGATTTGTGGAGAAGATTTGTCCAAATCTTCTCCAGTGTCTTGGGGTGGTGGGTGGGGAAGCTCTGAAGAAGTAGGGCCTTTCTTTCCTTCCTCCTTTAAACAGATTCCCCATTTAACCACACGGCAGATTCCAATCCATCACAGAAATTGCTTTTGCTTCCTCACCTTTAAATAGAGCCCACCCATATTTGTTATTAAAATTCCAATTCATCATTGGAATTGTTAGAGCTAAGGTGGAAGAGAATCAGTTCCTTTCACTGCCAGCGGAAATTATTCTATCATTACATTTTGATAAAATACCCCCTGGTACTCTTTGTATATGCAACCAATGGGTTAAGTTAGATGAGTAACGTATGTTCCATGACCCCAGACTGCTTCATCAAATGTACTCATTACTGAGCGAGTGAGCGAGCGAATGAGTAGCTAGAAGCTGCCGTTTAAAAGCTGATGGGATTGTATGCAGGCCCTGACGTGGCCGAGGTATTTAAATTTTGATTTTTGTAATGGGCTTTGACATGTTTCATTTCCTCTGAGGGAACACTCCAAACCTTAGAAAGTAAATGTTGCTAAAAAGTCATCAAGGCAGAATATTAAAATGCCATCAGATGAGAATTTTGCTAATGCAACCCAGCTCAAGCTTCAGGTATTGGAGCGAAAAGGGGAGGGTCAGAGGTCTGGCTTCTTTTAGTGAAACATTATTTGTTCCTCTTCACTGACTGTTTCTCCAAATAAATTATTTAAGGTCTTATTTCTCACCTCGCCTCCCCTCTGCCTCCTGGGCCTTTTAAAGTTCAACTGTGCTGGGAAAAGAAGGAGATGGTGATGGAGGAAGAGGAGGAAGTGTCAACAGAGACATCCTGATAAATCAAAGCAGTTCACTAATACTTGAGGCTATTTAATTTAATTGAGAGAGAGAGATAAAAAATCCCCTCTCTCCCCTATGGGTGGTCTGTGTCCTCCTCAGTCTTGGGTCCTCTACCAGAGGCCTGGGAGTTGGAGGGTTCTGCACAGGATCTGAGCTGTTCCTAGCCCTGCACTCTTCTGGACAGAGAGCTCAGATGTTCTTCCTGGGATCTGTGGGAGCCCCTTGCCCAGCTTAGGAGTCACAGCCCCAAGTGCTCCTACCACCACCGGGGCCGCTTTGGCCTTTCCTTTCCACATCCTCTCTAGTTCCTCCTTCAGGCCCTGGTACTTCTCCAACTCTCATACTCTTTCTTCCTGATGTTGCTGTCGCATGGCACCACTACATCTATCACCACCGCTTCTGGTCCTTGTCTACTACCACGATGTCTGGTTGATTTGGCTAGTATCTGTCTGTCTGTCTGGATCTGTGGATGTGGAAGTCCCACATGATCTTAGCCTTGTTATTCTCCAAGGCCTTCTGTGGAATCTCCCATCTGGACTTGGGAGGGTCTAGTCCATACACTGTGCAGACGTTCCTGTACACAATGCCAGCTACTTGTTGTTCAGTATATGCTGTTCCTGCCTGCATATTACACCCTGCTACTATGTGTTGGACTGTCTCTGAGACCTCTTTGCACAGCCTGCACCTTGGGTCCTGTGTAGTGTGGCAGACCCCTGCTTCTATGGATCTGGTGCTTAGTGCCTGTGAGCCTTTGTTTAGCAGTCTCTAGGGCTTCAGATGGAGTCAGGCCCTTGTATTTTTTCAGAGTCTTATTCACGCCCTTCTGTAATTTCACCAGCTGACTAACTTCTGTCTGAGTTGCCTTGATCTTAGCCTCCAACCTCATTTTCCAGGGGTGAGGTATGTACTGCTGTTCTTGATCGTGTAGCCAAGCATCTCCAGGATTACAGAGGCTGTAGCATATACCAGTTCATTGGTTTCAGTTATGGTGGCAGTAGGGATTGTCGTGAGGGCTCTACTGGCATCTTCTAGCATACTATCTGATGGTACTTCTCCACTGAGCCTTGGTAATCGGTCTTGAGGTTGACTATAGCTAGTTTATCCATGATCTTATGCCTCATATCAGCTGCTGTGCTCTGTAATGGAGGGAGTGGCAGTGATGTTCCAGCTTCAGGTGTTGGCTGCACATCCAGTTGTTCTGCCAGGTCTTCTTGAGTCTGAGGTATAATGTGAAGTTGGTCTATCTCAAGATGTGAGAGCAGCTTCCTCTTCACTATGTTGAAGCATTGGGTAACCAGCTGTTTCTCTGTTAGTGTGGATGTAGGTCTACTTTCCATCCACAGTTCCCTCATACGTTTCATATATCCCTTTTCATTAGGTCTACTGTTGTAGTAGCATACTATCAATTCCAGGTTCTCTTGTCTCGTCCATGAATGGTTTGTTCCAGTAGCCCACTTATGGTCAGATTGCCCGGGTTCCCCAATATCTAGCACAGACCTTGTTAATCTGGGCAACATCGGAGCCAGCATGACCCTCTTAGTTCATATCACTCTCATATCCAGGTGAAGCATTAGGAGGTCTTTGCCCAAGGACTCCTACTGGTCAGGTAGGTACCATCTGGGATTCGAACCCCAGCCTCTTATGTCAAAGGGCAGCGCTCTGACCACCACATGATCCAGCCATGCAAATATATATATTTGAGGAAGCAGAGCATTTCAATGCAGGGATTAAGTATTTGGACCTATATTTCAAAAATTTTTAAAAATCTTATTTTTCAAAGTATTTTACACTTGAAAAGAGAGGCATAGGTTAGATTTCTTCATTTATTAAGCTTCATTCAGCTTTATTAAGCTTCATTTATTAAGCTCCATTCAGCTTTCTTAATTTATTAAATTTGCATCTCATGTTTCTGCTCACACAACACTCAAAGGAGCTTGCAACAATTCTAAAACTACCAACGATAAACCACAGAAGATAAAAAATAAAAGCAATGCAATTCATCTTGGAAGTAAAATTAAAATCAGGATCCTTCAGTTCCATTCATTTCACAATTAAAAGCTTGGTGGAAGAGGTTTTTTTGTTTTTTTGCTTTTTCTTTTTTTTTTGGTGTTGCTCTGTGTGTATGTGTGTGTGTGTCCGTCTGTCTACTTAATACTTGGAGAGATGCTGTGGAGTAGAGCTCCTTAGGGATCACAATTCCCCCTCCTCTCCCCAGGAAGGACCACAGGACAAGGCCCTTTCCCATGGACCAGATGGCCCAGCTTCTGGCAGTGGAAGCATCTTCAAAAGACCATCTCTTGCTGATCTAAGTACCTAAAGGAGCATCACATGGAAGAATGCTAATGGCACAACCTGTTTTCCATTATCCCAGGTTCCTGGATCAGGAATAATGGCCTTATGACACAGAGGCATATTCTGCTTGAATGTTAGGAAAAATGTCCTAATAGGAAGAGTACTTTGAAAGTAGAGCCAATTGCCTGGGAAGATTATAAATTCCCTTTCTCCAAATCTGTTGAAGCAAGTCAGTCAGCTGCCAAGGATTTAATCTGGATTCCACCATGAAGCAGAGGGTGGAACTCAGTGGCTTATATGCTCCCTTCCAGTCCTCTAATTCTGTGATCTTGCTTTCTATGAGGAAGGTTCTTATATTTCTCTAAATTTCAAAAATGGTAAATAAAACAATGTATGGGTTTGCGAGGATATTTCTTCTGCAGTGCCTAAAATCACTTTCCAATTTTAGCATCTGAGACCAATCTTGCAAAAAGATTGTGTATTTTGTTTAAATTATAGTCAGATTCATACACACTCACTTGCCTGCAGTTTCACTGTCATGAAGCCCAATTAAACCAGTAGAGTTGGTCTGGCTTTCTATTTGTGTTTTCATCTCATTTAAGCAGAGAGGCTGGACTTTTGCTATTTTTCTACATATACCCATTTTGAAAATAACCTGTGTTTTAGTCTAGACCAGGTAAGTATAACCATGCATACCTTTTTCTTCTCTTCTCTACCCCCATCTTTCAATTTCACCACTCCTTAGTCTATGACTTTCAGCAGCAATAGAAGAAGGGGAGGGGGAAGGGGAAAGAGAAGGAGAAGGCAAAG
>CM061362.1:6402713-6527713 GCA_030867105.1 Liasis olivaceus | reverse complement strand
GCCAGGCCTTGCACATATTGGAGCCAGTAGTCAGAGCCTCCTTTCACGTTGATGAATGGCTTTTTTCAAGCGTTCTGCTCCCTAGTTATGAGAAGGGTGACCCGGTCAGTAGACGACTTTATGAAGCTATAAAAAATGTATGTCACTTTGGACTCTCTAATGTCATGGAGGAAAAGAGAGAGAGGGAGAAGGGGGGGGGGGAGGAAAAGAATTAGGAGGAAAAATTGCATGCATCCAGGAAAAAATATGAAAAATCAAGGTGATAGGTCGGGAAGCTAGTCCTTTTCTATTATTGTGTGGAACATACATATTCATTGGGGTGGATGGATCCCAAAGAAAAAGCGAGTTTGGAAAAACAATCAAACAGCAGACCCTGGAAATGTAAGAGGATACGAAATCAAGAGAGATGTGATGGAAACAATGCAGCCAGTTTTCCATTCCTAATTTTTCTCTCTCCTCTCTTGTGCCTGCAGCATTCTGAGCTTTGGTGGACGGAAAGCATTGATTGCTATATTAAGAGGACATTTTCTTTTTATTTGCCAATAAGTTCTAACATTCCGGTTGTTTTTGTCATGAAATTCAAGCATCCAAGCTATTGAATTCCCCTTCTTGAGCTACGTACCACTTTCAGATCAACATTGTCTTCCAAAGCAAAAGCAATTTATATCAGAGGGAGGGAGGGAGAGACAGAAGCCTTGCCAAGGCTTTTGGGAAGCTGCTGACCCCAGTCTGCCACATAGAGAATGCCTTCCAAAATACAGTCTAATATCTGAGATGTTCAGATCCTTTTCCTTCAAGACAGCCAGCCAGCAGGTTAAAATATAACAGGTACTGCAATAGTTTGGCTTTTGCTGCACACCCATGGACCATTGACTTCAATGGACAAAGAACTGAGAAAAAAGAATAGACTGTCCAGATGCAGAGAGAAGGAATACGATGAGAGGCATTCCATTGGTCTTCTGTTCCCAAATTGCCCAGGATCTCTGAAGGGTCTCAACCTTGTTTCGGATTTACAGAGGAAGAAAGAGAGGACTCATAAAAAGAGAGGGAAGAAGGATATCACTTCGACAAGACCACAGTGAAATACTGATTTAGAAATAGTGATTTATATCCAGTTTGGGCTGGGCACTGTTGCTCTTACTTGAATAGAGCATGCAATGAGGTTACTTCAGAGAGGCAAGAAGTCTGGCCTCTTCTAGTCTCCATTCCTGGGGAAATGCCATGGCCCAGTAACATTGTTGTGTGCTTCTAGAATCACCTCTCAGCTTAATAGCTCAACACAAATACCTGCAGAAATTTGCCTTCCAACTTCACAGAGCTCTTCTCCCTCAACCGCACCCCCCATGCCTGCAAGAAGTGACTCCTGTTTTTCTACTTTATTCTCAGCCGACTTCAGAATTTCTTCAATATTTCTTGCGGTGATAAGCTTCTCTATTCTTGGAAATGGCAGATGGTGTTATGGTTGGAGTTGTTTTCTGTAATGCGTTTTTCCTTCATTCCAAAGATTTCCCAACTGTCCACCCTTCCTAATTTGAGATGACTTCATTGGAGAAGATTCCTTCTGATATCTTGACAGGTGGGAACCCAAGGAGGCTGCAGAACCCTGAAAAGAAAGTTGCCCAATGCAGAGAATGTTTCAGATACTATTCTACAGTTATTGTATATTATTTGCTTTCTTACTGTTATTAAGGAAAACTGATATGCTTCATTTCAATTTATATTTAGTTGTGTGTATACAGGTGAAACTCGAAAAATTGGAATATTGTGCAAATGTTCATTTATGTCAGTATGGCAACTCAAAAGGTGAAACCAATATATGAGATAGACGCATTACATGCAAAGCGAGATATGTCAAGCCTTACTTTGGTATAATTGTGATGATTATGGCGTACAGCTTATGAAAACCCCAAATTCACAATCTCAGAAAATTAGAATAGTGTGAAAAGGTTCAATATTCTAGGCTCAAAGTGTCCCACTCTAATCAGCTAATGAATCCATAACACCTGCAAAGGGTTCCTGAGCCTTTAAAGGGTCTCTCAGGCTGGTTCAGTAGGAATCACAAGCATGGGAAAGACTGCTGACCTGACAGTTGTGCAGAAAACCATCACTGACACCCTCCATAAGGAGGGAAAGCCCCAAAAGGTCATTGCAAAAGAAGTTGGATGTTCCCAAAGTGCTGTATCAAAGCACATCAATAGAAGGTTATGTGGAAGGGAAAAGTGTGGTAGAAAAAGGTGCACAAGCAGCAGGGATGACCGCAGCCTGGAGAGGATTGTCAGGAAAAGGCCATTCAAAAGTGTTGGGGACTTTCACAAGGAGTGGACTGAGGCTGGAGTTAGTGCATCAAGAGCCACCACACACAGACGGATCCTGGACATGGGCTTCAAATGTCGTATTCCTCTTGTCAAGCCGCTCCTGAACAACAAACAACATCAGAAGCGTCTTACCTGGGCTACAGAAAAAAAGAACTGGTCTATTGCCCAGTGGTCCAAAGTCCTCTTTTCTGATGAGAGCAACTTTTGCATCTCATTTGGGAACCAAGGACCCAGAGTCTGGAGGAAGAATGGAGAGGCACACAATGCACGATGCTTGAAGTCCAGTGTGAAGTTTCCACAGTCTGTGTTGATTTGGGGAGCCATGTCATCTGCTGGTGTTGGTCCACTGTGCTTCATTAAGTCCAGGGTCAACGCAGCCGTCTACCAGGAGATTTTGGAGCACTTCATGCTTCCTTCCGCAGACGAGCTTTATGGGCATGCTGACTTCATTTTCCAGCAGGACTTGGCACCTGCCCACACTGCCAAAAGTACCAAAACCTGGTTCAATGACCATGGGATTACTGTGCTTGATTGGCCAGCAAACTCGCCTGACCTGAACCCCATAGAGAATCTATGGGGCATTGCCAAGAGAAAGATGAGGGACATGAGACCGAACAATGCAGCGGAGCTGAAGGCCGCTATTGAAGCATCCTGGTCTTCCATAACACCTCAGCAGTGCCACAGGCTGATAGCATCCATGCCACGCCGCATTGCGGCAGTCATTGCTGCAAAAGGGGCCCAAACCAAGTACTGAGTACATATGCATGCTTATACTTTGCAGAGGTCCGATATTGTTCTATTTCCAGTCCTTGTGTTATTGATGTCATGTAATATTCTAATTTTCTGAGATTGTGAAATTGGGGTTTTCATAAGCTGTATGCCATAATCATCACAATTATACCAAAGTAAGGCTTGACATATCTCGCTTTGCATGTAATGCGTCTATCTCATATATTGGTTTCACCTTTTGAGTTGCCATACTGACATAAATGAACATTTGCACGATATTCTAATTTTTCGAGTTTCACCTGTATGTGTGTGCATAAAAGAGAGAGAGAGAGATGGAGAAAGAAATGCTTATTCTGTCAGTTAAAAAAAAATCAAGACTAACAAATGGTTGGGATCATGTATTAGGAAAAAAAAGATGACTAAAATATTTAGAAACCTATTGATACTTTTGTAGCTAGATTGTCTCCTGTTTTGTACCTAAAGAACACTTCTGGTTAGTCCTCCTGACACACAAATAACAGAGAACATTTTTGGACGTTATGGCTTTTGTGATTAGAGATGTGGCTGCTTCTGTGAAATTTGATACTTCTGTCTGATTTACAAGGCAACTTGCCTTTATCTTGATAGTCTGATAGCACACCTTAAAAAAGGAACAGATACTTTTGCTGTTCTGTGACAGAAAGTAAATTTCCCAACTGTAACTAGACTTTCTCTGGGACCCTGGGAGAGAAAAGGTGGGAAAGTGAAAAAGAAAGACTTGATCACTGAGAAAGTTTAAAGTTTCACAATATTTGGGGATTGTGCTAAGCCTGAAATGGGTGTCAAGTTTCCAGTGGTACATGCCTTTGATATGATTTCAAAAGCCCTCGGTTAGCAACTAATTTGGGCTTTGGAAAGACCATTGTTGTTGTCATTTTGCAAACAGATGTTTGGAAAAAAGAGTGAGAGGAATGTCAGAAAGAAAAAAGGGGGCTTTATGGTGAAATGCAATTCACCCCCAGCTTTGGCTATGGTTCACCCATTGCTTGCTTAAAGCCCACCCACCTTGCCACCTCCAGCAGATTCCCCTTGAGGGATGAAACTGAGTTGTATCCTCTTCTTCATAGCAATTTGAACTCTATCCTAGCAGTCCTAACCAAAAGAGAATTTGAACCAGTCACTCACTATCAGCCCAGTGATTATACTCAATTATACTCAAAATTATACTCAAAATTATACTCAAAATTATACTCAAAATTATACTCAAAATTATACTCAAAATTATACTCAAAATTTTCCTGCTATGGGGATAAAATGAAGGGAGCTCCAACTTCATTCTTGAAGTAAAGATGAGTATAAGTCAGATAGGTAGGGAGCTAGACGGACAGAAAGACAGACAGATGGGGACAAGAATGAATGTTCAGAGAATTATGAGGGAGAACAGACAGGGATTCTTCATAGTGCTAATGGGTTACAAAAGAGTTTGTCTCTTAATTTGTTTCAAGAATCACGGGATCTGTACCCTCAGGCTATCCCTATTTTTTAAAAGAATGCACGTTAAAAGATGGAAAGCAAGGAATTAAAGATGTAATCCATTCAAGGTGGCCCTGACTTTTAGCATGCAGAACAGCCTGAGAGAGGGAGTTACTACAGAAAAGCAAAGAAGCTTTGAAAGCAGACTTTCATCTATTATTTTATAAAGAATTGCCAAGAATAAGAAAGTAAAAAGGCTGCCAGGTAGGTATGGCCCTATGCCTT
Organism: Liasis olivaceus; assembly: GCA_030867105.1. NCBI lineage: Eukaryota > Metazoa > Chordata > Lepidosauria > Squamata > Pythonidae > Liasis > Liasis olivaceus. Next base: position 6,522,932 of record CM061362.1, on the reverse strand, counting down.
TGGTTGAATACTCTGGAGTTTACAGATACTAATATGTAGATTAAAAAAAAAAACACAAAGAGAGTCCTCTCTAGATCCATAATTTAGCATTCATTGGATCTTTTCCATTTCCTTCAGTCTTTGATATGTATATTTCAGCACATTCCTTTGCTTTCTTCCTCCACCCCTTAGAAATGTAGCAGGTTGAGTAACTGATGTTAAAATGTTAATTTGCACAAAGTAAGTGGCCTAGAGAATTAAGGTTGGAGGCCTCACCTTTATAAAGGGTTGAATTGGTTGCGTTTAAGATTGGGAAGGGCCAGGTTTTCCATCCAGGTGACAGCTGAGAAGAAAGAGGGGGCAGTAAAGTTTGCTTTCTTCTCTCCCCTGTGTGATATTTCAAGATCCCTGTTTTCAGTGGAGCCTTAGGCAGTCTTTTCCAGATAGTTAATCTATTAAGGCCACAGTTCTAGGCATAGTGACTTTGGAAGTATAACCCATTCAACATAATACAGCATTCTTCCCAATAAATATGCTGCCTGGCTAGTTGTAACCTTGTCCACATTCACCTGGAAATAACTCTGAATATGGCTTACTTCCAACAGGACCTTGGAACACACGGCTTCTTTTAGGTCACCTGTACACCTTTACAACATCTACTCTCTCCTCCCTCAAAAAGTTAACCAGCAAGTAGTTTTTCTGTTGCCAACCTCAAAATACTTACTGTTCCCTCCAGCTGACAGGAGAGTACAAAGAACATCATCGAATCATGTCCTCCCCCGCTACATTGTCAGTTCAAATTGTGTATATTTTCTAGTGATTTGCAAGTAAACAGATAAAATCCGAGAAGGAATAATGAATGGGAACTGTAAAGCCACCCAAACATCAAGGGACAATCCTTCTAAGAAGATTTAGCATTTTGATGTCATATAAGACAAGTAGACTTTTATGGGTTGTCTGTCTTGAATCTGGGGAATTTGGGGCGGGATAAATGGCTTGTCCATAGGTTTTGTAATGCTTCAGTGGCTGAAATGAAAAGATATCTCTAGTGAGATTCTAAATATATGTCAATTGAGTCAGGAATACATTGCTCGGTTGCCAAATCCTAGAGCCATTTGATACTAGCTGTAGGAATTCTGACAGACCAGATCTGATATACTTACTGAATGTAGACAATCAGCGGTCTGAACTGATTCCAAAGTGGTGCAAAGTCCTTATAATGTTGTTGTTCAGTCGTTAAGTCGTGTCCGACTCTTCGTGACCCCATGAACCATATTGCGCCTTATAATGAAGTGCATGTAAAAAGGGAATCAGAAAACCACGTCTTTTTTTGTGGGGGGAGGATTTTTGGCTGTCTTCACCAGAAAAGAGATTGGTTGTTTGAACCAACATTAACTATGCGAGATCCATTTTGCCTGTGTCTGAGTTTCTATGTGTATGTTTGATGAAAGTAGGAATTATTTGAAAATAGCTCTGTAACAGTTTTGTTATTTGTTGCAAATTCCAATATGAACTTTCAGTTGAAGTGAACTTCAGTTGCCCAGAGTTGTTCTCTCTGCAGTGAGATGGGCAGTGACAAATTTGAAATATAAACAAACAAACAAACAAACAAATACTTGCTACACAGTTTGGAGGATCTGCTTTTAAGCAATATGTTCAAGAATTTTGGAAAGTACTGGCAGATTGTCTGACATGGTAGAAATGCAGAAGAAATTCTCCTGTATGCTATTCCTTTCACTAAAAAACCTGGTCCATAATTCCAGGACTGAAATTAGAATTGGATCATAGGTTTCCACCACATTTGTCATCCTTCTGAATGTTGCCATATACAGTAGTTTTTGGCACTTTAAAAAGAGTTTAATGAATTTTCAGTGACATAGTTTAGCATCGCTCCAGCGCAAAGCATTCACATGGCATTTTTGATGCCAGCCATTTGACTAAAAAGACATGATCTTTTTAAAGAGGAAGAACATTTTGATGAAATTCTCTGGATTCTCAATGTGTTATGGTGACTATTTTTGTTTAGTCATTCAAGTCACTTCTGATTCTTCATGATCTGATAGACATCTTTTTGCCAGGAATGTTTGCCAATAACTTTTTTTTGTTTTTTTTGCATCTGACTGGTGCAACCAGTGTTGCAGCATTGCAAGCCCTGCCCCTATTCTGCAGGCTCTGAGACATTATGTGCATGCCCCACAGGGTGGATACCACAATGCCCCTTGCATCATTCTGCAGATGGTGCTGCTTCTCTGAGCTCTTGTAAGCTCCTGTATGTATTATCAGTAGATTCAACAGATCAATAGATTCTATATATCAATAGATTCTATATGCCCCCCTGCTCCTAAAGCTAACTCAGTTTATATAATCATCTAAAGTGCAAGGGTCTGTGAATTCAGTTCCTGGTAGAGGGTTTGAACTGTTAGGCAGAGTGCAGATATAACCACATTCCATGCCAAAAATACACACCAGCGTTAGAGAGATTTAAAGAATGCAATGTCCTTATTGTGTTCTCCAAATGAATCCAGCCAGAAGTTATAAAACATATCTGGTTGTTTATTGAGAAAAATAAAACTACATAAAATACAAGTTTCATGCAAAACATAGAAAAAATCACTTCCTCTCATATATGTGGCATCCAAGACTTATCCAATACACAGGTTCAATGAAGTCTCTAGCCAAAAAAACTCTCAGAGAAGAGGCACACTACTTAGTTATTAGTTACAACTACATAACCTATAAAACTGATTACATGATGACTAAAATCCTACTAGCAGTGAGGCATACAATCACCCACAATTTATTGACACTATGCACCTCCCCTTAGGTAACTAACATAAAGACGCCAATAGGTGGCAGTAAATAGCAGTATACTTGCAAACTAACAGACCAATGCAGGTGGCATGATTGTTAAAGCCAAAACATCGTTTGAAGAGAAGCAATTTGCTTTTCTTCCCATGAGAATATCCTAACACGAACCCCATAGAATAACATCTGACTACCTATGACTGATGAATCCATAGAGGGCAAAACTGGTCCTACTCCTGTATCATCAGCGATAGTATCCAGCCATCTTGTCTTGTGCTGTCCTCTTTTACAGTTGCCTTCCTTTTTTGTAAGCATCAGGGGCTTGTGCATGATGAGTCCAAAATATTTCAATGTTAGTTTCCTTGTTAGTGCTTCCAGTAATCAGTCTGGTTTTACTTCCTTGCATGCCAAGGAATTCTCGACAATTTTCTCCAGCCCTACAGTTCAAAGACATTGATTTTTTTCTTTTCATTCAGCTTTTCTGATGGTCCAGCTTTTACAGGCATTTCTTATAACAGAGGAAACCATGGCCTTTGTTGCACTGACTTATTTATCTGATGGCCCCAGAATCTGTGCAAATGTCCTGCCTTTCATTTACAATTCTCTCTCCAACAGTTTGCAGCACCCTCCTTGGCTGCCCATGGGAAGCTAAGAGAATTATAGGAGGGAACTTCTGCCAGAGAGCCTTTGAAGATCAGGAAGCAAGGCAGCCAGGGAGGCTGAAGAGTAAGAAGAAAAGCTAAATGCTGCTGAGAAATTGCAATTCTGAGACCTGCTAAAATCCACCATTGCCTTTTAACGGTTACATCCGGTTGTTTAATCTTTTTACAGTAGTTATAAAACACTTTGATCAGCTCTTATGAGCTGGGCCAGGGAGTTATAAATATTTAAAAGAAACAAATAAATATCAGTGTCTGGAGACCAAACCTCAAAGATCCTTTCTTCTCTGCAGTGTGTGTGCATCCTTCTTGAAGAAAATGCTGTAATTCAATCTCCGTGGTGTCTTTTGCTGAATGATCTTTGACTATTTAAAGCTCTGCTCCCTTTTCTCTCCCACCAGAGCACATAATATATATATATTTTAGCAAGCACTGCCCCCCTTTCTACTTAAGAATTTATTAACAATTTACATAATTGCTTAAGTAATCTGCATAATTGACAGAAAGTTTAATTTGACCCTAGTTCAAATGCAACACTTATGGTTTTAAATTGAAATGGGTATAATTCATTTATGAGAGTAATTAAGCCACAGTGTCTAACAAATACAGTGTACGCTGCCTAAGGCCTTCAAGACCAGAACATGCTATTAGAATGTTTTATTTAAATATGTCAAATCGGTTCATCTGCATTGCTGCCTATATTAAAATAGATCAAATGTCTAACTTAACCTTTAATTTGCCCTTCTGAAGGAAAAAAAAAAAGATACAGGGGAAAAGGGGGGTGGAATTATATTCATAAGCAGCAGTGATACAGGAACAGATCGAAAAGCATGGCCATCTTAAGTAATAGGCTGCAGCAAGAGAACTTGAATGGGCAGTCTTGATGGAGATGAAGATGGAGATATAATGAACCATGGTATAGAAACCTTCCATCTAAGGCTGTTAAAACATTTTTGTAGTCCTTGGAATCCACTCTGATCACAAACTGTAGTTGCATGCTACATGTATGCCTACATGTATACATGTAGGAGTGTACACAGGATATGGTTACCAAAAAAAAAATATGGAGCTTTGATGACACCATCATGGCTGCCATCTTGACTTTTTAAATCATCCTTTGTGGATATCCCATAGGCACGTATGTATGCATTTACTATACTTGTATACCACCTGTTACCAAAGGCTCTAGGTGGTTAACAATCAACAGTTTAAAAACCTTAAATTCACAAATGCATACGGAAGCAAAATCATCTAAATAAGCCATGGAGATGGCAGAGCCCACCTGCATTTTATCAAACAGTCTTCTTTTGGGCCAGCTGGGAAAGCTTTTTACAAGTTTCTTGAAGCCCAGGAGGGATGAAGAGGACCAAAGCTCCACTGGGAAAGAGTTCCAGAGAATGGGCATCATGGAGGGAAAAGCCTGCTTCCAAGGCTCCATCAGGTGATGGGATGGGGCCTGGAGATAGTTGATCCTATGAAATCTGGTTGGATGGGTAGATGAATGACAGAGGAGGCCATCTCTCAGATAACCAGAACAGGAGCTATGCAGGACCTTAGAGGTGACAACCAGCACCCTGAATCACACCCAGAAGCCCCCTGACAACAAATGATGCCCCTGAAGCACAAGGGTATTTCAAGGCACACCTGGGCTGCCACATTTTATACCAGCTATAGCTCCTAGATGTTCCTCAAGGGCAGCCTCACGTAGAGCACATTACAGTACTCCAAGTGGGAGGTAACTAGGTCATGGGTGACCATCAGCAGGCTGGTGTTCCTTCCTAACATTTGAGGCTAAGAGTGCATCAAATTGTATACGAGATCTCAAATAGCCTTATAACACTAGATCGTCATCATCATCATCACCATCTTACTCTCCAAAAAGGAAAAACTGGAAAATCCTGCCTCTGTCCATGTACCATTAGCCTACTCCATGCTGTAGTGCTGGTGGTTTTACTTACAATGCACTTATAACTAAACACAGTACAGATACAAAATAAAATAACAAGTGAAACAATAATACATTATAATCAAGCATAATATAATATAAAATAAGGAGGTTTTAAGCTAAAAGGCCCATAACTTCTAATAATAACCTATACATATTCAATGACAGGTATTAAATTTAAATCAACTTCACGGGGACCATGAAACAGAAGAGTTTCAGCACTTCCTCAAATTGAAGTGATCTGATTCCAAACATGCCTGGTAGGAATCTATTCTGCAGAACCAAAGCTTTTACCTGTGATTTGACAGAAAAATCAAATGTCCCAGGCTGTTAGCCCTGTCAAGTAGTCTACACAAGAAACACAGTGAGGAGTCCTAGCTCTATCTTTATTGTAAAGTTACATTAATGGAATCTTGCAAGACTGAAAGAATTTCTCCCCTCCTTTCCTTTTACTCTCCAGAAAACTAGGGAGGATCCCTTCTGAGATGCTTCCCACACCCCTTTTTCCTTCTGTGGACTGAGATTCCTTTTGCATGATGGTTGTCCAGTCTGCGGCTCTTCCTCCTCTCTCCCAGGGTCATTCCCACATACCATTGCACTGGCCCAACAATCAGATCTGGAGCACAGGCTGGCACATCCATTTAAGGATAGTGGTTGTGATCGCATGATTGAAGCCTCATCCTTTTTTTAGTATGTTGTAAAAGGGTGTGGCTTGAATCACATGGCTGTACTGCCTCTTGACTTTTGTGCCCCCAAATGTAGACTTTGCAAAGGACTCTGTCCATCTTTCAAATAATTAGATGTATCCATATGTAATGTGTCCACACCATCAATTTGTACTGGTATCTTTCTCAAATTCCCAACCAGGTTAACAACTTGGGAATTTGCTGGGGAGGGGGTCAAAAAAGTCAAGATGGAGGGTGAAACTGCATAACTGAACCCATGTTCCTTTTTAATGTGCACTGCATATGCGATGCAGGTGCACAAAAGGCAGGGCTTCAAATATTCAGTCATGGTTGCTATCTTAATTTGTTTGAGACCCCACCCCCACCTACAGATGATCTTAGGCAAATGTGTGACTCCCATTCTCCAGAAGATTGCTTATACCCACACTAACGCAAACATCCCCAAACTGAATCTGCAAGTTAGATAATTGCTAGTCAAGAATACTCATGCTACTTAAGAATTAAGGGAGCCATCATGATAAGGAGAGGGATTTGTCTGGGAATTGCTAGTCTATGAGAAAAAAGGGGGGTTGGAGAATGGTGGCTTATTTCTTGTCCACAAAATGGTATTACCTGCCACCAGGAAGTGGAAGTATCTAATTGATGCAATGTATTAAGTATCACAGGAAAGCAGTTACTACAAGGATAACAGAATATTCCATTAAGTTGCAAAGGAACACTGGAGACTTTCTCTGAACATGTTGCTAAACAAGAATAATCCTAACCCCTAATTCACCCACACGGGTAGTTCTAGAGATGGTTGGATGAATTTAATCTTTGCAGGTTCTGATATGGACTAATATGACCTGCTGTCCCAGAGAATTGGGTAGGTGAGGTGAGGTTATGCTTGCAGAATGCCTTTAGAAATGGCTGCTTTTGACAGAAGTTGTGCCTAACATACAGTTGCCCTATGTGACCAAATACAAATACTCATTGTGTCATTTCTAAGAAAGATGAAATTGAAGGTTAATGCAGCAATGGCTGGTGCCCATTAAGGATTCAGTATGTGCAAAACTGACTCACACCAAAAAGAGAGCCAGTTTGGGACAGTGGTGAAGATGCTGGCCTAGAAACCAGGAGACTGTGAGTTCTGGGCTTCCCTTAGGAATCAAAGCTGGCTGAGTTTGAGCCAGTCCTTCTTTCCCATCCCAACCCACCTCACAGGATTGTTCTTGCAGGGAAACTGGGGGGCAAGAGCATTAAATATGTTCGCTGTCTTGAGCTGATCAAAAGTATATAAAAAATGGGATAAAAATCTAATAATAAATATAAGGCCTATGTATTCTTACCTTTCCGGTTTTTTCACTTCTGTCTTTCAGTTATTTCATTTTCCAGATCATCATCATCATCATCATCATCATCATCATCCATCAATCATTTGCTGTATTGTTTGCAGGGAGCAATGACTACCACCATGTTATGCACTGTGTGAAAAACTAGCGTTTTGTTGTACAAAGCCTACATCCAAGGATTGCTGTCTTTTCAGTCTTGTCCAGTTAGAGCATAAGCTTTTACACACCTCCTGAAAAGTTTAAAATAATGCCAACCACCCTGTTTGAACACAAACTAACAGGCCAACATCCCCTTGGCATATGCATAAGGGACATGGCTGCCATTGGTGACATGATTCAGAAGGCCAGTTAGATTTGGGATCAGATTGATTTGTATTCAGTCTCTAAACTGAGTGTTCATACAGCTGTGTTTGGTGGGCCTTGCTGACTTGGGAGGCATAGCCAAGTGCCACAGAATAACAGTGATACCTCTACTACTGGAAAGCTTTAAAAGTTGGGCTTAAAAATACTTCATCTTTCCCCTTCCATATTTTTCCAAGGTTTTCTGGGGTAAAAGAATTTACTCAAGAAGTCTGAGGTGTTACCATCCTCTGACTTTGAGGAGAAAATAAATATTGGGAGTGATGGATGGTTAAGCTTATTCATCCCATGGATTCCAACTGCAATCAGTTCTCTGGCATTAAAAGAAACCAGGAAATGGGACACCTTTGTCCTTCTACGTGTTGCTAAACTACAACTCCCAGCATCACTCACTATTGGCCTTATTTTGTAGTTCCACAGCATCTGAAGATTACATTTCTCCCAGTTTCATTAGACTGTAAAGTAATTGTCACAATATCCATAGGGGACAAAAATAAGCTACTTTTTGATCCAGTAAAAGAGCACATAAGATGTCAACTGGCCCAGAATCAGGAGTGAAATGCTAATTATCTGAAATAGCAAAACTGTGGGGAATGTTAAGAATATTTCAGTATGCCTGGGTCTAAATATAAACTGGTTAATAATATCTATCTAGTATTGGGTAAGCAAGAGACTATATTGTGGTTGCAAGAAAAGGTCACAATTAAATGTCACTATGAGGTAATATTTCTAATACTGTTACATTAGTGACTGGATTTATGAACTCTGTGGGAATTTAAAAAAGGGCAAGGCATTTACTAGTATTCAATTACAACTAGGTAGAACTTCATCACTGCAGTTAAAGGTGCTAAGGTATCTGATGTTAATGCTTACGATAAAATTAAACTAGCTTTCCCTCAGTTTGGTGGGCACTTGATGTATTAGTCGACAATTTTTATGGTTTTGTTATACTTTTGATCTGTCCTCAAATCCTTATGAGTGGCTGAAAGAAACAAAATCAAAGAGTTTTTCAGCACAGGACCACTCTCGTTTATGCTAAAAGTATATCTGAATTTTGCACTAATGTTAGCTATACAAAGTCTTAGAAATTTGCCTTAAATTATGGCTGCTTTCCACTTGAATGCAAACAGTCTGTATAGACGACATGTTCTAACTTGCTCTGAATTTGTACTGTTGGCCAACATTTCCTAATTTCTCTTCTCCAAAAAAACAATGTGGAGAGTAGTAACTTGCTTCTGACAAATCTTTGGTCGGTCATTTTTTTGAAGGATGTAAATGATTAGTGGAACTTCTAAAGAGTCATAGCAACTTAAAGATGGATTGGATTCTGAAAGCAGAAGCTGGAAATTGGAAGATTGCATACAAAAAAACTAATGTCACACTGCACACTGGTAAACCATTGGACAGGGAGCAAATGATTAGACCTCTGGAATCCCTACCAGCCTTTGGGTTCCTGTGGTTTGGTTTGAAAACCTCAGTGATGGCAAAGATTGAATTATCAGTTCAAGAATGAAGCGGCAAACATAATTTGTGGAAAAGCAAAATTTAGCATCTTTTTTAGTTCTGGGAATCTATCTGGGTATTGCATGGATAGACATACTAAGATTTTTTTTTTTTAAGGTTGAAAAAGGTTTTACCTGCTAAGAAAGAGAAGAGGAGGAGGAGGAGGAGGAAGAGGAGGAAGTAAAGCTGAAATGGTAGAAAGAATCCTTCCAGAGGAGACATCTTCAATCCACCTTTGCCTTCAGCTCTTACAAGACTTTCCTAGTAAACTTGCTGAGAGTTTGAATGGGATGCAAAGAATTTGAAATCAGAGAGAGAGAGAGAGAGAGAAACAGATTGAGAATGAAATTTAGACTTTGTTTATCCTTACCCAAAAGTGAATTGGATGTTATTTTATGACTGGTGAGATATAATCTAAGAAAAGAGTATTGATTAAAGTTTTAATTGCAGCATTTTCCATGAAGTGAAAATTCTGAAACATCTCTGTGTATAATGCATTGCAGTATTCTAGACAAAATATCTGTAATGGTAACTTCTAATCTGCTTTATAAGTGAAGTTCCCTGGATTGATTACTAAGTCAAGGAAAACATTAAGAGTTATTCAAATCATGTTAAAAGGAAAGAAAAAAAAAAAGGGGGAAAGTAACAACATATAGTTACAAAACAGCATGGGAATGATAGGAAACATACAGACTCCAGTAGTTCTGTGTATAGAACACATTTAAAATCAAACTATAGATATGTGTGTGTGTGTTTCAATATAGTAAAAATATACTATATTCAATATAGTAAATACTATATTTACAATATAGTAAAAATGTACAAAGCAAAGAAAAACAATGTTAGAAAATAAGAAACAGAGAAAAATGAAGTGAGAAAAAGAAGAAAAAATACAGTTATGCCTTCTGCCCTTCTTTCTATCAAGGAATTATCATCTTAATCTTTTCCCCAACTTCTTTGTCCCTTTCTAATCCCCAAATCCTGAAATCATCAATTCGATTTTTTCTTCTTTCAACAAAAAGTCCACATAAGCTTTCCAGGATAAATAGCCTTTTCCAAGTATTGAAATGGAAGCCACACAGAAAAAAGCCAACACCTCTTCTCAGTTGTCCCTTAATGTTGTACCTGAAGCAATCATTTTAAGACGATGAAACCAATCATGAAGAAATTGTGGTCTTCACTGGATGTGTCCAAGCAGAGACTGGACAGGCATCTCTCAGAGGTGCTTTAATTCTGATCCCTGCACTGACATGATGACTTTCTTGGTCTCTTCCAACTCATGATTTTACCATTTTATTCTTCTCACAGATCCCAAATCTTTGGGGCTATAGCTTGGAAATTTTGGCTTAAAAATGCAATTTGGAAGCAACACTTATAGAGGACAATAAGGCTTGCTTTGGAATTAATTTGCAACTTGTAGTAGCAAAATGATGGTGGAGGAATGGGTGTGTGTGTGTGGGGGGGGACAGCTAGAACAGTACAACTGTAGCAGTCAAATGCCTCGTCTTAATCCCACCTATGCTGCCTCAGTACAAATCTGATGATATAATATGCTATATCAGTAGACCCTGACAATCTGACTATCCTGTTAGTGTTTTGCCCTTGGGAGATACACAAGTAAGTTGACTGTTTGAACAATTCTCCTTTAGGTACTTAGAAGAATGACCTGTATCTGCTCTCCACTTTCCCGCTGATGTAATAGTGCCACAGTAGTGCAGATATGTGTCTCTTTCCCAATCATTAAAGCTTTCCCTTTCATATCTGGGCTCCTGAGAGAATGCCCTCGCTTTGTGACAACTCCTTGTTCTGTTTTGAAACTGAGACGCTTCAGGCTGGATATGTGTGTTCCTTTCCCCTCCTAGCAACCCTTCATCTTACATGGGCTTTGGGAACATGACAGATATTGACATTGGCTTGGGAGGCACATATGCAGAAAAGCACAGAGGATGAAGACAAAGTTGAAGACCCAGTGACTTCTGGAGGAAGAAATGGAGTCTCTCGCAAACATTTTCACAATGGTTTCAGCTACAGAGGAGAGGCGTACATCTAGGTAAAAGAGCTAGTCTGAGTATGATACTACCAGAAGCTCATAATACCCAGATCTGAACATCATCACAAGTGGCCTAAAGTAAGGTAGAGCTCTCCAAATTTCAAAAAATTGCAAAGGTCTGAAACTCCAGCATATTTGGAGGCTGCCATTTAAGGGAAGGCATAGTAAACATCTATTCATTGGCCGATGCCAACAATGTGTGTTGTACCTTACAGACTGAAATTAAAGAAAAGAGAGAGAGAGAGAGATTCCTTCTCAGTCATAATCAGAGCTGGGCCAAACATTTCTCCCCAGCACTCTCTTGTCTCCCTAACTTCCCTTCTTCCATTAAATCTCAAGGAAAGACACTTGGAAGAATTTATCCCATGTTTTTCTGCTACAGTAAGCACCAGTGGGAATTCAGAAATTCTGGGCAATTGTCTTTTCACCTAGGAGATGTCTGTAAAACCAGCTTGCCCAATTGACTTGCCTGAAAATTGGGTGGAGGATTTTGAGCAGTTGTTTTTTCCCCCCAAGTCTATACAAATTTGAGTATTGATCAGCCCTTTCTGCAAAATGTTGTTCAGAAACAACATTTTGCAGTTGCCTATGGTGTAACTCGATAACAGTCATGTCTGGGCTTATGATTAGAAGTGGGGCTTTGCCCCATAGAAAAAGGCAGCTCATGTGTTTTCCCTCCACCAAACTCAACTGCAGGCATTGAGGGAACTGAACCAGGCCGTTGAACCTATCTCTCTGTAAAGTTCTTCAACCTGCAAAGGTCCTTCCTTTCCTACTTGTTTAGGGAACAAATGTGTCCAGAGGGTACCACTTCATAGAGCAGGTGGACATGATGTGGTTGAATACTCCTTCCCTGCAAACAGATGAAAAAAACCAACAATAATCTGTTCCTTGCCAACATATTAAAGGTCAGAAAGAATGGCGTTTGTCTTGCAAATGATGAACAACTTTGAGAGCCTTGGGTGTGGCCTCCACTATTCCTACAAAAGTTGTCACTGAACATTAATGTTGAATGTGGCGGAAAGGTAAAGTGATGAAGTGCATGGGAAAATCATTATGTTAATTGTGTTTTAATTTTCATTCAGCTGCCTTTGCTTGTTTATGTTTCCACCCTTCTCAGCTGGGTCTGGTTTTGAAAGGTCCTCCCTTGGCATGCAACTAAAGGGTTCAAGATACCCCAGGCACCTTTAAAAAAATGCACATTTTTCTTCTGGTTTAGCCATCTCCCTGATCTGCTAGTTTTCCCTCTCTATATGTAGGACATGGAATTCATCAGACGCATCCTCAACTTTTGTCTATAGCTCTGCCACAAGTCAAATTCCACAGGCAGAATTAGGTCAAAATCATACTGGAGTGTGACAGAATGCAACCATGAAACAGGATATTGGAAACTTGAATATTGTATATACAAACTCCCTACCTCAAACCCATTTATAACGGGGAGGTAGGTCAATAGGTAAATAGTGAAAGTTTCAATATGCCTCTGTATTTTCCTCTCTCTGCTAGACATTTCAGCTCCTTGATGGATCAAGAGGGCAGTGAAACAGAAAACAATTCACTGGAACCAGCAGCTTCTGATGAAGTAGCTAATGGACTTTGTCAGACAACCTCTGCTTTCTTGCTTGCTACAAAAGAGCCACCTGTATTGCATCTTGAGTCCCATTCATTGTGTAGTCGGCCAAGATTTTGCTCTGAACAAGAAAACAATAAACAAAAACAAAACAAAATATCTTGCCTTTCCAGTGTTAGTCCTACCACCCCCGAGTCCCTCTTTCTCCATCTCTCCCCCTTTCTTTCTCTCCTTTAAAAGGTGCAGCATTGTTACACTTGGCTGACGATAACAGACTCAACTCCTTTGAAAGTAATGGAATTACATCGCCATCACAGTTCACTGGGCTGCCTCATTTTGGAAAAAAATCATCTTTCTTAATGTCTCAGCTGCAGCAAAAGCTCAGCGGTGGCTACTAACATGCAAGATTACAGGAAAGGCTGACCTAGGAGCAGAAAAGCTAGGTGAGTGGTCCATCCCAGCTCAGAGAAGGGTTTATTGGGTTGGAGATGGTGAAGGGGGCAAGAAGAAGATCCAGTCCAGCTTAGAGCTGTCCCTCTTTAAATATTTCTCAGTGAACCTTCTTGTCCCTTTCCAGACAGAGACACAACTTATGGTAACTGAAACCAAAATGATAACTCTGGGAGATTGTTCTGTAAAAATTAATATTATGGAGGATTTTTCTGACTCCTTCCTGCTTCAACTTCCTTAGAAGTCCTCTAAGGACTGCCAGTCAAGCACATGGTATTGATGAGAAAGTAGTCGAGATTTTCTGACTAGAAACTTAGGTTCTGGGGAAAAGAAATTAAAAGTGCCATTCTGCATCCTTTTATCTATCCTTTTATCCATCACCACTAGAGTTTTATTGATTCAGGTTTTCATCTACAGCTGTGTGGGAGGGAGGGAGGGAGGGAGGGAGGGAGGGAGGGAAGGAAGGAAGGAAGGAAGGAAGGAAGGAAGGAAGGAAGGAAGGAAGGAAGGAAATTGAGAGATGGTGTGAAAGAGAGGGAGAGAGAAAGTAAGAGAGAGAGAAAGAGAGAGGGAGGGAGGGAGGGAGGGAATGAAAATGAATATCTTATGCATTTTTTCCTAAATGTTCTAATTAAATCTGACGAAAGACATTTTGTCAATGGGAAAGAGCATTTCAGATAATTTCTTATGAGCACAGGGTGCATTTATTGAATGACAAGGCAGCTGAGGAATGTGTGTGAATGTTCTATCTTTGATTGCACAATCATTTCTCCAGCATTCTGCAGCTTCCCTTACTGCCCATACATGCTTGCTTATGTATTTGTTAGAGTGGGGAATTGGAAAGGTAGATCATTCTGGGTGAGTCTGGGTGGTGGTGGTGGAAAAGCAGAACAGTTACACTAGGGAGCAGAAAGCTTGATGTGGAGATAGATGTTTTTGGATGGAAGGAGAAAGTAGTGTGGCAGGACACTGGAAGATGGGAGAGGGGCAGGATGCTATGTCAAGAAAAGAATGGAGGTGAGGAAGAGCAGATGTGATGAACTGGACCCAGAGTTGACATGCAATGTAAGGTGGAACCTTTTTGTGCCTGGACAGTTGTGGAGATGGCAAGGAGGGAATGGAGTCAGAGATTTTTTTTCCCCCTTAGGAGCAGTGGCTGTTGGGGTATGAGAGAACAGTATGATGACTGCCATTTTGGACTGAGTGGCTGCTGGAGATTCAGCAAAAGTGTCAGGGGTGGCCTGGAGAAGAGAACGGCACCTTCAAGGTAAAAAGTGTAGTTACTAGTGACAGGAGTAGAAGTTGGGCAGCACATCTTAAGATAGGGGTTGAATTAAAGCTGGAGCACACAGGGTTTTGATGGAGGCTCTGGGAGGCTGAGGCAACTGTGGTGTCTACTGATGGTAGATGAAAGTCTGGGTGGATTGGATGGGCTGTGGTTTTTTCACTTGGACCTGGAGATCAGACTCCCTTGGTGGGAGATGGGGAACAAAGCAGAGGTAACCTCCAGAGTGAGAGAATGGGGGGAGGACAGTTTGCCTGAGGAAGTGACCTGCAAATTGCAGATATTAGTAGAAAGGATGAGGGGGTAGAAGAGGCCAAATGGGATGGCAGAGTGGGGAGATGCTTGTCTATGATGGGGGGGAGGGGGAAATGGGGCAAAATAGCAATAGTGATAGGAAGAAAAAGATAGAGCAGGGGCAAGAGCAGGCTGTTCTAAGAAAAAGGGGACCCCCACATTGGTGTAGGTCTCGTCTTCTAACCCAATGACCATTGAGGATGACCCAGAAGCTGCAGTTGCAGCTTGCACAAAATGCAATGACTAGAGTAGGAAACCTGCTACTCTAGAGTAACAGCTTTAGACCTTGACATGATTTGGAACTAGTTATTTGAAAGACTGTATTCTCACATATCTTCTGCCTACTTGGTTTGAAGATTTTTGATGAAGTCCCTACACTTTGAGACATTGAGACATTTCTTTTATTTAGTTCATTTATATAGCCACCTTCTCAAAAATGACTCGGGACAGCATACAGGTAAACAGAAAACTAAAGTAAACCATCATAAACATGTATTTTTTTTTTTTTAAGAAAAGCCCCTTTGATGGGAACATGAAAAAGGACTTTCTGGGTGGTTACTTTCAAGGTTTGAATGAAACTCCCTGCCAAAGAATCTGGAAATAGCCCTATTTCTTTTGTCTACTTGCCAGTAGGTAAAGAAATGTTAATGCAGAGAGCTCTGAACACAGCTGATGTGTTTGTTCCCATTGATTTATTTTTCAGCTTTAATACGACTTCATTTTTATCTGTATTTTCTTATTGCTTGCTTCTGTGACTGCTTTTTTGAGCAGAAAGATGAACCATTAAATAAATAAATGCCATTCAGTTACAGATCTTGAGATGATACGATCGTTGTAGTGAAGCTCCCTCTCTATGGAGGCTTCCACAGATTAGATAGTGGATTCCAAAAAGGCAGGAAATCTATGATACTGAACCTGACCTCGCAAACTCTACATGTCACTGCTATTTCCCAACATGAGTTGCAAGAGTTCCTCCTAGAAGCTACAGAGTTCAATCTTGATGATGGTCCCTTTGAATTTTGTCCACTCTCCATTAAGATGGTGCTTTGGCAAGTTGCCTCCTGCCTCTTGGAGCTGTCCATGGTCCTGTAGATCCTGTTTGCAACCGGAATCTCTGTTGCTCTGCCTATTCTCTCCTTTCTACTAAGTGGCTCTCTTTCCTGCTTCTGATCAGCAATCATTTATTTATGCATCTCTGAGTAAGAGAAAGACTTAGAGAAAGGAAGGTAGTCCACAGATTTGACCCCTTGGTATTTTTAATAAGGCTGGATAGAACCATTTGAAACCATTAAGAACTGAGGCTATTTTGCATAGCAAATGTGACAGTAGCTAAAATAATTATCTGAGATGATATAAGCCAAGGTGGGTCCAGTAGTTCCTGTCCTAAATATAAATTTAGTTGGCCTAGATAGCCCTCACATGTCTTGCACATGCAAGCATATTAGCCTTAAGATGGGGGGAAAGCTTTCTGAAGACTTACACCTGAAATCTGGCTCAATTCGTTCTAACACAGGGCAAAATTCAGTTCAGTTTCTATTCCTATTTGTTTGCATGATTAACTACTGTCCATGTTTCTGGATGTCTAAGCTGATTACAGTGGATCTGTGTACCATTTCCTAAGTAGGCCGACTGATCGATTGATCAAGGGCAGATGGGATGTGACAGCAGAATATTATGGCAGACTTCTCATGGTGATGAATGGGCCCACCTTGACACAAACTCCAAGGCTTTGCTTCTCAGTAATAAATCTCAGCTTGAAGTCATCTATCTCTGACCTGACGTATGGAATCAACAACTTGGGATACTGAAAATTTCATTGTCTTTATGAACATTTAAGTTGGCTCTGTGGCATAAATGCACACCTTCAGCTTTCAATCTCTTTAATAGTGGCAGGCTTCATATTATTACTTTTTTTTTTCTTTTTTGGTAAGAGGTTGTGTGTGTGTGTGTGTGTGTGAGTGCGCACATCTCCATCCCAGTCAGCTAGTGAGCAGTGAGATTTCTGCCTATATACAGGTTACACCATTTTAATGAGCCAGTCATCAGGGAAGGCCGAAATACTGAAAATAGCATTTAAGATTGAATTTAGTAAAGGTATGATACAGCCAATGTCCTAACAGCAGATGCCAACAATAACCACTCCTTGATATTATCAAGTCAGGACTTGAGCATCTTGGGTTTCATAGCACAGGCACAAAATCAAGTTTCTAAAGCAACATATTCCATCCAGGGAACTCTTTCATTTTTATAAGTAGAGGGGAAAATTGAAAAATGTATCTAGCATTAGCTGGGAGGTCAACATCTTGAAGCCAAGGGGGCTGGGTGTAGGGATTGGGAAGGGAGTCAGTGCTTAATCTTACATTACATCTTGGCAATATTTTAACCCTATGGTTAGCAGCTTTTCTGGAATGATGCCTAGGACCACCGCCCGAACTCACAATGGCTTGAACTGTCCTTCAGATTTAGGCTGATTATAATTCCCACGAGAGCCAGTTTGGTGTAGTGGTTAAGGCAGCAAGCTAGAAACCAGGAGGCTGTGAGTTTTACTCATGCCTTAGGTGACTTTGGGCCAGTCGCTCTCTCAGCCATAGGAAGGAGGCAAGGGCAAACCAGTCTAGAAAACTGCAGGGACTTGATGTATTGACAGTCAGTTTGGTCTAGTGGTGAAGGTGCTGGACTAGAAACTGGGAGACTGTGAGTTCAACTCCCACCTTAGACACAAAGCCAGCTGGGTGACTTTGGGCCAGTCCCTCTCTCTCAGCCCTCAGAAGGAGACAATGGCAAATCATCTCTGAAAACTGAAACACACGAAGAAAACTGAAGGGACTCATCCAGGCAGTCACCAGGAATCAACACTGACTGGAAGGAAGGAAGGAAGGAAGGAAGGAAGGAAGGAAGGAAGGAAGGAAGGAAGGAAGGAAGGAAGGAAGGAATCCCATAGACATAAAGAACCTCAAGTCCAGTCTGTCAGAATTTTAATGTTTCTTGTAAAACTCTCCAATCCATAGGAATGTGTGATAGAATGCTTCGATGAAGGCCGTGCTCGGGGAGATAAGCATTGCCTTAGCCCCCAGCAGGAGCGTGGGAAGGTTAAGAAGATGAGACTGGCACCACCCTAAGGAATTCGTGGGGTTTTGTTTGCTGTCTTGAGGAGTTTAGATTCAGTCTGGCAGGATTCTGTCTGTGGTTGGAAGCTATTAAAAGCTATCAAACTAGACCTGTACTTGTGGAGTTCTTTGGGCTGAACCTGACAGAAGGGCATCAATAAGCACCCACCCTCTTCCAGTTGGCTGGACCCTTACAAATGCCAGGGCTGAGGACTGGCAAGGGCTATCATAGGTTAGCCTGTTTTTGTGGACCTGATGACTTCTAAGGGGAGAAACTCTGTGGAGAGAATCCATTTCAATGAATTTCTTTGCTCACAAATGTGGTGGTTATTTTCAATGGGCTATACAGCTTGACAGTGGGTAATGGTTGTTCAGAGGAAGATGTAGGGGTGGAAAAACAGGGTCTCACGATTAGCCCACTATGCTCCCCGAATGCACTCAATGATGCTCCTGTGCTAGAACATGGCAGAATTTGACATTTACAAGTCTAGGCTTCCTCCCCCCGTATTATACTGGACACATAAAATCTGCTACATGATTCTGTACCATTACAATGTTATTTCTTCTATCATAAATTATTGGCGGAGACAGGCTGGTACTGAGAATAAATACTTCTTTGAGCAAAAGATTCAACAGATGTTTCACCTTCAAAATCATCCATCTGAAAAGAGAAGGCTGGAGTGGGCAAAAGGAAACTTCTGAGAAATAGCAAGATAGATTTTGGCACAGCATTAATTCAGACCTGGCCACTGAGCGGCTCCAAATCAATTTCCTCTTGTGGTTTGAGCAAGCAGCAAGTTAAGAACAGAGCAGAACGAAAGAGAAAGACCTGAAAGGCTTTAGGAAATGTGAGGTCAACGCACTGAAAGAGTTTTGCACGTGTGGAAATAAAACCCATGTTGCAGTGAAGCAAAATTGTATGGATAGGCTACCTCCCCAATGTTGAATTTGGCATGTTGTTACTATTGAAGTTATTATTTGTGCCTTTGAGACAATGTTGACTCCTGGTGACTATCTAGATTAGACAAGATTTTCAGAAGGGGTGTGCCATTGCCTGGGCAAGGTGACCCAGCTGGCTTTGTGCCTAAGGTGGGACTAGAAATTATGGTCTCCAAGTTTTTAGCCTGGTGCCTTAACCACTACACCTAACTGGCTCCCACTGGGCATAATGGGCCTGAATATAGGTAAAACCTTTCCAAAATTTTGGATTAACCTCATATACATCATGATCCCCTCCTTCCTCTATTCTGCCTTTACTTGGCAGTTGCGAAAAACAAAAAGGAAAAACAAAAACAGAAAACAAAAGCAGTTACTAGGACAGGAGATGTGTTAGGTCCCTTCCTCCATCTCTGTAGTTAGTTAGGAATGTGAGATGCCAGGAGAGCCAAGAAAATGTGATTTTTCCAAGACTGCTGTGTGGTGAATGTTTTGCAGCATCTCATGTTCCAAAGAGGTGCACTAGAGAGCATTTTCTTTCCAACATTCCCCGGTGCAGTTTGCCACACCCATCAGCGTACATGGGTGTGCAGCAGGAGATCAAAGGGAAAGGGGAAGTAGATCAAAGCGAAGGGAATTCATCTGTAGGAAGGGAACAGAGAGCTGCATTCTTCTATGACTCCATTGCAAATATTAGGCTTTGTGATATTCACCTAAGAATGTTGTTAGTCCCAGTGAAAGCTCTGAAGTGTTTCTGTGTTATTCATATATTTATATTTATTTATATATATAAAGTGTTTCTGCTTTAGTTCTTGACTGATTACAAAGCAGAATGGAGCAAATATGCAAAAGTGAATTACGGTGTTGCAAATACATTCCCTTGGCCCATAGAAGTCCATTATTGAAAGCCAATCAATTGGCAATGCATGATCATTTTTCATCGTTTATACATCGGCTATTAACTGCTGATCACCCTTTCTGCTCAGCTTCAGCTCACGCATAGAGTCTAAATGAGTGTGCGCAGGTGTTCATTTATAGATTATGCATATTCAACATATAACAACTGTGTTCAGCTGTGAACAACCAAGGAAATGTCTGCTTGTAAGAAACACAAATCCATGCATTTTTTCTCTGTAAGCTTTTGCTAGGCAGGTCACTCATTAGAGAGTATTGATTTTATGAGGTGTTGGCACTGAAGTACCTGCCATAGGTATTTCTAGAAAATGGAATAAGAGTCCATTTTGGAATAGTGTGAAGATCAGAGCAATTCTCTATTTAAGGAGGTTAATATAAAACTAATGAGATCTTGGATGAAGACTTTATGACATATGTACCTACCTGAATTATGAAGCACTGCAAACCCATATTCATTCCTACCTTATGGTCCTATCTTCTAAGATGTTATTGTTTTAGTTGTTGTTGTTAAGAAAAAAAAATAGTTAATATAATTAGCATATAATATTTATCATCAGCCTCTTTTGGCCATCTGCTCTGAAGGCAGCAGAACAGCTAACACCTCAATATGAAGACCAATCCTTACGATCTTCCAGAAATGAAGCAGCATATTTTAGGATTCTCCTGTTCACTGGGATAGGAAAACCTTCCAACAGTGACCAGATGTTACCAAAGGCAGTTTGAAAGTTGAAGCATGAAAACCAGGTTCTTCCAAAATTTCCAATCAAATATGCAAAGCCAAGAAGAAATTTGCTAGCATATTTTATCTGTGATGAAACATGAAGGCAGATTTGGGTGTTCTGGGTTTGGGTAAATATTTAAAGGATTTCAAGAAGGGGAAAAGGGGTCTTGATCAAAGTCATGAAGAAAGTTCTCAAGAAATAAACTTGAGGAAGATCTCCATGTTCTTCAGTGATTTGAAGGTCTTGCTTGAACCAAGAATCTGGTCAATTTTTGAAGGTCTAGCTTGGAAAAATATCTGGAAAAAACTGGAGAAGGAGGCATAAACCGTATTTTTCATAACTGGGAAGATTTCAGAATGTTTACATATATCTCTCAGGAAGTTATACAAGTGGTGGTTCCTCCAAAACATCTCTCTAGAAGTAAGAGGAAAATGCATGCCTGGAAATTCAAATGTGGGTGATAATGAATGGGAATATGGAGATATTGACATAGATAGATGCCCACCAAGGAAGGAAGAAAAAGAGAAATGTATGTTTAAGTAGAAAAGGAGGGCAGATTGAAATTGGAATGATCTCAAAAACCATCTGGAAGTAGCCACCATAACAACAGAACAGTTTTAGGGATCACAGAAAATCTACTTTAATTAGAAAATCTGTTTGTCTTGATAGGGCAGTTTCCCATTTCAGAATTTCTTTTTCTTTTAAGGTAACACTGGGGAAAAGAAAACACCTCTCTGAAAGAGTACAGCACTGCTAAAGGACCTTTAGCTTTTCAAAGATGAAAGGAAGCTGGAAAAAAATTCCTTAGGCATCTTGTGCATTAAAACAAACAAAAAAGTTACTTTCCCCACTCCCCACCCACATTTCTTTCCTGAGCAAAGGATGAAACTCACCCTGCCACCAGGATTTCAGTTGATGAAATCCTAAATACTGTATGCTCTACGAAACATTTATGATGGATCTTTCTTTCTTTCTTTCTTTCTTTCTTTCTTTCTTTCTTTCTTTCTTTCTTTCTTTCTTTCTTTCTTTCTTTCTCTCTCTCTCTCTCTCTCTCTCTCTCTCTCTCTCTCTCTCTCTCTCTCTCTTTTTCTTTTTTCCTTCCTTCCTTCCTTCCTCCATCCCTCCCTCCCTCCCTCTCTCTCTCTCATATTCACAAAATGGAGTCAAATTGTTGATACCTTTGGTAAAATATAGGAACTCTTCGATTTTCTGATCCTTGGTATCTCAATTCCTAGATTCCTGCAAATAATTATTTAAAATCAGCATGGAAATTGTGCCCTCCTATTTCTGCCTCTCAACCTCAGCGCCTCAAGAAAAGGACTAAATATTTGTACAAGGATGCAAATGATTATTTTCCCCACATCTCCCCAGCTAGCTGTAATCTATTGCCATCAATAACTGAGCAGGTTGTTTGCTCGGCAAACCATAATTTCAGCCAGTTTACCCATTCCTTGTTAAAAATGGATCCTAATGGCTCATTTTTCCCCATTTAAGAAATTAAAAAGAACATGTTTTTAAAATAAATATAGGAAAAACAAAAGTCTTCCGATGCATATAACTGAATGTCTGTATGATGGTTCTTTTGGTACCAGTTTTCACAAATGTCCAGGTAAAACACTAAACCGAAGTAAACAGATGCAGAAAAGACTACGTTGTTGCAGGGTTTATGAGGAATATATGCTCAGCAGTGACAAAGAAATGAGAGGGAGAAGCAAATTCAACAAGCTTTGACCGACGGTGGAGGTTGAATTCCCAAGACAATTTTGGAAATATTCCTAGTTAAACACTATAGGTGCAGAATGCATGACAGGCTTGACTCAGTGATAAATAAAGGAATGGTACAGAAAAGATCCAACTCACATAGATGTTAGCATTTGGATGCTTGTTCTAATTTTTTTCAATCAGATGTTTTTGATCTATACCCCTGCGCATAAGCCTACTCTACCTCCCCCTCAAGTTAGTAACAGATATCAAGTGCAAGAGTGTTTTTAATTGAAAACCATAAATTTGGCCTACTAAATCTACTAACGATTCATTTTAATTAGGAACCCAGCTGCTTCCTGAGATGTTGCAGTCTGGGTGTTAGAACTTTAAGCATACTTAAATGAGTCTCCAGTGAGCAGCTCCAGAGCTTTTCAGAAAAATCAGCATTTTCTCCCATTTGTTATGGAAGACTTTCCAAATGGAGTTGATTGACAGGCCTCTTGCCTCTTCAAAACATGGTGCCTCTACAAAGCCTGGGCAAGGGTTCTCCTGCGGCTCTTGGGATGGTGAAACACTGACCAAGCTTTGAGGAGAATTCAGATGCTCCGATACCTGTGCCAAGCAAGATTTGGCTTCCCATGGCGCTTTCGTTCTCACACTGGATGAGAAAATGAAAGAAATGAGATTGGATGCGCAGGACTTAACCTCTGCTCCCCCTAGTGGTTTGTCGAGAAATGGCACCCTTTAGCACACGCTTGCAGATAAGAACAACCCATACATTGGAATGTATGCCTGTTTGTCTATTTCTGTGTGGGCATCTTTTCTTTCTCTCTCCCCCTTCCACCCACTCTCATTCAGGCAAACACACACGCGTACATATTGTTTAAATTTAGATTGTAAGACTCTGCAATCCCTGTTAGGTACAGCCAGGATCTGCTTTATGTTACTCTGCAAAGTGCATTGTATGCAAATGGTTCACTAATAAGAAAAGGAAGTAAAGGCTTTGGAATACACTTAGCAGATCCTTCCTTTCCAACCCACAGGGGTGCAAACAAACACAAAAACAAAAATGCTTGAAAATGCATATTGACAGCTCTGCTCAAACAACCTGGATATCAGTGGGCGATCCAATCTCATGCTATTGTGACCCAGGAAATCAGGATCATGCCATGAAGATGGAGAGCCCAGGCTTGATTCTCAATGTCTGAAGTCAGTGAAGGGAAAGCAAAGCGATCCGTTCCATCCAAAGGTATCTACAGAATCTGACGTTTCTATCAGACTGATGAAAGAGTACCCTGAAAACTCTCCCACATGTGCACAACATCATGGTATGAGTGTGCAAGAGGCAAAGCTTGAGTCGTGGTGGTGCAATGTTTGTTTTACCTCCCTCCATTCTCCCCATGCCTCCTCTAGCCCTGTCTTCCAGGCCATCTTTTCCTCGCTCAAGGATGACTGCCCTGATGTCATCCACCTCTGGAAAAAGACCATAATTACCCAACTAATTCTCCTGCAATTTTTTTTTCCTGCCAGTTCTACCAATTCAATGAAACAGAATTTGCTTTAGGAATTCCTTCAGAGGAGCAGAGAAATTCTGAGTGGGTGGAATGTGAGGGATGAGCTGACCAAGGACTGAGGATGTCCTGTTTTTCATTATACAATCATGCGTCTGGTTTTTGCAGACTCTCTGGATTTTAACACTTCCAGAGGAAGAGATCAAGAAGTAGTTCTTCTGGGTGCTATTCCTGTAGTGGTGTCATCACCAAGAAGTGATGCCTTTGTGAAAGGGGCTTAAAGGAGAAATTTAGAGAAATTTGGGGAAGATTTTCAACAGGCCTTCTTGCTCAGCTCAAAACGTACTCCTGTAATAGAGCCCATTTTAATTTCACCTTCACCATTAGTGACTTAGGCCTTTGAAAATTTCAACTTGGTTTCCATTTTAAAATTTGTCACCCTGATTTGCCTTTCCCAGAATAGCTGACAAATCAGTGCACCCTATTCCTTACATTTTGCTCTTATGCCAATTTTGTATTACATTTCTCAGCTTAAAAATATACTATTATGCGTGTAAAATAATACTGGTTAGTTGTTAAGAAGGAGGAGCCTGTCAAGAACAGGCATTCCATTTTGAACCACAGAAGCCCTTGATCCCTTCACACAACCTTGATCACATGAGGAGAATATACCTACACATTTATTTATTTCACCAATTTACATGGCACCTCAACTCACAAATTACTGTTCTCTGCATCTAACAGATGAAAATAGATATACAAACAAGACCAAAAAAGGAAAATAACCATAAAAACAGCAATAAGAACCTGATGCATCTGAGGTCAATCGCAATCATTCTCCTAAACCAGAGTTTCCTAAGCTGTGGGGTGAACCTCCCCGGGGGAGTTGCAGACAGAGATCCAGGGGAGGTTTGAAGAACCTTTTAGTTACATTGTCACAATCAACCCACCTTTCCCATAGTTTCATTGTATTGTTTTCATTTTGGCATTTGGATTTTTAGAGGAGGTATTGTCAGGTTCAGCCCAAAGAACTCCCCGAGACAGTGCAGATACAGTTCTGTTATGTTTATTAGCTTCCACCTCAAAGACAGAATCTCTCCAGACTGAATCTAACTTCCCAAGCCAGCGAGCCAAAACACTGTGAATTCCTTAGGGTGGTGCCAGTCTCATCTTCTTAACCTTCCCACGCTCCTGTTGAGGGCTAAGGGAATCCTCGAGCAACCTTATCTCCTTGAGTGTGGCCTTCATCCAACCATTCCTTCACAGGTATGTACATTAAGATTTCACTAAAAGGATGGGTGATGGCAGAAGGGTTAGGAACTCCTGTCTTAGACCACCATGAAACAAGGTCATCTGTCTGGGGGGGAAACTAGCTTTTCAAGCCAACAAGATCATGGCCATCTGAATCTTAAGGGGTGCGTTGTTCCATAGGCACTGTGACAAAGAAGACATGTTTTCTAGGTCCCATCAGATGATATGGTTTCATAGAGGGGGACCAGAACATGCCCATCCTCCTCAATCTTGCAAGTCTTGAAGTACAATTCTCCCACTGTCTCCTTTACAGCCTGAGAAACTAGGGAGGGTCTCTTCCGAGCCTCTTGCCCCACCCATTGTGCAGCTGCAGGCTATGCTGTCTCTTATCTGACCATTTCCTAGGCAGCATCTCTTCACCTCATCTCCGAAGGTCTTTCCCACATACCATTACAGGTATAGACAGTCATGAAAATAATCCAGCCCTGTGCCATAAAGGAATTCTAAGTGGTAACCTGCACCTTGTATGAAAATTGTAAGCTGACAGGGAACCACTGAAGTTCACAAAGTAGCGATGGTACATGAGCATGGTGTGCCAATACGTACTCATGTTGCTGCATTCTGGATCAGTTGTAGCTTCTGAAAGATCTTCAGTGGTAGCCCCATGATATAGCACGTGGCAATAGTCCAACCAAGAAATGATCAAGGCATGGGTAACTGTCGGCAGGGATTCCTGATCCTGGAATGGGCACCATTGGTACACAAGATGGATTTGTGGAAATGGCCTCCTGACAACAGTTGACACCTGCTCTTTCAGCAGGCGCTCAGAGTCCAAGAGGACCTCCAAATTACACATCAACTCTACTTGGGGGGATGCTACACTATCCAGAACTAAAGATGGAAGTTCCCCAGATGTAGGGGTGGCAGTCATTCAGTCTTGCTAGGGTTAAGCTGAAGTCTGTTATTCCTTGTTCAGACCCCCACAGCCTCTGGGAAAGAACCTTGATGGTGTCACTTGGTCAGTCCAAGATAGAGAAGGGTTCCTTTTGTTCCTTGGAGAAGTATCATCAGCATACTAAGGGTACTTAACCCCGTGCTGACTGATGACCTCACCCACTGGTTTCATATAGATATTAAATAGTAATGGAGAGACAGTAAGGCTCTAAGGAAGCTTTCAAAACAGGGGTCTAGGGCTAGACCTCTTCCCCCCTTACTGGAATTAGCCCTACAGATGTTCCTCTGGTCCCTCTTTACCCAGAAGGGACCAGGTTACCTTGAACCCGGCCAATGACTTGTAGATGTGGAAATGCAATTATGTTTTTGTACTCTTATAGTCACAAGGTAATCCTTAATAAAGGTTCTTATCTGTGCTCAATCAGGTTCCCTCTTCATTTTCCTCCAGCGGGGCTCTAGGAGCCCTTTCTGCCAATTATTCTGGAATCCCTCTGAAAACCAGGAAACTCTCCAGGATCCTCATATAAATCTGGCAAAAAAAAAATTTTTTTTTTGAGAATGGCCTCATCTGGAATGCAAAGGGTTGATTAGTTCTGATTAACCTTTTACAATCTTCCAGAAAAATGATTTCACCCATGTCCAGCCAGAATTCTCCAGATGCCCAACTGGAAATTGTTAACTTACTGCACATATTAAAGTGTCCTATCGACCTTGACTCTTGGTGATTCCATTAACATGTCCTTGTTATTTTCTTGACATCATCAGGCTTACCTTTTTTTTTTTTTTTTTTTAAATTCAACTAATATGTTTAGCCTTACCAGCATGCAATTTCCTGGTGGTCTGCCATCCAAGCACTAAACAGGTGTTATAAGACTGTCAAACAAATTACTGAAACTGATGATGCCTGTGATTGGATTGATGGGTGAATGACCATTAGATTAGATGGCTTCAAACAAATTCTTAGAGGATAGAGCTGTCGGTGGCTATATATCCTTCCAAGAAGAAAAGGCAGCTTGTCTTAAAGGCCAGCGGCAGGGTGATAATTGTGAAAGAAGGCTCGGGAGCTTCTGGGATGTACCTGAGCAGCAGTGGCTTGGCACCGACAACAGGACTAGGTGGACCTAACTGGGCAGGACTCTTGGAAGGCTTTTATTCTCTCTCCACTGGTAGAAACGATGGGATGATGGATTGGAAGATCAGTTATGCTCATCCTTGGTAAAACCTGGCAACAAGTTTGCAAAGAACCAGGTAAGGCCCCAACTCGCTGGGCTGCCAGAAGATGGCCCTATTGCAATGCTGAAATGTCCTCCCAATTCCCAAGGGCTTTTCACAGGCCATGAAGAGAGGGAAGGTCAGCCCACCCCTGATAGACAGACAGATGGGACAGTGCTTTTCCAAAAAGCAGGAGTAGGAATAGATGTCTTTTCCTTTTTCAACTTATTTTTGCATCGTTCCAGGCAGTGAACCCCTTCATTCAATTCAGGATGAGGATACCTTGTGATATAGCATCATATGGAACTGCTCTTCCATGATTGCAGTGTTTCAACTAAGCAGAGAAAGTCTTCATTTTTTTCCCAATTAGTTTTCTTTCAGTCTGATTAAATGGAATTGGCTCATTTTTTTCCCCCCAAGGAGAAGAGAATTTCACTGAAATTCTTCTGGATTGAGGATAAAGCTCTTCTACCTTTATCCTCAAGTGGTGTCCTGAAAGATTGTTCTGTCTTCCCATATTTCCTTCAATCCCAAGAAAAGACGCTAGCTGAAACTCCACCCCACAGGATTTTTTCAGTGTTATTAGTAGCTGGATTATTTCTCCATTCCCAGGAGAAATCCAGACAAATATTCCACCCAATTTCTTTGCTCACAAATTAGAGGGAAATTTTCAAGATGATCATCTATGGGCAGATATAATTTCAGGATGAGTTGAGAAGTAAGCTGCAGGCGGGACTCACAGGGGACCTGGATAGGATTGCTCTGTCATGGTTAAATCTTGGAATATGGATTCCAAAACATACTGGGATTTCTCTCTCTACTAGACTAGAAGCTAAGAAATTGTGAGCTCTAGTCCCACCTTAGGCAGGAAGCCATCTGGGTGACCCGGGCTAGCTGCTTTCCCTGAGCCCTAGGAAGAAGGTGAGGGCAAACCACTTCTAAAAATCTTGCCAAGAAAACTGAAGGGACTTATCCAGGCAGTTGTCAGGAGTCAAGACTGACTTGAAGGCACAGGTGCACACACACATGCACACACTTATCAGTTGGAATTTTGCAAATAAAAGCAATCTGCTCTCAGACTATTCATTCTGCCAGTTCTTTCTAGCACAAGTGACCTGGCTTGAGGTTTCTCCCATGGTTAGGGGTCAGGTAATTGAGTGGAAGAGAGGGTGAAGAGTTTTCTAAGTATTGTTGTAGATCGATAATGAGGGTATTTAAAAATAAACCAAACAGCATCCTTTCCAGAAAGTGAAAGCAATGGAAAGCAGACAAAAATGTCCCTTTTTCTCTTGAAATCAGCAGAAAGAAATTGAAATTTACTGTTCTCCAAATGCCTCTTGAAGAAAGTGGAGAAGCAGGGAAAGAAACAATGGAACCATGTCTACAGTCCTTTTTTTTGTGTGTGTGGGGGGGTCATTTAATTTGGGAGTAAGTTCCATTAATATGCAGGGTCTTAGTTTGGAAAAGGTCCTCCTCGATTTTAGTGTGAAAGGGAGGGAGGGAGGGCAGAGGGAAGGCAAGAAGGAAGGAAGGACATTGAGAGATGGTATGAAAGAGAGGGAGAGAGAAAGCAAGAGAGAGGAAGGAAGGAAGGAAGGAAGGAAGGAAGGAAGGAAGGAAGGAAGGAAGGAAGGAAGGAAGGAAGGAAGGAAGGAAGGAAGGAAGGAGATTTGACACTCCTGGCATTTTGCATACAACCTGCGCCAACCTGTTCCTTAAAATTGCCAGCACCAGCTGAAATGTACACAAATTTCTGTTATGTTGAGCAAGCAAAGTGGAGATCTGAAATGCACTTGGACTGAATACACACCTGCCTCCCCAAACTACTGCTGGTCAGCTCATTTTTAGCAGGATACTTCATTTAACCTGGGGACTAGGAGGAAGTTAGAGAACTCTGTCTGATTTTATTCTTCCATGAAGTTTGCATACTGGTATGTAAGCCATATTTTGCGTGCAAATGGTGGAGGTGGAGGGGGAAAATAGCATTTAAGAGATAGAAGTTAAATCATGTAGAATTGATTCCCCTCCCCTCCACCCAGAGCTTAAAAGGTGTTAATTGTGTGTGGGGAGGTATTTCACAGAGCAGAATTAGGAATTAGCTAATGACTGGCTTGTCCCCTTTTCAACATTGCTAGCTTAAATGGATCAAAGTAAGTATGTGAATATATCTCTGGAGAGAAAACACATATGCAAATAGACGTGGGTATCTGTGTGTCTTCCAGTATGTTTTTCAACTTTCCACTCTTCCCACAACTTCCCACTTCAGCCTTAGAGTTCCCAGTGCTAATTCTGTTTGATCCTGCTTATTACTGATGTAGCTGAGGATTGAAACAAAGCCTCCAAGGGTATCCAGAAATCAAAAAGAGTCTGGTAGCACCTTTTCCAGCGAACAAATGTTATTCAAAGGTATAAGCTTTTATGAGCAGCAGCTGACTTCATCATACGCTGCTCCATGCATCTGATGAAGTCAGCTGTAGCTCATGAAAGCTTCTGCCTCTGAACAAAATTTGATTGCTGGAAAAAATGCTACCAGACTCCTTCTGATTCTCAGCTACACTAGACTAACCTGCTTCTCTTCCTACAATCCCTCCAAGGGCAATGCCTGAAATATATTTATTTTGCTTTCTTTGGTCTACTCTGAATAGATTTGGAAAGAGAAGCATAGACCTTATGCACTCTCAGAAACACCAGATCAGTACATTCTGTGTGGGGAGCAGTGAGAAATGTGCTTGTCTCCATTTTAATAGAACCCAGTTTGTACTTTTGGAATTATACACCATTCAGAATTCCTATATGACAAAGCTGAAGGTTTCCAAATTTTGCAGTGGAAGTAATAACTCCAAAATGACATTAAAATGTGTAAATTAAAAGTACACACAAAATACATTCTGTATACCAATGTTCATGCCTACTTAAAATATATATATATCCTGACTGAATTGGGATAGAACAAGCTTAAAATGGGAAAAAGTGATACTGAGCAAAAACCGACATCCAGATTTGCTCAAATCTAACTGTGCAGAAATTAGAGTAGAACACTTGACGTGAAACAATTTTTGGGAATGTTGCGTCCTACAATGATGGTGCTGAAGATAAAGTAGAATTAGTCTGGAAGTCTTCAGATAAAGGCTCGACAGACATCTGTCAGACATGGTCCAATGGATCCTATACTGAACAGAGGGGTGGACTAGATCAGCTTTTAACTCTGTGATTCTGTGGATTTCTGTCAAATGTCTGTTGGTCTTCATGTTACTCAGACCTTTTAATCTATGTTGGCTAGCACAGATTGCGAATAGTATGGGTGCAACCAAGCCACATCACAGACGCTTCAATTCTAAAATCACCTGGCACTTAACCAAGTCTGGATGCAAGGATCCAAGGAGATCATAGAATGCTTTTCATCCACCCCACATCCTGGGATCCTCCACTGATGAGATATGATCACCAAGAAGCTACAAACACTTCTTATCTTGCTATTCTGTGTATTTCTTACAATTTAATCATCATTCCATTATCTCATCTCTCTCTGCAACCAGGATCTGCTTGAATCAAAAAGATATTCATCTGCATTTCCAGTGTATCCTGAATTCCTTAATTTTGAACTTGCTCTTATTTTGAACTGTAAAAAAATATTGGAGTTAATGTTCTCTGAATAGGGGGATTTGAGATTTTAGACCTATATTCTCACAAGATCAAAATAGAAACTGTTCCCTGGAGACTAAACTGCTGGAAGAAAGATGTCATAAATACGACAAATAACCCTGGAAGTTTGCCTATACAACCTAGAGGACTAGAAACATACATAGGATAAAAGAAAGAAAGGAAAACTTTAGAAGCTGGGCTATTTCAGGATTCTGGAATTGATTATTTGTATTGCATCCAATGCTTACCTGGAGTGACTTTAGAGTCTTGGAAGGCTCCAAGCCATTAAAGGAGTTGGTAGCATATAAATACAAGCAAAGGCACATGTGTTTGTGTGTGTGCATGCACACACACACACACACACAAAGAGAGAGAGCTGCTTGACCTTACACCGCTACTTCAAAATTCTTTCTTGTCTGAGAAGCAGCATTAATTACTACATGGCTGGCTTTGTTGCAACAATCTGATGAACATTCCTGGTGTTTCTGACTCCCTGACCTCTATCTGCCACTGTAGAAGTAAACATTTCACTGGTTATCTGAGAAGGCAAAAAGGGGTTTGAATGATGGCTGCATAACCCAGAACAAAACGATTTTCAGAATTGGGAGAAGATCTGGGGCTTTTAAGTTTCAACTGTCTTTTGAGAACACGCAGGTCTTTAAGAAATGTCTGGTATATTCTTATGATTTAAGAATGAATGTATAGTTAATTCATCTGAAAATATTGCTTTGGGTTTATTGGACCTCTCAAAGAATGTTTAAAGAAGGTTGGACATCGGAGCACAATTTGAGGGCTCACTAACTCATATGATTTGGTCTTGTCCAGCCATAGCTCTGTCTTGGTTACAAGTTACAGCATACACTAATACAATTTGGGAGATAACAGGGAGGACTGAAAGTTGCCTAGGACCTTTAAATCCAAAGTGTGCAAAGGTTGGGCAGATAGAATGATGGTGGTGATTGTGAAGGTGATCAGAACATTGATGGCAGCTTTAATGAACAAGCCCAATGACATCAGGGTGTCATGCAAATAGGAAAAGCTGATCTTCCCACAGTGGACTTGATGATTAGGAGGAAATTCTATAGTTTTTTAGATATATTAACTTTTTCCAAGGTTTTACACCAGTGTTTCTCGACCTTGGCAACTTTAAGCTGTGTGGACTTCAACTCTTTAACTCTAAAGAGTCACTTTAAGCTGGCTGGGGAATTCTGGGAGTTGAAGTCCACACAGCTTAAAGTTGCCAAGGTCGAGAAACACTGCTTTACACCATTCTTTGCTTCCTGCCTCCAAATAGCAGGAATTTTAGCAGCAGCATGTCAAAGATCTGGGGAAGGAGGAGAGCAAGGGGGCATAGCAGAAACGGGCTAAGGAGCTGCATGTGACAAGCTGACTTCTGCTTGGAACAGGCCCCTCAAGTCCTTTGAAAAACCAAAACAAAACAATGACCCCCAATCACGAGGTTGTCCACAGTAGCTCCTTGTGGAAATAATTATGCAGAAGAGAAATGGGTTGGTCTCCTCTTTTGGCAGGTGCAGGGGAAAGGGCTGTTCTTTTGGCACAAGAAGGCAAAGCCCTGGTTTCGAGCAGCCGCTGACAATTCCTGGCATATGGCAAGAGAGGGCACTTCTGCCTTTTCCATTAGGTAGGCCCCGTCTTCTTGACTGTAGCAATGATCGATGCCATGGCTGGAAAGGGTAGAGTTCTGGGAAAGGAGCCAGCAAAACAGCCAATTCAAGTAAACAGGGTCAGTCTGGACAAGGACTCTGGGTGAGACAGGCAGATGAACTTCAGTCTGCTAACAGGAAAAGTGCTTTCTTAATAGATCATCCAAACACCGATCCATTTGCCTATCTGGCTGCAAAAGCCACCTTGAAAGTTTTGCTCAGCTTTAGAAATGGAGGGAGGAGCCTTTCTGGTTCCCACAACTTCCCATTTTAATTTGTTTTGCAGCCAATTGGGAGGTGGGAAACATAAGAACTTGTTGGCACCTTCCACGAAGCTGGGGCATTGAAAGGAGATTAGGTTTAGCCAGAGGCAGAACCTTAAAAGAGCCTTGCTGGGCAAGGCCCATCTTGGTCCAGCATTTTCTTTCTCACAGTGGCCAACCAGATGTTTCTGGGGTCTTCTCAAGAAGGAGATGGAGAGAGATCCCTGTCTTGCCGTTGGGGTATTGAACGAGGACCAGAAAGACCCAGCTTCAGACCAACTCAGTTGATTGTATGACTTTGCGCAAGTCACTCTGTCTCAGCCCAATGTTCCAATCAAAATGAAAGCATATCAATCTAAATTATTGTTGTGATTGCTGTTGCTGCTGTTATTATTAAATTATTATTAATATGGTTGTTCACACAGTCAGCCAGATGTTTAGACTGGATTTGGCATTTTTATCCACCTATTGAGTCCTTCCCAAGGACCTGGGATAGGCAGGTGTTGTTGTTCAATGATGCTAAAGGTACCACCACAAGATATAAGCTGTTCCAAGTAAAGCTGCCTTTTGCGGTTGACTGATGGTGATTTCGTCAATGCTGATGGTGTTCAAGTGGTGCTCCAGATGTTTTGGGATTACACCCAAGGTACCTATTGATACTATCTTTGTTTTCTTTTGCCATAGTCATTCTAATTCTATTTGTAGGTCTTTATATTTTGTGATTTTCTCCAGTTCTTTCTCTTCTATTGTGGAGAAATAATAATAATAATAATAATAATAATAATAATAATAATAATAATAATAATAATTATTATTATTATTATTATTTGCATACAAAAGCACACTAGAATTACAGTTGAATCTTAATACCACTGGAAATGACCCAATAAAATAATATACAACTAGAGAGCCAATGTTTGTTGTGAGTCGCCCAGAGTTCCCCCATTGGGGGGAGATGGGTGGGTGAGAAACTTAATAAATAAATAAATAAATAATAAATGAATAAATAAGTTAGTTCCAAGATTCATGTCCACTGTCATCCATGGAAGCTCCCTGGGTGGCTCTGGGCCAGTCAGTCTCTTAGTCCAAACTTCCTTGTAGGGTTGTTACTGGGGCGGGGGGAACAATTGGAGCATATGCAGTGGCTACTGCCTTGAGCTCCTGAGCAAAAAGCAAGATATAAATCTAATAAATCAATAATCAAGCTTCTGTTCCACACAATGGTGGCAGGCAACATCAGGAGGTGGAAGATGGGCACTATATCGGTCTCTGAGCATCTCACTAGCTAGGTGAGATAGGCAGAAAGACAGCATTTCTCAGCCTCAGCAACATTAAGAGGTGTGGACTTCAACTCCCAGAATTCCCCAGCCTGCATTCTGGCTGGTGAATTCTGGGAGTTGAAGTCCACACCTGTTAAAGTTGCTGAGATTGAGAAACACTGTATGCAAGTCTCCCCTGCTTTGCTTCAACAAGGCGCTTCATGACATGGAAGCAACCCAATTAAGTTCATCAAGGAAAGAAACTATCTCCTCAAGCTGCTTCATGTGCCCTTGAAGCCTTTTCTGATAGTTTTAATAGATGGAAGAGATTTCTGGTCTCTGCAACTGCTGGGTGAGGTCTCCAAGTGAAGTGAAGCCTTTTCTTCATAGTCTTATCAGCTAACCTTAGAAACTACATTCAAAATGACTTTGATAGGTTAGAGAAGCGGGCTGAAAAGGACAGTGTGAAATTGAATGTAAAGTTTGTCATTTAAGAAAAAGGAATAAAATGTGCATGTACTGTATAAAGATATCGGGCTTGATAATAATATGTATGAGAAGGATCCTGGAATGGCATTTGACCACAAAGTGGTGTGAAACAGCAGAAGTGGGCCTGAAAAGGGCAAAATACATTTTGGGCTGCATCAGTTGAAGTACAGTTTCCTGATTATGGGAAGTAATTGGAGAAACCCAAAGCAAAATATAAGATCTTTGAGTGTTATGGCTGGTGTTGCCCCCCACGCTTTCAGACAGATTCAGAGAAAATGGAACCCTTCAAATATTTGAAAGTTGTCAGGCAGATGGACTTGTTCTCCATTGGCCCAGAGGGAAGGGTCACAACGAAGGGATCAAGATCACAAGAAAGAAGGTTCAGGCTAGTTGTTGGAAAGAACAGCCTGACTGTACAAGCTGTAAGCCAGTGGAACAAGCTGCCACAGGAACTGATGAGTTCTCCAATGGAAGCTGGATGATCATCTGTCAGAGATGCTCTAGGGCAGTGTTTCTCAACCTTGGTAACTTGAAGATGTGTGGACTTCAATTCCCAGAACTCCACACGTCTTCAAGTTGCCAAGGTTGAGAAACACTGCTCTAGTGGATCTTGCACTGAGCCAAGTGTTGGACTAGAAGACTTGTATCTTCCAACTCTAGGATTCTAGGATTCTAAAATCTGTAGAGAAAGGCAACAAGGATGATAAGTGGCTGGAAGTTATGTCTTTGGAGGAGAGACCAAAGGAATTGGGTGTGCTTAGTGCTCAGAAAATATAATGGGGGGAAGGGGATATGATAACACTTTTCAACTCCGGAAGGGGTGTCACACAGAAAAAAGCCAAGACCTGTTTCCTGTTATATCAGAGGATGATCCACAGAATAAAAGCCTTTAATTGCTGGAAGGACAGATTCTAGCTGAAGGTTAAAAAAGCAAACAAATAAAGACATCCTGACTAAAATCCTTGAAGCAGTTACTGAAGGTGGACTTTCCTTCGCTAGCACAGACCTGCGAAACCTAAATGAAGACCTGAATGAAGTACAAATGCCTTTTTGTACGTTATTTTTCTGGAAAGAAAGCAATTAGAAACCACACCACAGTTCTGCCAGTGAGATTAACTAGAAGCTGCTCTGGAGTTTTCAAAGCTGTTTTCTTTGGGGCAGGATAAGTCCCATTTGAAAAGGAGGAGGGAGAACATGTGGAGAACCTGGAAAAGAGACCCCTTAAAGAAAGCAGATATTCAAGTCTAGAAAATCTCCTACCTTCATCCTCCCCGCCCCCCACTGTAGCCTTTCCTAGGTGCCAATCTGAGAATATGTCCCTTGAAGCCAATGCAGACCTCTAAGAAAGAAAATAGAAAAACATTTTTTTTCCTACTCGTGTTGGGCCAGCATCTGCTTTGAGTTTCTTAAAAACTTTTCTCCCCTCGTGAAGGAGACATTTATTTCTCAAGGTGCCTGAGAATTTAGTTGAAATGTCTCTTGGTGGTGATTTCAGGCTTGTTTTACTGTTCGAAGTGGCAAAGTGTGGCACAGCTGTTGCTTGGGGACACATTTTTTCCCGCCATTCTGCAGCCTCCTTAAGAAAACCCTGGGGAGATTTCTTATCATGGCTGCTCCTGGGATTTAAAGGAAGAGTGGGAAGCCAGGCTGGTTAAACGTGGTTGGCGAGATGGTTGTATAACAAAAGAACAGGCCATTTGCACAAACCCTTCCCACACCACAGTCCACTGATTCACAGCAATCGTCTCTTCTCCTCTGAAACAAATTTCAAAAGCCAATCCTCTTTCCTCCAGCCAAAGGACAAGAAGCAGGAAAAAGAAATCTAAAAAAAAAAAGATGGAATTATATCTACTTATGGCATTGCAACCTCAACCCAGTGCCACCCATCCTGACATGCATAAAGTTCTTCCCGGTTTCCTCACCCAAACAGAACATCACTTGCTTGGTTTGCTGTCTCAGATTCTCCCCTGAGAAAGGGCCATCCAATATCAATCAAAGTTCACCCTGCCCTCCTCCCCTTTGCTCTCCCCCTCACCCCTGCCTGGATAAAATCTGAGCCAACTCAGATCTTCCTCTTCGGGAACTGATGCCGCAAACACCAGTCTGGTGCTTGGAAGCTAACAAATTTGCTGTGTCACAACTGATAATCAATTCAAGTAAAAGAATGTCCAAATCAATTGAGCTTTAGTGAGGGCAAACTGACTGGACACTGTTAGGCTGCCAGCAAAAAAAGTAGGCCAAGCTTGATAAATTTGCCCTTATTATGGCTATTGATGTTTAAATTTCTTCAGGGACCCGGCTACATGGGTGCCTGGTGGTGACAGAGGTGTAGTGACCTCCTTCGATTCTTAATCTACACCTGTTAGTCGGCTCCCCAGTTGCTTGTGAGTATACTCCTGCTTAAAGGTTAACAGAAAAGAAAAACAGGCCACATTTATGTGGCACAGCTACAGATCAATGCAGAGTAAATAACCTTCTCCATCTTATTTCCCCCAAGCATTATTGATCCTAGTTCTTTGTTCTTTGTCATGTTTCTGTCTTCTAATCCTGGGAGACAATAAACAATCGCCTCATATTGGACATGTTAACTGGTGCGTTATGACAGCTACCATTTTGTCACTCAATGTAGCACTTGCTCTATTAAAAAAAAAAAAAAATCTTACTTCAGGTCTTTGTGAGATATTTGCTCTCCAGACTGAATCCCAGAGCTCAGCATGATGGGGATGATTTCTTTCAATTAACTTCTTTTAAAAAAACCATAAAATCAAAATAAAATATAGATTTAAGAAACAAGGGCCCAAGATGGCTTGCAACGGTCTTTTCCCAAAGAATAAAGAAAGATACGCCGAAAAAGCACAAGGGATGAAAGAGCATGAGAAAAAGAGGAAAGGCAATAAAATAATAAAATTGGGAGATTTTAATGAAGGAAAATTTGGGTAAGATGAAAGAATGGTCACTGCTCCCCAGAAGGCCAAGAGAAAGACAACAATAATGTTTCTGTGGGTTGAAATTCCATAGTTTTATAAGTGCCTATCTATAAATTATTATTGGGGGCTTGATTTTCCTACTCCCTACTCCCAGGTATTTTATGGGGATTATTGACCTGCCCTCTAACACCCCACCTCACCCAACTTAAAGGTCTGGGCAGACTTCATGCATCCAGAAATAACGATAACAATAATAATATCCTGAGATCCATCTATTAGAGACCACTGCCAAGAGCACATAGTTACATTCAAAGACTTCTGAATGCTTCAACTGGTTGGAGTTCCAGAACTCAAGAGAAATCACAGTCCTAACACAAACACAGATAGTCCCAGATACCCTAAAACCACAAGAAGGATCTGGCAGAATTATGCCAAAGAACCATGTAGCCCAGTATTCTGATTCAAACAGTGGACAATCAGATGCATTTGAGAAGTTCATAAGCAGAATACAGAAGTGATAGTGTTCTTCTACTGTAGTTCACCAATAGCTTGTATTGAGATATTATTTCCTTGGATTCTGGAGGTCATGGGTTGGTGAATGCCAAGCCTAGTAATCACCGATAGCCCTTTTCTCCTTAAATTTGTCTTGTCCCTCAAGAGAACCTTGTTCTCAAAAGGTTTCCATTGAATTGAGTTCAACTCCTGGTGATGTCATAGACTTATTCCCATAGTTCCTCAACAGTAGTACAGGAATGTATTATTGACATTGCCTTCTTCCAGAAAGTTTTATTTGCAGGATCTAGCCTAAAGCATGTAATTTCCTGGTGAGCTCTCCTTCAACTGCTAATCTGACCAGACTGCTTAGTTTCAAAGTCTGGAGAAACTTAGCCAGGTGCTGTCCCCTTTTAAAACCATCTACATTGGTAGCTGTCACCTCTTATACCCTAGTTCCATGGTGCTGTGGCCAAGAAATATACTCTTTTATTTTTCCTGAATCCCCAACTAAACTGGCATTGTTTAATCTGTCCATTTGTCAGTTTTAGGTCTGCAGTCTCCTCTGATATGATGGACCCATCCTTCCATTTCAAATTTCCCACTGTGCCATGAAGGACACAACATCATATTATTCTGGGGCAGCTTTGTGGCAAACGTAAATCACAGGCAGCTTTCTGAACCAGCCACATGTCCACTTTATTCATGTTAACAGCAGTGCACAAAAAGAAAGCACAAATAAATAAATAATTGTGTGCATTTATCCTTGGAATAATAATAAATGGTGGTGATATTAACACCTCGTTCAGAGTTTTATAGAGATTCCTACTTATTTTTTTTTAAATGATACAATGAACTCAGCTCTACACAACCAATTAATTCATTATGAAATGCTGAACTACAAATTTTATGATAACTGTAAACTCCCTATTTACTGAGATTTTATTCTTTTATCCACTACTTCTCTTCTCTTCTTTTCTTTTTGTAGTTATTAATTCTGTTTTGTTTTGTTCTGTTTTTTGCAAATGTTTTAATAAATAAATAAAAAGTACCAGCAAAAAACGTGGAGGGAGGATGTTAAAAGTAATCTAGAGTGGGGAAGATGGCAGATGTGCAAGTATGAACGAAGCCAACCTATTTAGGCAAAGCCACTCCATAAATCAAGCCCAAAAGAAGGCAATGACAAACCACGTGTTGCCAAGAAAACTGTATGGACGGACTGAAACATTTAGACTAGTCTGGGTGCCAGATGAGACCTCCTGGTCAGACAGCACCCCTCCAGTTTCTGAGATACAATGTGTAACTGCCACAAGTAGATCTGGAGGTGATGACATAGAGTAGGTAAATGAAATAATGCAAGAATTGGGTTAATAGAACTTTGTGAAAAGAATTCTTTGTGGGTGATGATGCTTCAAGCCCATAAAAATACAGACTCTAAGCATGAACATGGCTGGATGAATAACATCAAAATAAAATCAGCTGCTTAATAGGAAGCAGAGGATAGAAAAGTGCAATTTAGTCAAACAGGATACTTCTAGGTGGAGATTGTGAAGTAGATCCTGAATTATTGGTGTCAAAGATACAGGTTAAACTTTAATAGATAAGTAAAGTAGGTGCGTCGTCAAGATTTAACCTGGAGGACATACAGTCAGAATAGAAGATAATCATATCACATGCTCAACTTAATGTAAAAGAGAATCAATGGCGCTATAAGAAGAGATAAGAGAAACTATGAAAACCAAAGGAGAGAAAAAGTTCCCAACATCTCAGAGGAGGAAAAGATCCAAGGGACTTTCAGAACAAGGTGTCTCCATCAGCCAGAGAAAGCTGGAGAATGTTTGGCAATCGAAGACACACTTTCAGTGTCAAACAGGAAAAGTCACAAAAAGATCTCAGTCAAAAACATCAATACATAGAGGAAAATTACAAGAAAGGAGATGTGAGGTGTTTTGAATATGATCAGAGAAAACAGGAAAAATTACCGTTAGGTTACAAATACTCGAGAGTAATTGCCAGAGGGATCTATTGGAGGCAAATGAAAAAGGAAAGATGGAAAGACTATACTTGAACCTTCTACAAATGGGCTTATGGAATGACAGAAACATACTGTATATGTAGAGGGAGAGAGAATATATTCAGGAACAGACTGTATAGAAAGTGAGGTATTAGAGGCAATAGACCAGCTGTCAAATAGGAAAAACTCATTGAACCCCTGAAAGCTGTAGGAGAAGAGGAAGTTAAAGTGCTAACAGGTCTATGTTAATAAATATGGAACAAAACAATCTGACTTAGGGATTGGAAAAATTGTTGTATATGCTGATAGCTGAAGAAGGACCATACATGGGAAAAGTGCAAATTACTGCATCATTATACTAATGTCTGATGCAAGCAAAGTTTTGTTTAAACTCTTACAAAGAAGAGTAGAGCTATACACGAAGAGAGAAATGTCAGATGAGCGAGCAGGTTTCAGAGATGGTAGAGGGACATGAGGTCAGATAGGTATATACATTTGTTTAATAAATAAATTAAATAAATAAATACATAAGACAGATAATGGAGAGAGCAACAGAATATTAGAGGGAAGTTTATCTTTGTTTAATTGATTACAGCAAAGCTTTTAATTGTGTTGCTCATTTCAGACTCTGGACTTTAATAAGGTTAGTAATAAAGACTTTATTCTTCTTTTAAGAAACCTTTACACTGAGCAAGATGGTGCTGTAAGATCTGAATCTAGAGAAACAGAGATGTTCAGAGTACTGAAGGGAGTGAGACAAAGATTCATATTATTTCTGCATTTATTTAACTTCTACAGTGAATGTATTATATGAATGGGAGGACAGGAGGAGATAATATCTGGAATCAAAGCTGGAGATCCAAACAGTTAACATTATTTTGTTAACCAAAAGTAAATTTAGAAACACTCATTATCAAAGTAAAAATGGAAAGTGAAAAATCTGAGGTAATTTTAAATATTAAGAAGACAAAGGTAATACTATCTAGCATGTTTAGTGAACTTACAGTTAAAAGCCAAAAAATTGAAGTGGTAGACATTTTTGTTTGCTTAGACTCAAGAACAAACAAAGAGGGACGGTGTGCTAGAGAAGTAAAGAGAAAATTAACCCTAAAGAAGAAGGCAATGACAAACATAAATAAAATCAGGAAGGATAAGGATATTACTCTGACAACAAAGATAAAAATAGTTACAACAGTTTTTTTTTTTCCCCTCAATGACAATGTATGGTTGTGAAAGTTGTTATTGAGTTGGGTATTGAGAAAAACCATGAGTTGGTTTTGAAAAACATGAGTTGTCTACCATGAGCGCTGGTAGACATCTTTGAATTATGGAACAGGAGACAGGTACCATAAGTACCATGAATTACAAATAGAAGTCATCAAGTGGCCGTTGATCAAATGAAAGCAGACTGCTCCTTTGGAGTAATGATCAGTAAGCAAACACCCTCATACTTTGGACAAGCTGATGTGAGCACAGGACGGACTACAAAAAACTGTGCTTAGCTAGATTGAGGGAAGTTGGAGAAGGGGAAAACAATGATGAAGTGGATGGATGGGATCAAAGTTGTTATTGGAAGGTCCTTGAAAGAACTGCAGGATATTGCTGGAGACAGGCAAAGATGGTGAGCATTTATCCATGAAGTCATCAAGAGTTAACTCAGAGGTACCTGTGATCCCTCAACTCTAGAAGACATAAAGGCCACTTGTCCTTAATTGATCTATTGACCTAGTTTGGCAGAGAACAGGAGAAATAAGTAGCAACTTTACCCTTTTTATATTAGCAATCTAGAGAATAATTGTGGATGAAGCACTCAGTAAGAAGTGAATTAAACTGAAATGTGTATTCCCCATCTCGTGATTGTTTTTTATGTACCTTGGATAAGGCTACATTTAGGATGCAGAGTTACACCTGTGTCCAGAGGAAGATGATTTTCTACAGACTATAAAGAACCTATAAAAGTTAAGGGTTCAATACTCTAAGTCTAGGAGCACTGGGCTCTCTAGAATATTCTTCTTCAGCTTCTGCACCCGAAGGATGTTTAGATTTTTACCCCAAAATTCTCCACCCAGTGTGGTCATTACTGAAGAATTCTGGAAAGTTTTTAAGAATATAAGAAGCAGTTAGAAAGTGCAGACTTGTCAATCATCGGTTCCATCTGTTAGTGGAAAATGCCGATAGAAGACCCATTTTTCGAGATGCTCCCTCCCTATGGAAAAGAACAAAGGGGAAATAATAGATTTTTATAAAAATGAATAAATGAAATTCTCACCCCCTGTATTTAAATAGAACTTTTATTTTTGTATGGCAGAACTTTTGGGAATTAGGGTCCTGTTCATCAGTTTCAGGGAGTGTGATCCTCAGCAAACATCTTGAAGATGAAAAGACGGATTTTCATGAAGCCAATGACACCCCACATTATACACAAGGTCTCCCTTTCATCTGAATGTAAGAGAGAACCTTGGAACGAGGCACGTAAAATCCTAAGTAAAGTGAAAAAAGAGAGAAGTGGAAAGCAAAGAAGCACCTGAAGGACAAAGGCATAAAAGTCACCAATGCCACCTTTGCATTAAGAGGCAATAGCCTTCTATTGATTTCTCCAGGCTCTCTGTCCCTTGTTTTAGTGACTAATGATTCCTTCTTGGGTTATGATGACTTTGCATTTCATGTTTCTCAGGAGGGGAAAACACTGCTCTTTGTAGTTCAGTTTCAGACATGACATTCGGTGCATCGAACAAGACCAGCGCTGGCTCTTATGCCTGGCAGACAAATTCTCTTGCACTTTTTTTTTTTAGACCAGTCCTTATGCACGTTGAGGACAAGAGCAGAGACATTCTTAGGGAGGAGGGTGGGTTCTTGCATTTATTTAGATATTCTGTCTTTTATTGTACTTTGTGTTTCCTCTCTCCACCAGTTTATAGCCTCCCTAGTTTCCCATTCAACTCAACCCCAGAGAAGGTTCCTGTAATAGTATGTGGGAAAGACCTTGGACTGGAAAACTGGAAGAGATGCTCCCAAGGGAATGGTCAGATAAGAGACAGCATAGCCCACAGCTGGATAGTGGGCAGAGCAAGAGGCTCAGAAGGGACCCTTGGAAGTTTTATTAGCAAAAATGGTTTGCCATTGAGACTCATCTTAAGATGATTTGTTGAGATTCATCTAAGAAATGGCAAATCTTTGGGAAAGTTGTATATACTAAAGAAAAAATATAAGGAGTGGTTGCTTGGAAAAAAAATAGAACCCTTTAATGCTAACTATATTTTAAAAAGATAAGACATCATTACTTTACTCCCTCGTAACTTTTACTCATTGATGTATCACTGTATTGAAAATCCACAATTACCTGATATTCATCTTGCAAAGCCTCTTTGCCTCTGATGCTCAAAGCATATTCTGTGATAGATAGATAGATAGATAGATAGATAGATAGATAGATAGATAGATAGATAGAAATAGAATCTTCCTTTGAATTAAAATGTTATTTTCTTTACAAATAGGAGCAATAAAGAGCCAACACAGTGTAGTCATGAAGGACTGGGAGAACCAAATTCAAGTCTACCCTCAGCCACAGAACTCACTGGGTAACTTGTGATCAGCCATAAAAAATAATAAAATAAAAAAAGTGACACTTTCTTCTAGGTTGCTGACAAAAACGCAAGTGAGTGGGATTATCAGGAAGAAATGTGAAAGTCATATTTAACAAAGGAATAGTGATAATTTGAAAAAGATGACTTAACTTAGTGCTGTCACAAGGACTGAATTACTGAGTGCAGGGTCTAAGGTGGCCAACATGCAGAATAAGAGGCTTGATTAGCAGAAGTCCTGCCTTTTCCTCCCATAGAAGATCTCTGGAGACGGAGAAAAAATACAGGAGGGATGGAGACCGAGAGTCAGGAAGGAGGAACTGGGTGGAGAGAGAAACTAGGAGAACTCATTCTTATGAGCAAGTGGTGGAGGGTGACAGTATCTGTCTATGGTGTCCTGTTCCCAAACCACCTCCATCTTCCTCACTAAGGTCAAGACTAGGGGAAGAATGTGTAATGATATGTGGGAATGACCTTGGGAAACAGGGGGAAGAACCACAACCAGACAAGATTTGGACAAGAGGCAGCTTAGCCTGAAAAAGGAATTTTTGGCCATATGTGGGCATGACAAACATCTCAGAAGGGACCTTCCCTAGTTTCTTGGGCTGTAAAGGTGATGGGGAGACAGGTACAGTACTTTCAGACTTGCAAAATTCCTTACCATAAGGTAGAGTTAGTCCATCTGGTTGTGCTTCCTGTCTGGACTACCTCACAAGGCTGACATCAAACTTGCAGGTCTGAAAGTCCCACCTACCATTACAGAATGTGCTGCAGGGGCTGAACTAACTCTGATCAAGTGCTTAGGAATTTTATTGAAGATCTGAGTTTCACTGTGCCTAAATCACCATCCTCCAAGTTGCTGTTGAGGGGAAGGTCAGCTACTATGACTCTTACCCAGCTGATTCCAGTTTTCCTTTCTTTCTCCTATTTTTCTTTCTCCTTCTTTTCTCAATTAATTAATAGTTGATTGGAGAGAG
The DNA here is from genome assembly GCA_030867105.1 of Liasis olivaceus. NCBI lineage: Eukaryota > Metazoa > Chordata > Lepidosauria > Squamata > Pythonidae > Liasis > Liasis olivaceus. The sequence continues at coordinate 6,478,395 of CM061362.1, read as the reverse complement.
AGAGAGGGAGGGAGAGGGAGAGGGAGAGGGAGAGGGAGAGGGAGAGGGAGAGGGAGAGGGAGAGGGAGAGAGACTCGGCACTCTTTGGAACAGTGCATTAGCTGCGCGTCTTGCCTATAAATCTAAATTTGGTAAGGTGCCATGAAGTCTGGACTCCGAGCAGATGGCTTCTTAGTACTGAGGAACCAGGGACATGGGGCAGCAATTGGGGACACAGAGTAAGTGAGAGATGGTAGGAAATGGTGACAGCCAACACCTGCCCATGTCAAACTTTTTAGCATTCCCTGCATTGCTGATTGAACAGTGTTATTTTATCCTCTTAGGGAGAGGGAGCTGAGCTGGACATGCAGTCACCCCTCTCTCTTTGCTACTAAGAGGTTGGACAAAATTGCAGCCAGCCCTACTGTTATTGTAACATGGAATATATGCATACTCAGACACCCCTTTGAACAATGACATGTTGTACTTGGGAAGAACGCCACTACTATATAGAGCAAAAATAAGAAAAGGAAAGGAAAGCATGAAATGATGCATGTGGCCAGCCAGCCTTCCCTTGAATATAATGGAACAACAGCAGCAGCAGCAGCAACAATAGCTGTATGGTCATATCCACACTCCCAGCGTCGTTCTTGATTGCAGGCTCACAGACAACACCTTAAGGTCAGACCTATCATCATTACCTATATGTGGATCAGTGTTACTTCAGTCTGTCTCAGTGGGGGACAAATTTACGTATTACCCCATTGCATCCAATTTCTAAGCAAATTATTAATAATAAAGTTTGGAAAATCCACAGTGGCTAACCAATGGGACTGAGGTGCATCTTTCTGCAAAACAACCCTTTTTTTTCAACACTTTTCTTTATATGTGCTTCTTTAATGCAGGTTACAATAAGCCTTTTCAATGTGTTTTGCTAGGAGGGTTAGAGACCTGGCTAACCTTGGCTGATCTTAAAAAAAAATAACTAAGCAAGGTTAGACCTTGTTAGTACTGGAATGGGAGGTCACCATGAAATCCCAGATCTAGGCAGGGAAATAAAATCATCATTGTCATTGTCATCATCAACATCATCCCAGAAGAAGACAATAGCTAGCCCTACTTCCATATGGTTGCTAAGAAAGCAACATAGACATGTCCAAGTAGTCACCAAGAGTCCAACTGAAGGGAGACTTTACCTTCCTTTCCTTAATGTAGGCTGTTTTTAATGTATTTTCCCCAATATATAATGACTGTTTCTTGCCAGATATGATAAACCAGCAGGCTTGTCATCCATGCCTTGGTGGAGTATCCACTTCTGTCAGTCCTACTAGGTAGATCAGAGCAGGAAATCAGCTCCACAGGAAGGCTAAACCTACTTTTATTGAGATTGGCTCTACTAACAGAATCTTGCAAGTCTGACTGTGCTGGCCCTCCTCCCGCTCTTATACTCCAGTGAATCTGGGAGGTGTCTGCCTGAATCGCTTCTGAATGTTATCTCATGGTTCTGGACTTAAAAAAATGTTTCAACCCCTTTTGCCTAGATTACATTTCTTACATATTTCAAGGCCATCTTCCTTACTTTTTACAACTTTGGTGAACTATGGGATTCCTCTTTAACTATGGGGTTCCTCTTCAGCCATGGGATTCATGTGTAAACTTGACTGTGTTGCTGAAGAGGGCAGTCCCTAGTCTCTCCATGTCATGCTGCAGTCTTCAAGAACAGCCAGTCTCCATGAGCAGAACGTGGCTGTTTGCAGTGGATCACCTTCCTTACCCCATGAATGCTTCTGGGTGAGCTGGAATCTTGCATCACCACATCAATGGGGCAACATCATGCAAAATCATGAAGGCCAGTCTTCAGTGGTCTCCAGTGTGACCTGGAGAGGCCAAGGACTGCTGCCTGCACCTTCTATGTTAATAGGATATTGAGATGGACCTGGGACCAGGGAACATCTTACCTGATGTTTTGTTGTTTTGTGGGACTCAAAATCAATTCCAACACATTGAAGCAAAATTGGAATGTCGTGATCATTGTTCTACCATTCATACATACTCTGGAGAATTAATATAAGATTATTATCTTTTGATGCTCCCTTCTGTAGACCAATATGAGAGTCCTGCCAGTACTGTGACATTGAAGAGAATTATTAGGGTTTTTTTTTAAGCTATGATATTTTTTCTGGTTTTGCAATTGGGTCACTGAAGCAAACTCTTTCAAGCCGAAATGCACCTGGCCAAGTATTTTGCGACTGGCAATTTTTTTTCTCAGTGAGATACACAACATGCCTCTATTTCTTTGTTCATTTCCATCGCTTCCTCTGTGTTCCATGTTTTTTTTTTGTTTGTTTTTTTAGCACTTTGGATTTGTATCTCAAAGGTATAAAGTTGACATGTACACAGGCACACACATGCACGCACGGACCCTGAATGCAGTAAATGAACATATGTGATACGTTGGCTCTCTAGAGGCGGTCAGTTGTGCTATGTCATGAAAATGCCTCTATGGGAACCTGGCAGCTGTTTTTAGAGCTGACATGTTATCTAGAAGAGGCCAAGAGAAGTTCTTGGCTTTTATTCGGCTGCAGCTTCGGGTTGAGTCTGCCTTCTCTCTCACTCGGTGAGTTGCCATTAGCAATGCTGACAGTTACTAGATAAAGTTAAAGACTCATGCAGTGATCTGCACCCTAATTGGACTGTAATGTATAGCCTCAGTCAAGCAAATGTCTCCAAGCTCTTCTCTCCATAGACGGCAATCAAGCCATTTACGGAAGATGCATTGGCTGCCAAGACCCTGGAGTAACCTTAAGCTATGCTGGCCTTTTAGCAGAAAACACAATTAATTTTGATACTGAAGGGCAATTAGGACTGGGGTTAAAATGGAGTGGGGGGGGGGGCGGGGGACAGAAATATTCCGAACAGAGAATGCCAAAGTCTACAGCAGGGAAAATGTTTTCCTGGAATTCTGTCCGCCTGCAAACGCTCGGTGCCTCGTTTCATGCAGGATGTGGAATTACAGAGTGCACCGCTGAAGATAGATGCTCTCGGCATGAAATAAACCACCTGATTAGCAAAAAGATTGCTCAAAACTTTTCTCCCTGGTGTTCTAGAGAGAGAAATTTTAGCACCAAATGAGGTATGAAAATGTTAACTCATGTATAAAAAGCTTGGCTTGGTGGATGAGCATTCAGAAATGTGACTTTCCTACACACAGTCTAACCACAGCATTGCCATCCAGGCCTGTGGTGTCTTTCCATCCCCATTCCCATCGTGTGATGTGTGAATCCATTCTCAGATCATGGGGTGCTCTGTATAATTCATCCATGCAGTAATCTATGAGACATGGGAGAACAGATTAACCAACATCCTGCCAAACTGCTGATCCCTGACACTCCAGAACTTCCTTTAAATTTTAGGGGAGAAGTTGAACAGAGGGCTTTCCCCAACATTTTTGGTAGACTCAAACAGCCCTCTTAAAATCTTAGCTATTTTACTTAGCATCCCAGTGTGTTCCTACAGTGATGCTGAGAGCAGTGTTTTCTGATTGATTATAGAGTCAGGTCATGTCCTCGTATGCACTTTTTCAATTTTCAGCAACCTGGTATCCCTGGCTGTGTTGGACTACATTTTCCACCTCCTCAGCCAAGAATCCAACAGCAGAATTGCTCTGGGATTTGTAGGCTAACACTTCTAAAGGGTGCCCAGTTGGGAACAGTTGTGTAATATGGTTCTTGACTGGCTCAGCTCACTCGTATAAATAACTTAAGAATGAAGGAGACCCACAACTGAAACTGAAAGAAAAAAAAATAATAACCAGCAATGACAAATCAAGGCAGCAAAAATAAGAGAGAAAATGTCTGTCTATCTATCTATCTATCTATCTATCTATCTATCTATCTATCTATCTATCTATCATCTACCTATCATCTATCTAATTTATCTAATTTATCTATCATCTATCTTTGTCAGGAAGCTTTTGGTAAATTTTACAAATACATTATTTCTACTCCAAAAACAAAGCCGCACTTCCAAAGACAGACAGAGACAGAATTTTTGGCATAGCTTCATCCAGTTTAGAAACAATGTTGAAGAATTGATGTTCTCCTTTTCTTACAGTTGGGCTCAGTTGACTGGTTTTCATTTTCTTTCATATTCTCTTCCCCTTTGGATGATTAACAACAACAACAACAATGTAATAGCAATTCATTGTTAAACCTATACAGGCTACATTTCTAGATGTGGAGAATTTGTGTCCTTAAAAATAAAACTTGGCAGAGGGTTTAAATCTATTAGACTTGTGGGGTCTTCCTAGGATTTAATTTTATCCTTCTTTTAACAATTTCACAGGCATACTATGGGTTGGCTGTATACTTTCCTTTATTACAGTAGTGGGGAACTACAAACCCAGTAGACTATAGCCAAATGGTGGGAATGCTGGGAGTTGTAGTTTTTCAACTGCCAGAAGGCTACACATTCCCCATACCTGCTGAAGGTGAACTCCCAGAGGTGTTGGACTTCAGTTCTCATGATATTCAACCCCAGCTTGGCCAATGTTGAGGGATGTTGGGAATCATCATTACATACTATTCAGAAGCTTTCCACTGCGGTTTATTTGATTGTACACTTTGAATCTATTTAATAAAGCATACCTGATTTCTTGTCCAACTGTTTCTGGAAAACAAGCTGAAAATTGACTGCTACACCGAGAATTTTGGATGTAGAAGCTCAGAGAGATATAGCTACCCTCAGAAGGATTAAACACACCGAAATGGATGAGCCATTATAAGCACACCTTCCAAACTGCCAAACATTTAAACACAGAAATGCCCAAGCATCTTAAGGGGGGTATTTACTTGAGGGAGATGGCAATGGTTAAATATGGAAGGTTTAACCAAGTTCCTTACAACAAATGTACTTTTATTTGTGGAGCTCCAGACAGAGAGGAGCCATTATGGTGTAGTAGTTAAGGCACTAGGCTAGAAACCAGGAGACCATGAGTTCTAGTCCTGCCTTAGGCACAAAGCCAGCTGGGTGACCTTGGCCAGTCACTGTCTCTCAGCCCCAGGAAGGAGGCAAGGGCAAACCACTTCAGAAAAACCTTGCCAAGAAAACTGCAGGGACTTGTCCAGGCAGTCTCCAAGAATCGGACATGAATGAACAGAGAGAGAGAGAGAGAGAGGGAGGGAGAGAGGACATAGTACATAGTACATATATTATTTGAATGTCAACTGTATAAGAAAGAGAGAGATCATTGTCTTGGACTGCACATTATAGGAACAGTCTTCTGGGATCCTTACATTAAAACAATACATTTCATGTATGGTCAGAACCCAAATATTACATATAACAAGGCTCTTTATCTGAACAAAAAAGTACAATTGAGAACTGCATTATGTGGATATGATTGGAATAAATTGTAGGGGAGACACACAAATATGAACCTTTTAGTTCTCCCTTTTACTCCATTTTGTAACATATGGTTATATTATTGTTCTATATTTTGTATTCTGATATGACCTAATGGCTGATCAATATTATTATTATTATTATTATTATTATTATTATTATTATTATCATCATCATCAACATCATCATCATTATATCACTTAATAAACCACCATAAAAAAGCAGTATCATTGTTCCCAGACTCATCCTCTTATTGATATCCCAAGAACTTTGTAAATACGTTCCTGGGAACTATGAGACATTGACATGCAGCTTTGTTTCTCAGGGGCATTTGAAGACTCAGTTGCAAAGCGTGCTTAGCAGTTGGTCTTTCTACTGCAAGGAGGAAGGGCAATGTTATTTTTAAAGCATTTGGACTACCCCATCAATGTCATCAATGTAGATCCCAAATGTAATCTCCAGCCCTCCCCTCCTGATATGTGGCCTTCTCCTGATCTCTAGGATGACTTTGTCCCTTCTGTGACTGTGAAAAAAGAAGTTGGGGTATATGCACCACACTTTTGAGTCAGCCCAGTGAGTGCTCTGAATATAGCAGAGGGTTTCATCATCCAAGGCAGAAGAAAGGTGGTGGAACATTATATGTTGTGAATATGGATTCTCGACAGGCTGGCTCTGTATAGTAATTGCAGCTGTAGCAGCTTCTGCCAAGGGCTCTCAAAGTATCCCTCCAGCTCCTGGATAGATTCCCATACGCCCCACCCTGCAGTGAGCCAAGTTGGAGACCCTCATCTCAGGTCTGAAGACATACGCCTGGCACCATATCAGATACTTAACCTTTAACACCTCCCATTTTTGTACAGCAGAGAGAGAACCTATTGGAAGCGCACCAGGGGGAAAGCATGCGGACAAAATAGCCCCCTGCCCTTTGGGGCCAACCAGAGGTAGGGCCGGAATTATCCCGACAGCTTTGCTCCATTTCTGACAATAATGATATATATTTGAAAGGCCCTTAGCATTGACCTGAGGTCGCTCGATTTGTTTTGTCAGCTGTTTTGAAAAGTGCTTCCCATTCCGCACTTAAGTCATTGTCAGGAGGCCCTGTTTTCTTTATTTCTCCTTTGCTTGGCAATGGTGGCTTGTTCTGTTTGCTTGTTTTAAAGAGAGAAACAAAAAAGAAAAAGAAATGGGGGGGGGGGGGAAATAACCCAAGAAAGGTTTCTCTCCACAGCTCGGGTGTTTGTGCATATGAATTTTATTTTTATTTCTTTGAGCGTTCACCCCTCACCCTTCAGCAGACCGCCGTAACCTCCCGAGTCAAATCAGTAACTTTCTGGCTCTTCACTTCCTCATCCGGTGTCCAAAGTCACAGGACGTGGGTTGTGACTTTCTGTACAGATAATCTGACACACGGCAAGCAGGAACGGAAGGCTGTGATTCATTTCAACAAAAGCTTGGAGCGCTGGCTTGGCTGGGCTGCAGTCCGGAAAAAGACACACAGGAAATGGCTGTTGTGTCGCCAACGGGCTAAAGAAGGACAGCTTTGGCACTGGGCTGAGTGTGAAAATGTTAGGTCATCTCTAATAAGGAGGAGGAGGAACCTAACACACACACACACACACACACACGATCAGATAAAGCACAAAGGCACTTATCTGAGCAACCAGCAAGTAAAGGAGGGTGGGGGGCTTGTTTAAAATAGATATCAAGAGTTGCACAAGAATTAAGTACTTTAGAAAGGGTGCAACCCAGAGTGTCATGTGCACTGATGAACTTTACTTTTCTCCCTTCCCTCCCAAAGTCAGGAAAATTGCTCTTATTTTGCCTTTTTTGCTCCAAGGCATTTATATCTGAATTTTGAATAAAATATCCCTACCGAAACGTGCTGATCCATTCAAGAAGAGAAAGGGATGGGACTGAACTTCTGAAAATGCATCAGAGGGCTAGGAATTTTGACTCCCCCCCCCCCCGCTTTTTATTGCCACATTCCTCACTCCGTGGGGCTCTCTTATAAAACTTACATCCTTTGCCACACTTTCCGGAGACAACAGGGTGACTGCCCAGTGTTGAACAGTTATGTGGTCATTCCAGGAAGTGTTGCAAAGGAGGACCAGCTTCTTCAGTGAGCCCCATGTTGCTGGAAGCCTGTGAGGGATGAAAGATGCAGAAATTGTCATTCAGCAACATTTGAACTGGTTTCTCCTGCCCCTGTTTTAAATGACTGCTCTGAAGAATGACCTGTGCTTGAGAGCATTCACTCACATCATTCTGTATTGGATGCCTCCACTGACTTTGTGTTAATCAGCTCTTCGCTTTTGGACTTTATTTTAGTGAGGAGAGAGAAGCTCTTAGCAGGAATTTGGGCTGCCTGACACCAGTTAGTCCTGTTCTCACAGAGAGGGAAAGGATGTCTTGCTGTCATTCTTAGAACCCGTTCTCTGACACTTTAGAGCAGGATATGTGTAATCTGTAGCCCTTCAGGTCTTTCAGAGCTATGGTTCTCAGGAAGCTTCATCATGGACCATGCTGGGTATATTTGCGAGGACTTCAGTAACATCTGGAGGGCTGTATGTTCAGGAGCATTGTAGAGGTAGCTAAGCTTAGCATAGCTAAGGAAGAAGACAAAATAAACTGTTTAAAGAATGAAAAGAACCAAAGGAAAATTTGGGGAAGGAAAGCAAATGATTGGACAGGGAAAAGAGATGAGATGTTTCTAAACTGGTTTGAGATAACCAGTGAAATTTTAACGGCACATCTCTTGATTTCTTATCTTGTATTTAGAACTTGAATGTGTCCTTCATTTACATGAAAACCGTCCACCTTCCTTTTCCTTCCCACTGCCTTCATTTTAAATGTTTGCTTCCAATTGTATTTGGCCAGACAGAACATATTTTATTTCCTTTAAAGCTGCACTCTGTCTCCCTCCATCTCCTGATTCCCACAGCCTTCCCACCTTTGTTCACATGTGACACTGCATTCCTTATTTATTCATTTATCTATCAAAACAAAACCTAGATAATTTTTCCCAAATGAGAACTGGCATCCAGTCAGAGTCAGGGAGATGAAAGGAAGGGTTAAGTCTACTTTCAATATTATAGAAAGGTTCGAAAATAGATATCAGGGTTAAAAAGTCCAGATGGTAATTTAACTGCATCCTTGCTATAAAACTGATTTGATTTATGGGAGTCCGTAATGGTATCTCAGTTTAGATCTAAGCAGCCTGGTTTTCTCTCATCTGCAGCTTTTGAACGCATTGGATTTTTTCACTCCTACCATCAATCCTTCACTACAAAGAGATACTATTATCAAGAATTTGGGAGTTCTTTAAATGCCAACAATTGATAAATGTTAACAATCCTAATCCATGCAAATTATGGGCCCCTTTATTTATAATTCAAAGCGGATGTACTTATTCAAAGTGTTCTAAATGAACTCTGACAAGCAGTGCAATTAAACAGCCATCTCTTTTTCGTTGGTTTAGAGCGGCAGTCAATCTCCACCTAGGAACCAAATACTTTGAGATTTTTGAATTGATCAAATAACCCAATCTGTGTGCATTTATAGATCAATAAAACAATGGCTTTACAGCTGCAAATTCCTCCTGTGTGCTGGAGGAACAGGAATAGCTCTTCCAGAATGACGTGGTCACCTCTCCATAGATTTAGTAAATAGCTTTGAATGTTTCTTAAAAAGCAGACAAACAAACTAAGAAGCTTCAATTAATATAGCTAGTAAATGTTGCTGCCATAGCTTTCAGTGAGGCTTGCTTCCTTGTGGGAAGGTGAATGCTTAGGTAGTGAAAGTGTTAGCATCATAGCAGCAGAAAAATCCTCTAAGATCCTGCTCAAAAAACAGTGAAATTTTGCCTTTTTGTTTTACAACAATCAACATTTTCCTTCTGCTGCTTTATAAGCCATTTTGAATGCTATCTGAGCTCAGTCAATCAGGGACCAAGCTCCATCATAGTCTGGAATTATAATCTGATTATACTACATGGACAATTAGTAACATATGAAGCAAGAACCAGTGGTTCCCAGGCAAGACAGAACTGTTAGATTAACTTTTTGCAGGTACTTCCCAATCAGGAAAAGATGGCAAAATTTTGCTTGTCTGGAAAAGATGAGAGACTGAAAAGACGAGCAATGAATGAAAATGTTTCACCCTTCTTTAATTCTTGGCTTTGTTTGAAGAAAGAAAAGAAGAAAAGCTGCAGGGTAACTGGAGTTGTAAGTCATCTCGGGAGCACTTCGTGGAACAACAGATGACTTGTAAATAATTTTATAATTTAATCAGTAAGAAATGCCTATTGATTGATGGATTGATGGATTGATTGGATTTAGAAGGTGCCCAACCCCGTAGGACTCTACAACATTAAAAGATAATAAACTCTGGAGCAGCTGCATAAAAGAGTTTAATTTCTGTGTACTGCAACAGATAGATCTTTTCTATGCATATGGCTTCACTCTTGTCTGAAATAAAGTAATCTAGTTGAGTCCTGTCTGTGAACTTTTTACAAAATAAGCCAGATCTTGAATAAGAGGTTAAATGTCCAGAGAACTGAGATTTATTCCTGTGCCTGGTATGACATCTGACAATCAGACTTACCTAGGTTTCGATGGCACTAAGGGAAGAGGAAACCAATTTCAGTTTGGCAATTTTTCTACATATCAGGTATGGGTTCCTAGCCAATCAGAGACTGCTCTGAGAACTTGACCGCTGTGACACAATGATCTTCCAAAATCTGCATATATTATTTTATCAGTTTGATTGAGACTAAAAGAGAATGAATGAATGAAAATGTCTCACCCTTCTTTAATTCTTGGCTTTGTTGGAAGAAAGAAAAGAAAAAGAAAAAAACTGCAAAGTAACTGCAGTTGTAAGTCACCTTGGGAGCACTTCGTGGGATGACAGATGACTTGTAAATAATTTTATAATTTAATTGGTAAGAAATTGATCGATGGATTGATTGGATTTAGAAGGTGCCCAACCCCGTAGGACTCTACAACATTAAAAGATAATAAAACAGTAAAACAATAAGAAACGCAAAAACGTGTACATCTAGAAAAGACAAATTCCTCAATCCAGCTTCAAGTGGGCTACAAATCACAAGTGATCAGCAGGCTGATAGAACCCCAGGCCCTCAAGTGTGACAGAAAAGATTCAGTGGGCTGATGCCTGAGCCAACACCTGAACGGCGACAAGCCAGAGAAGCTGCAGGCCGTGACCTGACACTGTCTTCACCACCCCACCTCCTCCCTGCCACACTTCAAGTTATCACCCTGACTTCCTCCTTATCACCCAAAGCAGAACATCTTAGGGGCTCAGGGGATCACCATCATTGTAAGTCCACCGGGGCTAGCTGAAGGCCAGCATGTCCTCCACCCAGGAAAAAAAGAGGCTGACCAATTATCTTGAGTTCCTCACCAGCAAATGCCATCCATGATAGAAGCCAAGCATCCAGAGAAACCACACAGTGCTGAGCTGCAAGCCTCCTCACATCATGCCGGTGTCTGCATCAGCCTCCAGGTTGGCCCTTCCATCCACCAGCTCCTCTGATTCCCATAGTGTTGCCCACTCTGCCAATACTCCCCTGTGACCAAGGTCACCTGGATCTCTAGAGTTCCAGGGCTTCTGGAGTTTGGGTAAGGGCCTTCCTGACAGATCTGCAACTTTTGGAGGGAAACATCAACAGCCAGATTCAAAGTTTCAGACTCCTTATAACCAGGGCCAACTTCCGGACAACATTTTGTTTGCAATGCTTGTTCAATAGTCAAGATGAAAAACATTGCTTTCATTTTCAAGTTGTGTATGTGTGCATACATTTTGGGGTATCAGCCCTGAAATTCAAAAACAGTTCTATGTTGGCAATAGGAAGAAGGAGAGTTAACTTTTGATTAACCCTCTCTTCCATGACTAGATAACAACAGCTGACTGGAGACAGTTTGTTCAACTTCAAGTAATCCCAGGTCTCTAACCACCCTAACCCCAGTGCTGACTAGCATTTGTACAATATACTAACTCAATTAAGCATGTCATATGAGCACAGCCATAGTGTTGTTTAACGGTTGGAATATAAGAGGTAAGAAATTCAGATTCAGCCCTATGCAGTTCATTTTGTGATCTTGTAACGATCATGCTCTCTCTTCCTTTCTCTCCCCTTCCCCACAATATTGTTGTAAAAACAACGTGTAAGGAAGAGGAAAGAAATTAATTGAGCCACCCTGAGTTCTTGGGAAGAAAGGGCAGTTATAAATAGAACAGATAAAAAATTAGCTCCTCCTTGCATGTTCTGTGAAAGAATGGGATTAGATGGCTCTCATCAGCCACATATCTCAGGGCCACATCTCAACAGCTGTGCAGTCAAACTTAGTGAGCAAAGTATTGCCAAATGCACATAAATATATACTCAGTAATGCCCTTTCTCACTGATTCCCATGAGCAGCCCCAGGCAGTGTAAAAAGCAAATGCAAGCATGTTCCTAACCTGTGAAGTATTTATTAAGTGCAGAAGAGGGGGACACATCATTATCCATTTTTCTCCTTTCTAGATGTCAAGGTTTTATCTGAATCCAGCCCTGCTTTGACCAAAGTTCTCTTTTCCCAGCTATGGAATTGGGAAATTGAATTACAGTTAGAGTAAAAGGGTTAAAGCACCACTTTCTACAACAGGAAGAAATGATCTATGAATTAGGATAAGCCTAATTCATAATAACACTATCCAGGTATTTGCACTGGACCTACTGAATCCAGAGGTGCTGGTCTATGATCATAAGAAATCTGCCTGTCAGTTAGTGTATCCGTCTGTCTGTGATTACATACTGCCGACTGCTGATTCTATAGTTGCACGCCCATGTTTCCTTCTATAGTCTGGCAATGCTCAGTAGATATCAAGGCTGGATCAGCCAAGAGAATACTGATTCAGGGTTCATAAAAATCCCTGTTTATCAAGCTTCGTAGTAGGTTCAGAGATTAGATTGTCTCACTGCTCCACATACTCAAGCAGACTCTAGAACTCTAGATAAGTAAATTTATTGCAATGAATTAGGAACCATACATAAAAGAGGTTCTCTGTGTAGCAGAGAAATAACCTTTATGCATGTTAGACCAAGCTTTCATTCCTGGGTCTATTCCTTCTGTCTTTTGAATCAGCTACAATGAGGCTTCTCATTTCTTGGCCTTGACAGTTTTTGCCATCTGTTCCTCTTTACAAAAGAGCTTTTTATGATGTGAGAATCAGATATTACACTGCCAGTAAGTGTGTCTAATTGTGCTGGGCAAAGACATTTCAAAATGTCTTTCAAGGAGAAAAGACTTTCAGGGAATTTTCAGATGCATTCTTATGGGTGGAGTGTGATGTTCTTGACCAAATGGCCTTGGGTCATATTTGAATGTCCCACCTTTCATTGTACAATCTTCTCCCTAGTGTTTTACAGACTTTCTGCCTTCCCAGGCTTCAGTTAAATCCTAATGAAAGACATAGGAAAGGAACTCTTCTTACTGGACTTTTTTCAATAGAGGTGCTACTGTCACCTGTATAGGAGAGCCCTACCCTTGAAAAATGGTTGGAGATTCTCCTTTTCTTGGAGAAATTTGGAGAAATCATACACCCAATTTCTCTGCCCACAAATTGGATGGAGAATTTTAAAAAGTTTTTGTTTGGAAGGGGGATTTTTCCCTATGGGACACATCTGATGAACATATCTGCCCTTTCTAACAGGAGCACAGGAAATGAAGATGACCCCGTGGCTCCCACAGTGTTCTTGAATGCTCTGCTGGTTCAAAAACCTCCAGTAGCTTGAAATTTCACTGAGAATGTAATTTTCCAAGGATTTGTAAAACTGGCAAGAGAATCCTGGTTCTGCTAACCATTTTCCACTTAAAAGGGAAATTTCTGTGTTACCATCTCTATCTTCTCCTCTTTGGTCGGTTTCATCCTAGCCTGAGTTCATCTTAACTCAATTATATTATTATTACAGCATGTCAGTTTGAGTTGCTTTCCCACTTATTGGCATATGGTTGTTTTCAGTTTCATTGCTAATTCTTTTCCAGTGGACTTGTTTAAAACATACTCATTTTCTCCTTAGACTCAGCGTTGTTCACGCATCACATTTCAGTGATGGCTCACTAGCTTCATTGGGAGGAGAAGGAGGAGGACGAGGAGGGCGAATAAGAGTCAGGAATTGCCTGGCTCTGCATACATTTGTTCAAGATTAGATGCCAGATTGTCAAAACGCAAACTAGATGGCAGAGAAAGGTGAGCTGTGCACCCCATCTGTCAAGAATTTGCATAGGAGGCGGGTCCCAGTTGGACCTTGTCCAAGGCTGTGGGCAGAAGAGAAGAAAAGAGCCAGGCTACTTATGGAAAACAATCTTCTATTAATAACTTTCTCAGTGTTTAAATATCTTCCTTTTGACTGTGCACCATCACTTTTAGCACTTTAGCAATTCTGGGATGAAAGCAAAGAAGTTGCTGAGAAAGTGGCACTTTACTCCCCCCTCTTCACTATTTCTCAGGTGGAAAGAATTTCTGAAGCCATAAGATGGGAACTTCTTGGCATGGTGCTGGCATATATTCGGCTTGTTTCAGTGGCTGACAGTTGGAGAAATTACTAAAACCTATGTCACATAGGCATTTGTTTATGCTTTTTTATACAATTGTTTCACACAAACAGCCCAGTCTGATTTGGAGTATGAAGCAGATCTTCCTTAACCTCTACTCATTATCCATTTTTGCACTCTAGCTGCAGCCTTCCACTTTATAACTTCCTGTGCCTGGACAATGAGTGATGATCTATATGAAGTTAGGTTATTGGCACCTGTAGCAGGTGATTATTAATTCCGTGTGAATTGAGCAATCAAATGCTTGGTTCAGTTTAGGAAATCCGTTCTATTTAGCTATTTGCATTGAGTTGGGAAATTGCTCAGCTTTTATTTATTTATTTAAGGGAGCCCTAAGGCTGCTCAATTTCAGTACAACTCTGAGCAGTGTACAATATTAAAAAATTTGAAAATACAAAGAAACAAACAACAGCCGTCCAGAAAACAACAACAACTCCAAAAGGAGCTATAGTCACACAAGGGACCTGCACCCACTCTAGTCCAAGTCCTGGGAGAAAAGCCAAGTTTTAAGAGTTCTTTTGGACAAGGTCAGGGTGGGGGCCAAAGAAATTGCTAGATGCAGAGGACAGGCATCTAGGGATGGTACTTAGATCTCATCAGATGACAGTGTCTAATGGATGGGACCTGGAGCATATCAACTCTGCCTGATCATACAGGATGGAAAGAAACAATGGAAGCCAGGCAGTCACTCAACACCTAGCCTCTATGCCATGATGTGTTTATAAGTAATAATCAGCTCCTTGAAGAGCACTTGTATACCTACTGATAACCAATACAACTCAAGAAGTGGAGATGTTACATGAACATACCATGGCATGCTCCAAACTGCCTGTGCTACTACATTCTGGACCAGGTGGGGCTTCCAAGTCATCTTCAAGGGCAATCCCACGTAGAGTACATATCAATAGTTCAAATGTGAGGTGACCAAAGCATGAGTGACTGTCTTAAGGGCCTCCTGGTCCAGGTATGGGCACAACTGATGCACTGGATGAATTTGAGGAAAGGTCTTCCTAGCTGATACCTACTGCTTGAACAGAAGTGTGAGTTCAGGAAGACCCACAAATTACATAACCGTCCCAATTGTAATCTTTACCTTAATCATTATTAGTCTAGAAGATGTGAGTATACCATTTTTCCATTTCTTGCATGGTCTGTCTGGGGAAAAAACCCTACCCTCACTTTGAATTTCATGGTAGGACAAAGCTCTAATAGCAATTTTGGAACGTGGAGAAATCCCTGTAGAAATTTTTCTTTCCCTACTGAAATTCCTCTGACTTCTTTCAGAATCCTTCATAGTCTTCTTTCCCTGCAAAAGACATGCCAAATTTGCTGTTCACTTATAACCTTAGCTAACTATTTTTCTGCTCCTTTTTCATTTAACTTCAAAGGCTTTAAGATCCATAAAACAGGAAACAGTTTTTATAAAATGATAAATGTAAAACAGTAGGAAGGAGAATATATATATATATATATATATATATATATATATATAGAGAGAGAGAGAGAGAGAGAGAGAGAGAGAGAGAGAGAGAATAAACAAAAAGCATCAGTTTAAAGATAGCAGCTAGCTGAATGAATCTTTGGCAGAAAAGAAATGAAGAACTTAAGGCCCTCAAAAGTCTTGGATTTGACTTTTTAATATAACAGAAGGCAAGACTAGGGCTTTTGGGATTGGTTTCAACTGATATGAATCATTGGTTCAGTTTGGATTGTCAGATCTATTCAAACTGTAGCTCCAGTCTGAAAATTGACTTGATTTGATTCAGACAAAAATGGCTTTTGTGCATGTGTAAAAGCCCTTCCAAATCACTGACATGATTTGGAGGCATTCAGTTGGATGACCTGATCCAAATTAGTTGATGCCATTGGGAGATTGGAAGGAATGACTTTTGAATCAAATCTCCGAAGTGAAATTTCACATGGTTCTATTAAATCCATGTTAACAGTATTTAATGCATTACTTCATTTTGATTAAAATAAATGTAAATACTAAATTGAATTGACATGGCTGTTAAAAACACAATGCTAGTTTGCATCAATATAAGTACACTTTCCATTTCAGAAAAAGTAAGAATCCTAGTGCACATTAGTCTTGAAGATCCCTGTTCTGAACACCACAATTTGAGATACAGTGTGAAGCTGCTGCAGAACAAGATGATAAAGATGATCAAGCCTAGAAACTAAGTTTTAGAAGAAGAGACAAAAGGAATCTGGATATGATTAGCATTGAAAAATGTTTATGGACAGGAATATGACTGTACTTTTCAAGTACATAAAGCGATATCAAGCAGAAGATTAAGATCTGTGTTTTTTTTACTACAGCAGGTGTGGAATAATAATACAGGAAAGCATGTTCTGGTTGACTGTTGAGAAGTTTCAAACAGTAAAAGAACATTTCAACAATGGAATCAATTACCAAGGAAGATGGTGAGCTCCTCTTGACTAAATGAATTCAAGCAGAGGTTGGACAATCATCTACATTGGATCTTTAACTTGGATTCTTGGACTTAAGGGTTTAAAAGATCCCTTCAAACTCTATTATTCTGTGTTTCTAACTGGACTGTTTATATATATTTCTTATAGAAAACTGTAAGGAAAGCCACTCTTTCATTTGTAAAGAATCTCCCCTTTTCACTTGTCTTTGGAAGGAGGTGATTCTTGCAAAGTTGTCCATTTTCTGATCCCTGATTGGCTAAGCTTGCATACAGTATATACTTTCTTGGGGAAATCTTTCCTCCACACCAAATGAGTTTCACTGGTATTTAAGTCACATCAAGACAATCTGATTGGCTGTCCCATCATAGCCACATCTAGTATGCAATTTACAGGGATTCTCACAGAGATATGAAAAGGGAATGGGGAAGAAATGAAGAAGGCAGTCGATTACAGACAGTTATGAAAACCAGAAAATTAGGAGTGTCTGCAGGATATAATGAACAAAGTCAACATGCACATTAAAAAAAAAAAATGGAATTCTAATTCTATCATCATGGTTGCCATTTTGACCTTGTTGGCCATACCCTGAGGACACCCTCAGAGTATATAAGGTTGCAGAACTGGAAAGGAGGAGAAATGCATAGTCATAGTTTAATATTCCAAGTGAACCAAAAGAGCAAGTTGGAGAAAGGAAAAAGAGTATCATAAAGAAGACAATTTGAAGGAAGATGTAAGTGGGATTCCTCACTGTCAGAAATTAAGCCTTTTGGAGAATTGAATGTATTTGCCGGTGTAGTAGCAGGAAACCAACATTAAAAATCAAAGCAAAACAGGACTCCATATACTTTCCTTAAGCCTAAAAAAAAAAAAGCAGCAGCAAACAATAATAAATAGCCAAACAGCCTAAAGTTTCTTTTTTCAAAATAAATTTTATTAAATTTCCAAAAGGTTAAAATACAAGAAGGTCAAACAGCCTAAAGTTTCATGCTCTCAGGTGTGCAAAAATAAAAATTAAAACAACTGCATAATTCTATAACATCCTTGAAGGCACAGTCCAAATAGCTATTGTTAACAAATGCCATACAACACTTTTCCCCTTGTTTATGTGCCCCTTTGCTCCATCCTGGATTCTGCAGCCTCTAGTCTATTATGGATTCATGATATCTGGAAACGACTTCCTATCATATAGCAAGTGAGCTTCCAAACCATATTGGGCCTCCATATGGCCACTAACCTCTCAGGTTGGTAGCAAGTATTACTATAGAAATTAAGCCTGGGGAAAGAACCAGTTATCACTCAAGCATGCTCTGTAATTGGCTGTGGTGGATTTTTCTTTGAAAAATAAACCTCAGAAACCAGATGGATTTGAAATGTTCCATAATTCATAAATGCTTGTCTCTCTTGTCTCTCTTTCAATTGATGCTGGTTCCTTACCCGAGTAGTATCTTTGTGAAAAATATATATGTACAGTAAAATAAAGAAAGTAAAGCAAAACAGAACAACAAAACGCTCTGTTGAAACTAGGTAGTAGGAACGGACACAACCCTTTTTTCCTTTCCTTTCCTTTCCTTTCCTTTCCTTTCCTTTCCTTTCCTTTCCTTTCCTTTCCTTTCCTTTCCTTTCCTTTCCTTTCCTTTCCTTTCCTTTCCTTTCCTTTCCTTTCCTTTCCCTTCCCTTCCCTTCCCTTCCCTTCCCTTCCCTTTCCTTTTTTTTAAAGTGGCTTACAACTTTTACCTGTGCCTTGAATTACCTGGGTTATAGGAAGTGTTTGTGGGACAGTTTTAATTCCCCACTCCCAGCCCTGGGGCTGTTCAGGACATTTATTGTTTTGCTTCACAGTTCCTCCCAGCTGTGCAACTTTAGTCTTTGTAATAGGTATACGTGCATGCACACACACACACACACACACACACACACAGACATTATTATTATTTATGTACAAATATGGTTTTTGTATTTTAATTAATAGTTATTCTTGTTTTTACTGTAAACTGCCCAGTCACTCCTTAGTGAGATGGGCGGCTACCAAATTTGAAATATAACTAACTAAATAAAAATATTCTTGTGGATCATTTTGGCCACAGCCATTATAGTGTCTTTGACAGCGAGAATGGCCTTGGAGATGTGACCTACTACTTTCTCTGGATGTCAGTTGCTTTTCCTCCATACCTTCTTCACCCACCCTTCAATAATGCATACATGCATGTACACTCACCCCCGGACACATCGAACCCTGATCTCAGTGCAAAAGGACAAGTAAATAAGGAAGCACCTTTTCACTGAACCTTTTCTGACATGAAAGGGTTACATAAAGAAGGAATGAGGATATCTATCTAGTCATGCAGATGGAGTTATCACTTTGCAGAGTAGAGCGTTGTGTTAATGAAGGCTGTTGCAACCGAAGTCTCTTCTTGTTCAGCTGCTCTTTGAGAAAAAAAAAAATAAGGAAAAATAAAGACTTCTTAAAGTGAGCCTTGAATCCTGATGACTTTATGGACACATTCAAGCAATTTTCTAGGCAAAATGTGGAAGTAGTGAGCCACCACTTTCTTCCAAAAATAGAAACCTAACAGCATTTTTTAAAAGGCATCCGTATACATTCATAGAAATGTGCCTTCCAGAGTCTTGGAGACCACTTTCATTGGGAGAAGTTATTCTTGCAAGTAGTCACCCATGAATGGATAGGATGGCTTGGTGACTAGAATGGCTGAGGATGTTGATTGTTGGAGAAGGCAGAGAATGGCGTAAGTCTTCTAGGGAACTTAACCCCATTCTCCTTCCTTGTGCTCTGGTCATCAGAAGAGGGAATCCTGGACAGGATTGAGTTTGGAGATGAGAAGGTAGCCCATCTCTAATTATTAGGACATTGTTCAAATGGTTCCCAATTAGGTAGTGGCACCCAAACAACTTTGGCTGATCTTGTAAGCAGAATTGGGCTTGATCTGGTGAGTCCATAGATGAGAGTCCATCAAGGAATTCCATGGCTGTAGAACTAGAGTGGGAATTGAACAAAAACCCTGGAAGAAAGTGGGTGAAACACTACGCAGAATTAACCTTCATGCAATCATAAATCACATCCCACCAAGAATCAAGCATCTGTGATAGCATTTTATGAATGCATCAGTAAAAAGCCCACCGTAGAGGTCCACTACATACTGTATTGTACTTGTCCAGTTTAATTGATGAAATCTGGGGATTTCTCAGGGAGGAGTTTTTCCCAGTCCATGGGGAAAGGAGCTCAACCCTTTCTCTATAGGCAGCAGTGTATCTGCTTAAAATATCTGTGCTGATGAGAATTTCAGAAGCATCCTGGTTAATGTAATTAAAAGATGAATAATTATGTCTGTGGCACAAGTTATAAGATTAAAGGGCACAGAAGGTTTGGTCACAATGTCAGATTGTGGAGAATATAGCATATCAAAAGTTACCTCTTCTGTAGAGTTACACCCTTTCTTTATTTCAGAGCTGTACTATTTCATTCCAGGGTCAGACATGACCAATATTCCCAGGGATGTGGACTAAACTGGAAGTCAGGCAGCATATAAATTTAATAAATAATAATTCAGAAGAAACATTCTGAAAGAAGGCAAAAGTAAATCACTCCTACAGTATGGCTAAGAAAACTACAAAATGCCCATGCAATCTCCAGGAGGAAAACTTAACAATCACACATATACATGCACACACAAATACACACTGTGGATTTTCCATCTGGAGATTTTGACAGAGGAATTGGAGTGAAAGCCTCCAAACTAAACCAATTTCCCCAGATAGTTGGTTCAAATCAAATAACGGAATCCAACTGGTGGCTTCCAAAGCAACTGGATGATTCAGTGGCATTTTGCATATGTGCAAAAATACTTTCTTCCTAATTGATTTGACTTTATGACTTTCTTCTTAATTGAGATGGCTTTCTGACTGTCGATTTGGTTCAGAAATATAATGCAGAAATCTGATTCAACTTGACTCATAGATCTGAGCAGATGATTCAAATCAGGTTACTTTGAAGACAGCACAATCTCTCTCTCTCTCTCTCTCTCTCTCTCTCTCTCTCTCTCTCTCTCTCTCTCTCTCTTATCTATCCATCCATTCACCCACGCACCCACCCACCCACCCACCCACCCACCCACTCCATGCATCCATGTGCTGTCTGTCTAATCTGTCTCTCTTCTCTAGAAAGCATATACAGTGGTACCTCGGTTCACGAACTTAATTCGTACCACGATTCTGGTTGCAAACCGAATTGGTCATGAACTGAATCAAATTTCCCCATAAGGTTCAATGTAAATAAGGTTAATCCGTTCTGAACCATATGTATTTTTTTTTTAAACCACAAAAATATGAAACAAAGTACAGTACAGTAAGTACGAAGAGAGAGAACACTAACCTTGCTTGAGGCGACTTCTGGCATGGAGGACAGGAAGGCGGGTGGGGAGGCAGTTATTGTTTGGAGGGAGAGTCCCCCTCCCTACAGGAAGCCACGACCATGTGTCACAGCAGGGAAAATGGCCACGGGTCATGTTCATCACCCGATGCGGAGTTCATGAACGGAAGCAAAATTTTGTGAACGGTGCTGTTCATGAACCGAATTGTTCGTGAACAGAAGTGTTTGTGAACCAAGGTATTACTGTGTGTGTACACACACACACACACACACACACACACACATACAGAAAGCATCTATATTTGAATGCTACCTTCAATTTGTTCCATGCCTTTTTCCAATCCTGCACTCTCATTTCATTTTGTGCATTGCTAGCAACATCAATGTAGCGTAAACACTTATTTTATGGTGTACTGGCTGTGCTGGAAAGTTGCATGAATCTAATAATTTCAGGCTAGTAAAACAGTTTAAAAGCTTCCATGATCAACCTAAGGCTGACCTTTTAACTCTTGAGCAAAATGTGCTTTTATCAACAGAAGCTGCCTCCGAAATTTTTAAAAGAGGGAAGAAAATGCAAAGGGGGAAAGATAAAACACAAGCAGAACTTGAGAGGCAAAAGAAGAACAGGGGGAAGGGAAAATAGTTGTGAGAGTAGAATTATGTAAATTTATGGGCTGAAAAAATAGGTGGATGGTTTCTTTATGTTTTCCTATGGAAGGAAACATTCTCCTTTCCCAAGAAAAAAATTAGGACTGAATGGATGGGTAGTAAACCATGTAGGCTGCAGGGCAGCGGAGTGGGGATCATGCAATTCAAAAGAAGATATTCACATGTACGTCTTGTCCACTATGTAACTAATTAAGTGCATGAACCATACATTCCACCCATAAGACATTCACATTTTTTTTCTTCCTCCGAAATAATTTCTAAAACAATGTCATTTCTTTTATGTTGGAGATAAATTGGTAGAAACAAATGCAAAGGAAAGAGCATTTCTTTTTACAGCACGATATGGGCCACTCCGACCAAGAGAAATGGACCTGATTGGCTCTAGGCTGCAAATGGTACAAAGAAATTGAGTGTGTTGTGTTAGCAACATTCTTTGATTTCTGTTAAAAATCATTACATTTTTCCTCTGAGAAAGAACCTTTGAAATGACTATAACTTTTGCGTTAGATACAAATGAAGATATGCTGCTAGCTTTTACCAGGACTGGTTAGTCTGATTTATCTTTTGCTGTATATGCATCACCTAACTTAGGACTAGAAAGCTTTCTTATTTGCCAGAGATAGATCTCATCTCTCACAAAACCTACTCAGTTCCATACAGTGGTAGCTCTGGATTAACCATTGCATTAAAAAAGCTGCAGCTTCAAGCCCATGAATTATACACTTGCTAGCAAGGATGTCCACAAGGAGGGGTCAAAAAAAGTCAAGATTGCAGCCATAACCATGCGATCAAAGCCTTGTCCCATTTTTATGTGGGTTGTGATGCATGTAAAAAAGAGTGGAACTTTGATCACACAGCAGTGGCCATCATCTTGTCTATAGGAAGGAATAGAAGAATAGGCCAAACTGCTAGCTCATCTAAAACCTGAGATATGAAGTGCATTAACGGGGTACTATTCTATTAAATAATTTTACAAGAAAGGTGCCTGCTCCCATCTTATGTTGCATTTGCTACAGACAACCAGAGCCTTGAAACATGATGTGAGCAGTACTCACTGTACAGAGATCCATACACAGTAGAAATCCATCCATGTCTACAGAAGGGACTTTATTTAAACCTAACATTTTGGCTCAACCCCCTTGCCTATTAAAACACTCATTTTATGCTTCCAAGCTAGAATAGTAGATAATTATTCCTAAAAGTTGGAGAGAGAGAGAGAGAGAGAGAGAGAGAGAGAGAGAGAGTTTTTTCATTGTTCTTCTATGTAAAATATCTTTCTTTGAGTGTCGCCATGCATAAATAAAAAAAAAAGCAAAAAGCCTTTGATTGTGTGGATCACAACAAACTGTGGCAAATTCTTAAAGAGATGGGGATACCAGACCACCTTACCTGTCTCCTGAGAAATCTGTATGCGGGCCAAGAAGCAACAGTTAGAACCGGTCATGGAACAACCGATTGGTTCAAAATAGGGAAAGGAGTACGACAAGGCTGTATACTGTCACCCTGCTTATTTAACCTATATGCAGAGTACATCATGAGAAATGCCAGGCTGGAAGAATCACAAGCCGGAATTAAGATTGCAGGGAGAAACATCAATAACCTCAGATATGCAGACGATACCACCCTAATGGCAGAAAGTGAAGAAGAACTAAAGAGCCTCTTGATGAGGGTGAAAGAGGAGAGTGCGAAAGCTGGCTTGAAGCTCAACATTAAAAAAACTAAGATCATGGCATCTGGACCCATCAATTCCTGGCAAATAGAAGGGGTAGAAATGGAAGCAGTAACAGACTTCATTTATTTGGGCTCCAAGATCACCGCAGACGGAGACTGCAGCCATGAAATTAAAAGACGCTTGCTCCTTGGGAGGAAAGCTATGGCAAACCTAGATAGCATATTAAAAAGCAGAGACGTCACCTTGCCGACAAAGATCCGCATAGTCAAAGCTATGGTTTTTCCAGTAGTAATGTATGGCTGTGAGAGCTGGACCATAAAGAAGGCTGAACGCCGAAGAATTGATGCCTTTGAACTGTGGTGCTGGAGAAGACTCTTAAGAGTCCCCTGGACTGCTAGGAGGTCAAACCAGTCAATCTTAAAGGAAATCAACTCTGATTGCTCATTGGAAGGATTGATAATGAAGCTCAAGCTCAGATACTTTGGTCACCTAATGCGAAGAGAGGACTCTTTGGAAAAGACCCTGATGCTGGGAAAGATGGAAGGCAAAAGGAGAAGAGGACGGCAGAGGATGAGATGGCTAGATAGCATCACTGAAGCAATGAGCATGAAATTGAGCAAACTCAGGGAGGCAGTGAAAGATAGGAAGGCCTGGCGCAATATGGTTCATGGGGTCACGAAGAGTCGGACACGACTTAACGACTAAACAACAACAAATGCATAAATCTCGTGAATATTGTGAGTAAAGAGACCTTTATTTCATTAGATCAATTAATATAGGGTTGAGCTACATACGGCTATAGCTAAATGTAAGAGATCAGGAATTAGGAAATGGATGGAATTTCAGGCGTGATTCTTACCTTTGCTCAGGATATAATTCCAAGGTATTTGAACCTTGATAGTTTCTGTCTTCTATGTGTGAATTTCTTCTATTAGTTTTATAGTTTGGGGACAGAGAAGAATAGGATAAATATCAATAAGAGGAGCAGAGGAAGTAAAGGTGAATAGATTGGAAAAGAGGGGGCATAGTCTGGGAGACTCTGAGAGTCTTTGAGGACTTCCTTTGGCTCAAGATTAGATATTTTTCATGAACTGGCCCTGCTTTAATTGGAATTACAATGGGAAGTTATTTATTTATTTTATTTATTAAACCTATTTCTATACCACAGCACTCCAAATGACCTTCACCAGCTTACATAGAAAAAATTAAATTTGAAATGTGAACAGTACAAAAATATAACGATGATGATGATGATGATGATGATGATGATGATGATGATGATGATATTAACATAAATATGGAAACCTCAAATCAGGAGATCTTCCAAAACAGCTCAGTCATTAGCAGTTTCTAAAAAACCAGCAGAGAGGAGCTAGCTTGATTTTCGCAGGGAGGCTGTTTCACAGCATTGGCACTGTTGTAAAAAGCAGTGTCTTCTTGCTTCATCTCCCCAAGACCTCCTGAAAATGTGGGATTTGTAGAGTTTCCCCCTTTTGAATCTAACTGATTAGGTCAAAACTGACTGGAGGAGGCAGCCCTGCAGGTGTCTGGGTGCCAAGACATAATGGGCTTTATAGGTCAAAGTGAGCACCTTAAATTGGACTTGGGTACCAATCAGCAATGAATACAGGGTCCGCAAAACCAGCCTAATGTGCTCCCAATGTTGGGACCCCAAATGGATATGAGCCACTGTGGTATGGACCAATAATAGTTTCTGAATACTCTTTAAGGGCAGCCCCAAGTAGAGTGTTTTACAGCAGTCTAGTCAGGTGGTCATAAGGGCTTGAGTTATTGATGCCAGGTCCTTTGGCAAGTCACTTGCCATCTTGTTAATTTTATCCATTCCTATGGATAAACTTCAGTTTGCGTAATATCCTGTGCAGGAATTTCATACATCCTGTTATGATTCTGGTGGCGTTCCTTGATTTTTTTTTTCTCCCAGATGCTTTGCTTTTGAATTCACTGTTTTTAGTTTTGCTTGAATACCCCAGAGTAGTTTTATGCACTGCCTGTTACCAATTACAGGGTGGTGGTGAAGGCAAGGCACCATACATATAACTGGGAATCTGAGTCACTGAGTTTCCCTTGGATGTGCTTCATGGATCTGTTTTGATGGATCAGGTGGCTGACCTTCAGCTACTCAAAATGGCTATTGTAACTTTAAAACAAAATAACTGAGTTGAACTAATGCTGGTGTCTCTGCTTAGCAACCTTGCCAGATATGGGGGAAGCAAATACTTCTTAGCAGAGAAATGCGTGTGCACTTTTTAAACCAGTTATTTCTCAACTTGTTGAAAGACTTTGGCTTTACACATTCTTTCCAAAGCAACAAAGACATTCGAAGAAATTCTCATGGGTTGAATGAGGTGTTCTTACAAGACAATCAAGGGGTACTGGTGAATGTCCTACCATCATTTTTCCAGGAAAATGTTAGTTTCTGTGGCTTTCAAAGTTTCCATTATCTCTTAAGAGAAGGCCTCAGGAGCATCCAACAAATGGCACAATGTTTGATGCACAAAACCTCCCTTGCCTTTGCTTCGGTAGACATCCATGCTCAGGAGCAAATTCCATTTATGGAACTATTTCACTTGTGAAGCAACTCATCCCACAAAAGGGAGTCCTGTCATTGAGAAATGGTTGGGGAATTTCTTGGTCCACATTTTTGGTGGAGAATTTCAAAAAACTGTTTGTGCTTTGCTCTAGCTTCTACATTGGGGAACGCTGTTGCAAAGAAGGGTAAACTAATCTTCATCCTTGATATTCTTAGGCCATCCTTGGGAATCTTCTCTAAAGGATGATAAGTGTTTGATCTGCCCCATATCTAAGCTTTTCCTCTAAAGATACTCTACTGGCATGATGACAATCATTTTGCTCATTTTTAAATGACATTAGTCTTACTTCAAGACAAAAGTCCATCAGCACTAGGTTCCTGAAGGCAGCAGTCCACGAATCGCTTATTTCAAGCCAGCCTTTCTATTTAATATTTGGCAGATTTTCAATTGCTCAGCAGGAGGAAAAGGGGAGAAAATGTGAGTTTGTAGCTAAAAGGAAAGTAGGAAAGAAAAAGGCAGAGGGAGAATGGAATTGGAGGAGATGTGGGGGCAAGAATGACAACCCTGTCAAAATGCCACAACTGATCTGCTGCCTGTTTCATACTATTCACAGAAAATGCCAGATTCCTTAAAGAGTAACTACATATATGATGAGTTTGCAGGCTGAGTATTCTGTTGCAAAAGTGAGGAATTCATTTTAACATGCTATCAAAGGTAGCAAAAGTATCACCACTGCCTTCTTAGCTTAATATTTGGTCTCTTGAGTGTTAAAAGTATAATTCAACAGTGGTGATGAGATGAGACCAAAGTGAGTGCGTTTGTGAATGTGTGTATAAGAGACAGAGAGAGATAGAGAGAAAATAATTCCCTGTTTTGCTTCTCAGATTCTGCTAACGGACCTGCCTAATGTTTGCCAATCATACATCCAGTCAATTAACAGATGTGTTTTCACACCATTTTTATCTATAGCTGTTGAAACCATGAAAATGACAAAATGACAGCTGACACTTTTTAAAAAAATCTCATTTGCTTCATTGGAGAAGGCACAGAAAATGCACAGCCACAAGATGACTCAGACATTGCAAAAATTAGGACAAGGGAACTGTTGGCATTCTAGAGTGGCATTTTATGTGTTTTTCTAGTATATGGAAAATAATACTGGGCTGAAATCTGCTTCCCAACATTCCAAAAATGTTCTTTCCCTGCTAAAGAGGTGTTCAATCTCATTTTCAAAGGGCTTTAGATTTTCTTAAAATTACATTTTTTAAAAGATCCCTGCAATATGGCTGGAGTCTAACAAATGATTTAACAAGGTGAGTTACACTCCTAGTGGCTTCCTTTGTACAATATGCAAATCTGGTTAATTTTAACCTTATGTGTGTTCTTAAATCTGAATCTATCTCTTAGTGTATTGTACAAACTCAACACATGATTTATCATGGTTTAATGATGTGTGGATGCCCCAAAATGGGTTCATCCAGTAAGTCATTTAAGAGGGCTGGAAGAATATTTCTGTGCTTCCTGACTTTAAAAAAGAGAAGAAAATCACCCTCAATTGGAGGAATTCCATCCTGATGTCTCCTTTGGCATTTAATTGAAGTGCTTGCTCCTGCTGTATCTTTTCTTGGAAGAATAGGAATGGGAATGGGAAGAAGGAGGAGGAGGAGGAGGAGGAGGAGGAGGAGAAGAAAAGAAGAAGAAGAGGAAGAAGAAGAAGAGAGGAGGAGGAGGAGGAGGAGGAGGAGGAGGAGGAGGAGGAGGAGGAGAAGGAGAAGGAGAAGGAGAAGGAGAAGGAGAAGAAGAAGAAGAAGAAGAAGAAGAAGAAGAAGAAGAAGAAGAAGAAGAAGAAGAAGAAGAAGAAGAAGAAGAAGAAGAAGAAGGTGGTTTGTAGGCATTTGCTTTTCTGTATTAATGCCTCTATATTTGGCCTCAAAGAATGAGGCCTCCACTGGATCATTAAATTCAGTTAAATCCTTTTTTTCCTTCCAGTTAGGAACAAATTGGGAACTCTTCACCTATTTTGGAATCCCTCTTAAGTTTCTCTTTTTGTCTTTTGATTTAGCCAAGCAATCACCAGATACCATGATAGCCGAAAGTATGTAAAACATGACATTTGGATTCCTTTTCATTAAGTCATTAAGAATCAAGTGGCTTTCCCCAAGTTGATCCCTGAAGATGTGTTGGATCCTAACATGCCCTTTCGGTGGAATGTAAGCTTGGCCAAGACAGAATATGGCACATAAGCAATCTTATGCCAACTGTTTTGCCCTCTTTTAATTCACTCAGTCCATGAAGGCAGGGGAAATTGAAGGAAGATGAAGTGAAATGGGGAAGGTGAGAATTGCTTTTTGGCTTCACAGGGAAGGGAAGATTGATTCACCTTAGAGGTGGTCTAATTTTCATTTCTTTCATGTTTCAATTTTTAAAAAGCCTTTCTGTTATTTAGGTACTCATAGTAGCAAAAGCATTCTGTTCGAGCTTGCAGCTTCATTCCAAGAATTATTGTCTTACTGTGCAACATTGGACAAGGGACTTCCCAACTTTGCATGGTCATAATGAGAGGGCACATGTAATATTTGGGGTGGGAGGGATGTTTTGTTTTGTTTGCTTTAACTCTGCTTTCCATAGACTGCCTTCAAGGTAGAGCAGTCTTGTCCCCCATCCTTATGACTTTGTTCCGAAATTATTTTACCCTTTGCAAAAGAGGCAGAGAAAGAAAAGGAAAAAAAGCTTTCTCTCTCCACAGATAAAAATATCACCAATGCAAGGAGCAGAATTTGACCCCGTGTTATTATAAGCTCTTTCTATTTGGAAGAGATCTGTAGCAAGGTTGCTAGTGGTCCTGGCAACCAGATTCCTCATACTTGGAAGATGAGTTGCTGAATCAGGACAAAGTCCATGTATTTCAGAATTCTGTTACTGACAGCAGCTGGCCAGATGCCCCTGGGAAACAGGCAGATAGGAGAAAAGTCTCATTTTGTTCATGTCCACCACGTGACCTTTGGAGGTACACTTCCTTTGTACCTGGAGAATACATTCAGCTCCTGCCATAGGAAGTATCCACAAATAAACTTCTCTTCTATCCCTTAAAAGCCATCATGGCATCCTGTGGCCAGGAACGCAACTTGTCAAGTTACAGATTTCAGGAAGAAGCCTTTCCTTTTGTCCTTACTGTACAGTAGCACAAAAGTGCCACAACCAGGAGGCTAGTGTGAATCAACCCTTAATATGTAAATGTCAGGAGGTTTTAAGTCTTGTTTGCTGATCAGGTTTTGTGCTGCATAGATACCCACTTCCCTGCTTAATCCCTGTCCCTCTGGCTTGTTTCCCTTGGAGTTGCATTCCCATTCACAAAGATTGGCTTTTCTGCTCCCAACAAAATCACAATGCGATTTTCTTTTCCTTTATTGGGAAGCAGGGAGGGTGCAAAAGATTCCCGAGCCAATATTTCTTTTCAGCCATTTCTAAAAGAACAGTTCTTCCATACTGATTACGGGATGGGAAAACTTCACACTCCTTTTGTGCCAAGCCGGGCTCATGCTGTGAAACCCTGATGGAGCTTTGGTTGGCCTTGAACACATCCAAAATCTTGGTGGCCACCAGCTCTGAATAAGACTTCTTGTTTTGTCTGCTTCCCTTAAACAAATCGCCTTTGCAACAGCCACAGTATTTTTCTCTTCAAACCAGGCGTGCCAACTTGTGGGCTTTCGTAGTCTTTCAGGCAAAGCATTGCCAAAGTGTCTTATTGCTGGCTGCTCTCTAAGATTGCTTGCATAAAAGCAACATCTTCATGTTGTTGTTTCCTGCATCAATAGAAAATTTCTCCTGTATTCATTAAAAAAGAAGCAGAAGAACCAGGCTTTGGGAGAAGTGCTAAGCAAATCTGAACCAATGTGTTCGTTCAATAGCAGTTCACTCTGAATACGAGACTTTGTTCTGAATCTTCCATCTTGGATTCCTGTAAATGGCACCATATGTTTCTGTTTTGAAAAGGTGAGTAAATGATGGAGGCACAACATCCTTTCAATAGGATTCACCCTAAGACAAGTGGGCATTGAGGAGCTAAAGAACAAATATGTTCTCCCAACTTGGAATGAAGATGCAACCTGCCATTTATGGCTTGAAAGCATGGGTACAATTTTGTTTGTTAAAATTAAGCCCAGAACAGTTTTTGGTTGGGACCCTCCCCTCTTTCTCTTACTGCCTCAAAAGTCCATGTAATTTACGTCTCCATTTTTCTATTGCATGCAACAGTCCAGTAAACAGGAGGCTGTGGAGAAATACAACATAACAAAACAATTTTTTGAATTAAAATTTAGGCTATTTGTTTTATTTCCTATTTGTTCACGTGAACATTTCAAACACTGTACTCTGTTTATGGCTGCCCTGCCCCCCATGGGATCTGAGATAATTGCATCCAGGAAAATCTCTGTCCTGTACCACCTTCAATGGGATGGAACCCTTGAGCTAAATACTCTACTGCAAGAACATCCAATAATTTAGGAGCCATCAGTGAAAAGGCCCTATATCTTATACATGATAAGCCTAGCCATTTCTATTCCTAATTAAAATCCCACTGTGTTCTATCACAGGGACTTAACAGATTGCCAGTGAGAAACAGAAAAAAAGAAAGATATGGATCAGGAGATCGCTGGAATAGAGAGAGCATTGGCTATCATTAAAACAGTGACTCAGTAAGTATATTCTGGATGAACTCTCCCAGTCAGTTCATGCAGATGTTAAAAAGCAAAGGAGATAAATTGAAAAATTTGAAGAACTGTGTGGATCAACAGTCAAGAGGCAAAGCAGTAATCCTCCAACTCTACCTTTTAAGGAAAGTCAGTCAAATAAGATTGAAGCCCACTACAAAATTGCCCCATCTTTGCCAGATGTCCAAGAAAAATATGATTATTGATGGTGCAGTTTTATAGAGAGATCCAATAGAGCCAACAAAGAGGTGACTAACATAAGAACCTCGATTTGTAAGAATTGCCATCATCTAAGAGGATACGTTTCTAAGAAAGGCCCAGCAAGATCAGGGAGGGAGCAAAGAGTCAAGATGGTTTCCATTGTAACACACATAAAAACAGGCAGGGCTTTGATTGCAGATTGTGGTCACTATCTTAGCTTATATTTTATTCCCTCCCTGTGAACACCACTGCAGATAGCAAATGTCCAATGTCCCATGTCACACAGTGGCCAAAACATGATTTTAGGAAGTTCATAGGAATGATGACTCTGCTCCAGTTTCCTCTACAGCAGCTGGATTCTGAGTCAGGAGCTTATATACAGCCATCAGTAGCTACTGATAACTCAGTCTTCCCAGTATTGGTTCAGTCTCCTTTCAGAACCATTTAAACTAGTGCCCATCCCCACATTGGGTGGTAGTGAAGCCCAAAGCCTGTTTCAGTCCCAAACCCAAATTTGAATCCTCACGGCAAATGGACCCAGATATGACTTATCCAAGAAAACCTGTCGACTTGCCACTATGAGCTTTAGAACCTTACTCTATAAGAAAGTTTGGAAGCTACAGTTGTTCCTCATGTCCCATCTAGAAAAAAAAGACGCCAAAAATGGACAACCTTCTCTTCATCCACAGCGAAGAGCCTCTCTTCCCAAACCGTAATTGGTGTTTGAACTTTTCACCTCAGCTCAGTGCATCCTTGAACTTCCTTTCTCTCCCCCAGCCCCTCTTTTCTTTTTCACTGTTTATTCTGGAGCCGTAGGGAGAGGAAGAGAAATTTATACCCATGTGCCCTTAAACTGCTGACATTCTATGTTTACAGAAACTGTTTACACAGAAAATTAATCAGTTACGGTTTTAAATTTTAATTAAAGAATGCTTTCTGGGGTTATTGCAAAACAGGCAAATGCCCATAAAAATGTATATTTGACAACCAGGCAGTGTTGTTCTTGGACTGGAGAATAGGCCACCAATCACTCATGCATGAGATTTGTGTGCGTGTGCGACTGTGAACATTCCTGCTTCCCTCCATTCCATTTAACACAACACTCTCCCCCTCAACAACATTATTTTCATGGGACCTTTCCAGAATACAAGCAAGAGTGAATAATGTTTACAGACAGCAGTGCATAAAACGTAGATCCAACTACCTGGGTTTGTTGTCTTTGAAGGAGAGAACAAGCAGGAAATCTATCGTGTACAAGATTCTCCCATCTTGACAAAGTTTGCCCATTTAAGCCGAATTCTTCAGCTTTTTACTCAGAAAGACTCTAATATTGTCTCTTCATCCAAGCTGGGTTTCAGATAATTAGCCCATTTCAACCCCTCATTTATCATGCAGAGTATAACACATGCATACAAAACTGACTTCCATGTTGAACTTCCTATGTGTGTACAGAGATTATAAAAGTGTGGTACCCCACAAATACAAATGGTTGATCCAGATATTAACCCAGTTCAACCTTCCCCATGTTTGTGAAGTTGTCCAAGACTTAAATACATCTTTCTAAAATACAGGGTGGGGGATATTTGCAGATAGGGACTTACATTTACAGCACTTTCAAAGTCATTTTGTCAATCCTCTTTATACTCAAAAGACAAACAGCAGTTTCATTCCGGGCAGAGAAGCAGACTGTCTGTCCCCCACTTTGAAGCTGGATCCTCAAATGCTCTCCGGAAAGAATGATGTGTGAAGCTATAGCACTGTTTCCACAGACGTTGCAAGGGAGGAGGGGGAGAAAGACGCTTGCATCCAAGGGCCCATTCAGCCTTTGAAATCTGCCTTTTAAACTGTAAAAGGAAGGACACAATCACCTGTTCAACCATCTATGAAAAACCAGCAGAAAGCAAAAAAAGAAAATTCACCCCTAAACCGTCTCCTATTTCTTTCCCTCCACCCTTCACATCCAACCAGGTTGAGCCATGGGACCAGCAAAAAAATGGGAGAGAACCCTGATCCTAGACCTCCATGAAGACCAATGCACCCTATAGTATATTGGTCTTTTCCCTGTGTCCCATTATAAACCCAAGAATCTTTCCTCCAAGCATCAATTCTGACCCTTCAGGTTAATGACACAGCGCAAGCAGTTCCCAAGCCCAAAAGGTTACTGATGAAGATGAAGAAAAAAAGTAAGAAAGTCAGGCACCATTAAAATCATACCTAAGTGCACAAAGTGGGTGCACCGACCAGGGGAAGGAGGATTTTTATTGCCTGCACATTCCATTTCTTCCCTATGCATGGGTTCCTCCTTCGCAGATGTCAATATTCAGGGTGCCCTATAGTTTTTGCATCTGTTGTTACATACAAGGACTATTCCCTAGAGCATTAGAAGGTAGCAGTTGCTCTGCTGAAGTCTCCTTTCTCACCCAACTTTAAGGCCAGTTGGGCAGTAAGTAGAGAAACCAGATTCACAGAGGATTCATTTTTTGGGCCTGCAAAGACTTCTGAAGTCTCACTGCCTTTCCACCTTTGGATGCTCATCAGTCTCCTGACCTCAACATCAGGAAAACGGATTCATGAGTGTTCTAATTGGGAAATCTGCTTTCCATTTCATCACTTTACTCAGGCTATCTGGTTGGCCATTGTCACTGGCACCAGTAAACCAAGAGATCTGCTCACTGGGAGAGGAGAGGAAGCCATAAGTCTTGGCCTTCCCTCTTAGCAAGCTGTGAGTTCATACACTGCTTAGGTAGGCCCAGAGTGCAGTTGACTCAGGTTGTCAACTGCAGGAAGACTGAATCCTGCTCAAATTATGTTCAAGCTAGCACATCTAGAAAGGTGAGCAGCCTCTTGCTTTCCTAGCAGCACTAGTGCTATAAGCGAAGAGACTCTCCACCCTTACAATGTGAATATCTGCAGCAGACAGCCTTCCATGCATACAATTGCTTCAATGAGTGATGGAACCTTCCATTGTCAGCTCATGTGGAATCCATTGCCTATAAAACTAGGCCTTCCCTACAGATAATCATGCCGTAAGGCTGTAAAACCAGCTCTTCTTTTATGTTACCAGCATGACTTGGAGAGGGGAAGTATTACTCAGTCCTCTTTTGTTGCTGGTTTGATCACCCACAAATAATACTGAAGTCATTTAGAAGTAAGAGTACGTCTGAAAAGATGTGGGCAACAAGGGTGAGTATCTGATGTGGGTTACCCATTGTAGCTCTGTGGCACTCTCTAAGATTTCAAGACCTGAAAGGAACTGGGCAGATTAATTTTATCTGTTCCTTATTTCAGCAAATGCTGCCACATTCTGACAGCTGAGTGGATCCTGCTGTTTTAACCCTCATCATCTTTGCTTACTGGTTTTTAGGCGTTTTCCCTTTTGTTTTTAAGCGTGGATGTTAATGGAGTGAACTTTGTTTTCATTTGCATTTATTGTAAATAACCTCAAGAGCACCAATGGCTGGAAGACCCTATATAAATGCATTGAATAAATAAAAATGCAATCATAGAAACTAGACTAAATCATGCAAACCTGAACTAATAAGGTGTGTTTGTTCAATTTCCATAATTTATACACAGGTAGCAGAATCCAACTTTTCTTGATGGATATCAGCTTTTAAAAAAATAAACCTCATGTAATCTTGATCAGAATGACCTTTTGGCAACCTTTTTCTCAACCTTGATTTATTTTAATGACTTCACATTAGTAAGTTGCTAATATTATACTGGATATTTTGGGGAGAACAAGACTGACTTCTGGGGCTGAAGCATTCTTGGTTCTCTTGAGTGCTGGCTCTGAACTGTAGGATGAGAGTCTCCCTCTGCACAATTAGATACTTAATGATCCAACCATCAGCTAATAATAAACCACAGAATTGTTCTTTGACCTCATGTTTAGAGAAGTCACCTTTCAGAATATGGGACACCCAGGTTAACTTTCCTCAAGAAACTTTTATTACATCAGACCTGAGTGTCAATTAACGGCTGAAATATTATCTGTTTCTTTCCTGAAATGACTTCTGAGATGTTTCAGAGATGCATAAAACCTCTGGCTATTATTTTGAGCAGCACCCACGTTAGAGATTGAACTCCCTGACTAAGTACATTTTGAAGCTAATTAGATATTCCAAATTTCTATCAAGATTATTGTCACCAATGAAATGGTTCATTGAGTTTACGAGCTATGCAAACTCCCTTTTATATTTCCATCAGAATTGTTCTAGAGGCTAAGCTGTAATGAGGAGCTGGGAAGCAGGCTGAAGAGGTGAAGAAGTCTCCTCTAAGTTGACCTCCTCCTCTTCTCACTTCTTTCTGACTTTCTGGTACTGTAAATGTAGTGAGGAAGTAACATTGATAGAGCTGCAGTATATTCTTTATCCAGAAGTCTTCCTCTGGGACAACATTCTAAAGTTAGTGAAAACATTCTTATGGATGGACAATTTCATTTCTTTGAGTGACAAGAAGAAAACTGCCCTTGCAGTGGAACAGAATTTGCATTAGACAATTTTTCCAAAGGAGAATTTTGCCAAAATTCTCCTGGGTGAAGTGTGGGGTTCTTGCACCTATCAAGTGACAAGGTGAGTGGTGAACTGAGTCCTGCCTTTCTTTGTTCAATGTTCTCTCTGATGGTTTGTAGCCTCCCTGGCTTCCCATACTTCCACCAAATCCAGCTGGAGGTACAGGAAGGACTGTCCACGGCTCATTTATTTCAAGACACAAATAGGCACCAACTCATTATTTTGTTTTAAATAGCTTTGTCCCTTTATTAACCTTTACAGAGAATATTTAGTAGCTTTCTAATGTTTGAATTTCTTCTTACTTTAGGACATTTCCTGACTGAAGATTCCAACTGAGGTATAGACTCTATAATTCAGTAAGTTCTTTGCTACAAACTTAGAATTCAGTGGTTCATTAAGGAAGCATGCAATAATCTCTTTATATCAGTGCAGTTCCTGGGTATCAGGTTCTGTAAATCAGATATCAAACTGGATCGCGCCATTGGCCTCTAATAAGACTCTGGATGAACTTATGATGCTCGCAAAGGTGTATGAATGCTATGGGAATTGATGGATACCCTTGCTGGCTAAACAATTTCCTTTGTTTTAGAAAGCAGATAGGCAGCCACTAAGGCTGCAGAGTGATGGAGAAATGTGTAGCAGCAACAATAATACTCTTCCCACATCACATGAAGAAAGTAAGCTGAGGATCAGAGCTTCCAGGTGAAGAATGGTGAACTAAGATGTCTGCAAATGAGCAGAAATGATGACTGTGGCTAAGACCAAAGGACTGGTGAGCAGACTGGTCCCACAGAACCTCTCCAGATAAGGGGAGGGTGGAAGATCACCCACTTGTGCTCTGGATGGCTGCTTCTCATGAGGACACTGCAGGACAGCAGTTTCCTGTGGGTTTGAGCTCTGGGAGATGAAGGGAACCATTATGGTCTCAACTGTGGTAGAGCCTTTTAAAGGATACTGAGCTTGCTAACTCACTTTCTAATCACTTTCAGAAATTACCTATTTAACTACTTTAAGGATTTTAGAGATCTTCAAAATGACAAGTTTGAAAAGCCAGTTGGTTAATTTACCTTCGTTCTTGAAAAAAAGAAACATTAATTATAAGTTTAAGAATTTAAAGAATTAGAAATGAACAGCAAAAAGCTAAATAAGAATCTCGTTCAAGAAAGTTATAAATGAATTAAGGGACCAGACAAACTTGGAATAATGGAATATTAGTACCCTTGCGATAAGATTTTGAAAATAATTATATAAATAAACAACACCTTTGTGGGAACCAATTTGTTTAATCTATCCTATGTCAAAACAGAAACTTGAGTCTTTATCATTTCAGAAATTGAACACTAGAAGGGACTAAAGATTCCAGGCAGAAAAGGAAAAGGAGGAAGAAAAAAGTTTAAAGCCTGTCTCTTGTCTTTGGTCAGAATTGGAACTTGCAAAATAACAGAAAATGCTTTGACATTTGAAATACAGTACTTCAGGAGATTGTTGAAGAATGGGGTCAAAAAATAGCAGCCTCATTCTCAGCAGTGATGCATGCTTCTATGAATAGGTTATGTCTAAAAGATATTGAAGAAGAAATTACTGGTGTGAAAGGGAATATCTTGGAAGATTTGCAAGATAAAGAGATGAAACAAATTTTGCCTTATGCAGAAATATCAGAACATAAAGAATTTGAAGAAAAAAACAATGAAGTGGAAATACAAATAACAAGCCAAGAGACTGACCTGGATAAGGACTTTTTCTGGACCAAACAAAAGAAATTGGTTAAAGCCTTGAAGAAATCTTCAAAATGAGAGAAAGTAAAATTGAAGCAAGATCAAATCCCATGTCAGCATCTGAATAAACTAAAGATTAAGATTGTTAGAAGCAAAAGAAAAGAATACAAAGTTGCTTTGTTTGATCAAGGTTAAAATAATACATGTTTGTATAAATCTGGGATCCCTTTATGGACTTTTTGGTGATACTAGGACTGAAAAGTTAATTATTTATGGATTTGCAAATGGAGTAAGGGATGGGTTATGGGAAGAAGAGATATTTGCATGTAACATTATAAGGGGCGATGAATTATTAAGTTTGTTTGTACATGTTGTGATGAAGATTGGAAGCTCCTTCTTTAAATATTTCTTTTTTCTTTTTCTTTCTCTTTTCTCTTTTTTTCCTATACATCTTTCATTCTTTTTTTTCCTTACTTTCCCCTGTTTCTGAGTTTAGTTCATATTTTCTTTTATTACTGTTATTAAAACTTTCAATAACAAATGATTAAAAAAGGAAAGTAAGCTGAGGATCCTGTATGTAACACCTAACAAATGTGTACCTTTCAGTAGTATTTAGAAGTAAACTGCTTCACTTGGCTTATTAATATTAGCTTAATATTACTCAGAAACCACAACTGGTCCAAATGCTGAGGCCCCAATATTTTCCATCTCCTATTTTTGGGAGCATATAACACCAGGTTTGCAGGCCTTGTATTGATTGCTGATTAGTGTCTGGGAACAATTTAAGGTGCTGGTTTTAACCGATAAAGCCTATAAAGTTGGCACTTGAGTATCTACAGGACTGCCTATTCCAACAGTATTAGTCCAATCGATCCAGATCAAACAGAGAGAAACTGTTATGGACCTCACATTTGGGAGGTGGGCTTCAGGGGGCCGAAGCAAGAAGGTGCTTCGTGGTAATGCTGTAGAACAGCCTCCTGGAAGAGATCAGGCTAGTTGTTCCGGATTTTCCCTTGATTTTCTTATGCTGCCCCTTGCTGTTTTCCCCTGGATGCTTTATTTTTCCCCTGATGCATTATTATGCTTCCCTTGATTTTATTATGCTACCTTTAACTTCTATTTTTATTGTTTGTCTTCTTATGCTTAGTTGGTGTTGTTTTGATTGTTTTTATGGAAGTTTGTACCCTGGATATTTCACCTGGTTTTTATAGTTGATCTAAGCCCCCAAGACTCTTCAGAGTGTGATAGGGTAGAGATGTGAAAAATAAATAAATAAAATAAAATATTGCCAGCCTTGGTATAAGAAAGTGGCATTCCTGATAAGATGAACTACCAGTGGACCACTTTGAAGAGAGGGATACCTAGTGATCTCAAATCCCTTTTTCCATGCTATGATACCCCCCCCCCCCCTTAAATGGTGGTCTATGGGATATTCTGAATCTGGATTCTTTCTAACGTCATCCTGAGGGCTTGGTACATAAATGAGATTTTTCCTTCCTGTGATAAGGAGCCACACTTTTCTTAGGTGTTTTGAAAAGGACAGGCATAACGGCTGCTGTCTCACAGGTCCAGTATGCATTGGAAGGAACTAAAGCGCACCGCTTCTGACATGGGGAGTCACAGTGACAAGAACCCTTAGATGAAATGCCAGGATACAGCAGGAAGAAATTCAAAGCAAAACTCTGAAAGCTGAACAGCACGAAACTACAACTGTTTTCGGCATTCTGGTTATCATCTATATCATCTAGAGAACAGCAGGGAGATTCTTTTATTCCATGACCTGCAGAAATGACAAAATAAAAGGAAGCTTTGTAAACTTTAACATATTATTATTCCCTTCCCTTCCCTTCCCTTCCCTTCCCTTCCCTTCCCTTCCCTTCCCTTCCCTTCCCTTCCCTTCCCTTCCCTTCCCTTCCCTTCCCTTCCCTTCCCTTCCCTTCCCTCCCTCCCTCCCCTCCCCTCCCCTCCCCTCCCCTCCCCCTTCCTTTTCCTTATCTCTGTCTCCCTTCCTTCCTTCCTTCCTTCCTTCCTTCCTTCCTTCCTTCCTTCCTTCCTTCCTTCCTTCCTTCCTCTCTTTCTCTCTCATCACCCTTCCCTTCCCTTCCCTTCCCTTCCCTTCCCTTCCCTTCCCTTCCCTTCCCTTCCCTTCCCTTCCCTTCCCTTCCCTTCCCTTCCCTTCCCTTCCCTTCCTATTTATTTATTTATCCTTTCCTTTCCTTTCCTTTCCTTTCCTTTCCTTTCCTTTCCTTTCCTTTCCTTTCCTTTCCTTTCCTTTCCTTTCCTTCCCTTCCCTTCCCTTCCCTTCCCTCCCCTCCCCTCCCCTCCCCTCCCCTCCCCTCCCCTCCCCTCCCCCTTCCTTTTCCTTATCTCTGTCTCCCTTCCTTCCTTCCTTCCTTCCTTCCTTCCTTCCTTCCTTCCTTCCTTCCTTCTTTCCTTCCTTCCTTCCTTCCTTCCTTCCTTCCTTCCTTCCTTCCTTCCTTCCTTCCTTCCCATTCCATCTTTTTTTCGGGGGGGGGGGTTCAACAGATTTTTTTCTAATTTTCTGATTTATTTTTAGAGCCAAGGGCAGCAATGTAGAGAATTCAGATCTAACTACTGATTTGTTTTATTTATTTTACTTTACGAAATGTACAGGCTTTCATTAAGACTACTCTGGGCAGCATAGAATGAACAGTAATGAACAGTCACTGTGGTATGATGGTTACAGGATTGGACTAGGACTTGGGAAGGAAGTCTTGGCTGAAATTCCCATTCTTCAGTGGGTTGGGCACTTATTAAAATTCTTTGTGGGGAAAGAAATCAGGTAGATAATTCATCTGAAATTTACCAGAAGAAGAAGAAATTTTCAAGGGTACAACTCCCCACTCCCTTTTGTTGCAAAAGCCTCTTGGGAAGAGTTCCTTTTTGACATCTTCCCACAAGATTGATCTGATGTAGGAGAAGTCAGGGAAGCTGCAGACTACTAGGAAAAGGATGGGGGGATAAAAGCAGCATGTTGATATAGGTGCTTGGCTGCCCCATCACTAAATAACAGCAAGAATAACATGTTCCATCTATGAGAACATCTGTGAAATTTTCTTCTCTTTCGAAATAATCTCTAAAGCAAATGGTTCTTTTTCCACCTGGAGGGGAACCAACAAGGGAACCAACTGATGGAAAAATAAGTTTTTCTGATGATTTTTTTTCCTGCCAGGATTAAACTTTATTGGGTGACTTTATGCCAGAACCTGTTTCCTAATGTACTTTGCAGGGTTGTTATGAAAATGCGTACTACAGGTAGTCCCTGGATTAAGAACACCTGGGTTACAGATGCCCCATAGTTAAGAATGGAGCCTATTGAGCAAAAATTCAAGTGCTTACATATACATTGGACTTAAGGACAGACCTTAGAAACAGAACTCATTCTTAAACTGGGAACTATCTGTATGGATACTTTCTTGAACTCCTTGGGCAGAGGGAGGATGATCAGCCATAAAATACTTAAAGAGTTCATTCTGATGAATTCAGACTTTCTGTAGCATTTGCCAGGGTTGAGATCTGAGCATTTTGTGAATTTTGCAATGTAATTTATAACTTTTATTAAATACTGAAAATGGGTATATTGAAATGTAGGCACAAATATTTAAGGAAAGGGATGCATAGTAATTCATATTAGGAAAAAGATCACTTGCAAAAGTGTGCATGCTAGGAAAGATGTGTCCATATATATATATATATATATATATATATATATATATATATATATATATAAGTTTTCAAGTATAAGTTTTCAAGCAATTTTTTTTGGGGAAAAAAAATGATTCAGAAATGAGCCAGATGAAAATGCATGTCAAAAATATGAGAAACAAAATAAAATCAAAATGGACAGATTCATGTATTCTTAGTTGTGCATTTGAATGGATCATGATCAGCCTAACACTTCCAAATATCTCAGAGGCACACATTCAGCAACCGAATACGTAATCACCCTGTGTAAGACATCTGCTTTGCATGAAAACCTTGCTAAAATCCATAAAGGAGGGCAGTGTTTCCATGGAAATCTGTTCACCTGATCTTTCTCTCCAGATATTACTGGAGTAGATAATCAGGCAAACACCACCCACATTTTTGTAGTGCCAAATTATTGGGCCAGAATCCCTTAGATTTAATCAGATGGCTTATTCTCCCAAAAAGCTCATGCTATAATAAATATCTTAATCTTCATGGTCTTACAAAATTCTTTCTGATCTTATTCATCAGATATCTAGCTCTTCGAGTTAGTCATTACAGTTCTTGAAACCCTAGGAACCTAAGAAGCTACAAGTACTTCATCAGTCTAATATGGTCTCTTTGAAGATTCTAGGATGAACTTTCCTCCCAACTCCTGGAGATGCCTGGGGTTGAATTTGGGACCCTCTGTTTGTGAAGTCTTCACTCTAATGACTTCCAAGTTATCCTTTCCTCCTCCTTTCTAGCATTTTAATTATTTTTCTCAGACAACCCTCTGAAGTAGTTTTCAAAGATCCATCATTAAGCAGTTCCTTCCCTCAAGCTTGCTTTCCAAGAGACATAACGCAGTGGAAGAAAAACAAACAAATATGGTCAGTAACATTCTTAAAAGTATCCTCTGTGGCATAAATGAGGCAAGTCCTACTTTTCAGTAGCCAATAGATGGGCCTACCTTAGTCTCCAGTTTCTAGTGATGTCCTCCAGTGAAAGAGAGGAGGTATTAGTATCTTGAGAGTGTGTCACTTAATCAGAGTCTTGGTCCATGCAAGTGAAGACCACTTATTTTAACAGACACAGCATCCAAGAGCCTCAGGTAAGGCTATTTCCAACAGTTGCTAGGTGAGTTATTTACTTACTCAGAGATGGCAGAATTGAAACTACTGTATAATAAATCTATATTGAGAGGCCTGAGATGTCCACATAGAGAATAAAAAACATCAAGATGGTGGTTGTGACTGAAGCCCTGCCTGTTTTGTATGTCAGTGCACATGCAAAGGGACAGAATGTTGATCATGTGGCTTTGGCCACCATCTTGACTTGTTTGACACCCACACATAAACACATGCATGTCCCAGGCAGACTCCCTTAGCAGACTCCCTGGCTTCCTATGTTTGGCTTAAAACCTCAGAAAACAGCTCAAGAAGGAATTTGTAACATACTGCTGTAGTTTGTTTTACATGAGTTACATCAAGAAGGGAGACATGTGAGTAGGGTTGGGCATATGATTGAGAAATGCTTTGGAGCTGACATAAAGAAGACTTCCCTGCTATTCACTGAAGCAGCCCATTTTTTTCCTGGCTTCTTCGCAGTTGCAGCAGTAACTTCAAGGCAGGGGTGTGTGCCAGGGCAGGAGGTCAAAACATGTCAGCTGTGACTGTACAATCAAAGCCCCACACGTTTTTTACATGTGCTTCAGGTATGATGGGTGTAAAAAAGGAGCAAGGTTTCCATCGTGTTGTCCCAGCCAGAAGGTTGACTTCTTTGATCCCCCTGTGGATGACCCTAGAGAGGTCTCTCTTCTACCACCCTCCGTTCCTGGTCAATGGTCACCACAAGGATTGGACGAGTCTGTCTGGAGTCTGTACAACAAATCCTAACATTTATTCATGGCTGCTTCTCACTTGTG
Organism: Liasis olivaceus; assembly: GCA_030867105.1. Taxonomy (NCBI): domain Eukaryota; kingdom Metazoa; phylum Chordata; class Lepidosauria; order Squamata; family Pythonidae; genus Liasis; species Liasis olivaceus. Next base: position 6,435,932 of record CM061362.1, on the reverse strand, counting down.
GAATAATCTTGACATGCTTTGCATCCTGTAAGAAAATGTTGATGCCGGCATCTCAACAGAGAAAGGAACTTTGGTATAGGTTATATTTGTAAGAGCAACAAATAGATTGGGTTTTGTTGTTATTCTTGGGGATTTTTCTATGTTTCATGACATTTTTGTCAGCTCAGACTCAGAGGCCAGAGGTGCTGCTAGCAGGACCAGCAACATTTTGATTCTCTGATATATTTTCAGGGAATAAATAAAAACAAAATGAATGTGTGTGAGACAGAATGACAGAGAGAGAGAGGGTGTGAAAAACAGTTCAAACATCAGGAGAATTTGAGGTTATTGATACAGCTTATAAGCAGACTATTAAAAAATAAAATCAATTAGGTGCAAAACACTCAGTCCAGCACAAAGTCTTGTTCTACTAAAAAGATATGCTTGATTTTCTCTTTTAATAAAATCATGAAGAAAGAAAAAGAAACACGAAGAATTCTCCCAAGGAAAATAATTATTTATTTTTAATTACATTATAAATTTAAGAAGTACGTAACATTTCCATTTCCTGCTCAGAAATAAATCCTCGATGAAGGATCAAATTGTTGAATTAACATGATATTTTAGGACAGGCGGAGGAGTATTAATGCCATATTTGCACTATGTTATACCTGAAGGGCACCCAGGATATAGGAAGCTTAATTGGATTGGCCAATTTGAAATCAGAAACATTTATTTGGTTTGATTACATATTTCTACCCCATACTTTGAAACAAATCTTTTACAAAGCCTTGTGAGGGATGGACACAGAGACAGAGACAGAGACAGAGACAGAGACAGAGACAGAGACAGAGACAGAGACAGAGACAGGGAAGGAAGGAAGGAAGGAAGGAAGGAAGGAAGGAAGGAAGGAAGGAAGGAAGGAAGGAAGGAGGGAGGGAGGGAGGGGAGGGAGGGAGGGAGGGAGAGGAGGAGGAGGAGGAGGAGGAGGAGAGGGAAGGAGGGAGGGAGGGAGGGGAGGGGAGAGGGAGAGGGAGAGAGAGAAAGAGAGCAAAAGAGAAAGACCAAATAATCAAGTGTAATAAAAGCAGTATCAAAGTTTATCCTAGCATCATGGAATAGGAGAAACAAGAAATGGGAAAACTGAATATTGGGTTATACATGGCCACAACTACCCTGGGCCACAGTTCACAAAGTCCAGCATCATACAGCCTTACTACATACTGCTGATGTGAGCAATAGACATCACCAGCACACACTGACAGTTCAGATATATGTCACTTTCATGGCAATCAAAATACAAGTGGCTTACAACATCAGGGGAACACCCCCCTGCACAATATAATAGCATTTCAAGGCAATTTGCTTACAAAACATTTCAATAATTGTCCAAATACAAAGAAAACCATGCTGAGGTTTAGCAATATATTGACATTTAAAACTTAGCACCTAACTGAAAGAGGAAAAATATAACAATTTAAACAACAAAAGATCTATGTATTATCTTACCAAATATCCTGAGAAGAGGGAAATTATGCTCTGACATTATTTAGCAGCTCACTCCCAATTTGGGTAGTTTGAACAGGGCCTGTGATGAAGCCAACAATTGGTGGGAAGACATATGCAGTTTATGGGTTGCCCAGCTATGCCAGAAATCATGGTTTACAAATTGCACTAGCACACTGGTAAACCAAGCCCAGCAGACCATATTCTGGCTGTTTGACATGTGAATATTATGCTTGGGGCTTAAAATTCGAGAGGTGAACAGCACGCTGCTCATTACTTTGCGCAGTTCATTATTGGTGTTGAGTTGGATTACGCTGTGGCCTTGCAGAAAGCTTGCATAGGAACTGAGCATCTCTTTGGAAGAAGAGAAAAGGGCATTGTGCAGAAGGGCAATCTTGGCAATATTTCATATTTGCGCTCAACAACGTCATAAAAGTGTGTGAGTGTGGATGAAAATACTAAAGCAGTTGCGAGGCAATAATTCACTTTTGAGTTTTTATGTCCTTGTCTCTCTCCAAGCTGCTAGAGGGTCTACTCTGGCTTTACAATGGCATACAAACAAATAAAAATAAAAAAAAAAAGGATTTTTTTTTTTTTGGCCAAAGTCCAATAGCTTTGCTGTGTACATCTCTGAGAACTATGACTATTCTGGTGAGGGGTTGATGCCCCAAGGAACTATGTATCTTCACTGCATTGCACAGAGCGCACTTCAGATTCCTTTGGAAATTACTTATGGGGAAAATGGGGTGGTGTGGTGTGAGAGAGCCACAGAGTTAGAGAAAGGAAGACCAGGTTTTGTGAAAAATGTCTTCATCTAAGGCCAGTTTGGGAACATCTGCAGAGAAGTTCAATTCCAGTGACAAGGACTGGAGAAGAGTTTTAAACTTTTTGTGAAATTTGGAGGATATTTGTTGCTATTTATTTGCATTAGTGGTGGAAACTCTGTGGCTTTCCAGATGCAGCTGAATTACAAGTTCTATCAACCTATAATGGTTGGTTCCTGGGTTGATAAACATCCAGGAGATGGTTTTGCAAACAACCAGCCCTGAGCAACTTTTTACCAGTAAAATTGCAGTAAAGTTTGTAGAAAGGCAACAAAAACCAAAAGAAAGAAGTCTCTGCCGTAATGTATTTTGAAATATATTGTTTATATAGGTGAAAATTGTTTAGTTACGGGAATTTTTGTAATCCAATCATTTCCTTTTCAAGGAATCTTGCTAAAATAATACCTCTGTGAGATTAATGCTTGGAAAAGAATCACTTTAGTTGAACAGTTGTTAAAGAAATATTAACCCTTATTACTTAACCCTTATTAATATTAATTAATATTAAACCCTTAACTATGCTAGACTATGGAACTGAAGCTCAACATACAGGTGAAACTCGAAAAATTAGAATATCGTGCAAATGTTCATTTATGTCAGTATGGCAACTCAAAAGGTGAAACCAATATATGAGATAGACGCATTACATGCAAAGCGAGATATGTCAAGCCTTACTTTGGTATAATTGTGATGATTATGGCGTACAGCTTATGAAAACCCCAAATTCACAATCTCAGAAAATTAGAATAGTGTGAAAAGGTTCAATATTCTAGGCGCAAAGTGTCCCACTCTAATCAGCTAATGAATCCATAGCACCTGCAAAGGGTTCCTGAGCCTTTAAAGGGTCTCTCAGGCTGGTTCAGTAGGAACCACAAGCATGGGAAAGACTGCTGACCTGACAGTTGTGCAGAAAACCATCATTGACACCCTCCATAAGGAGGGAAAGCCCCAAAAGGTAATTGCAAAAGAAGTTGGATGTTCCCAAAGTGCTGTATCAAAGCACATCAATAGAAGGTTATGTGGAAGGGAAAAGTGTGGTAGAAAAAGGTGCACAAGCAGCAGGGAGGACCGCAGCCTGGAGAGGATTGTCAGGAAAAGGCCATTCAAAAATGTTGGGGGCTTTCACAAGGAGTGGACTGAGGCTGGAGTTAGTGCATCAAGAGCCACCACACACAGACGGATCCTGGACAGGGGCTTCAAATGTCCTATTCCTCTTGTCAAGCTGCTCCTGAACAACAAACAATGTCAGAAGCGTCTTACCTGGGCTACAGAAAAAAAGAACTGGTCTGTTGCCCAGTGGTCCAAAGTCCTCTTTTCTGATGAGAGCAACTTTTGCATCTCATTTGGGAACCAAGGACCCAGAGTCTGGAGGAAGAATGGAGAGGCACACAATGCACGATGCTTGAAGTCCAGTGTGAAGTTTCCAGAGTCTGTGTTGATTTGGGGAGCCATGTCATCTGCTGGTGTTGGTCCACTGTGCTTTATGAAGTCCAGGGTCAACGCAGCCATCTACCAGGAGATTTTGGAGCACTTCATGCTTCCTTCCACAGACGAGCTTTATGGGCATGCTGACTTCATTTTCCAGCAGGACTTGGCACCTGCCCACACTGCCAAAAGTACCAAAACTTGGTTCAGTGACCATGGGATTACTGTGCTTGATTGGCCAGCAAACTCGCCTGACCTGAACCCCATAGAGAATCTATGGGGCATTGCCAAGAGAAAGATGAGGGACATGAGACCGAACAATGCAGCGGAGCTGAAGGCCGCTATTGAAGCATCCTGGTCTTCCATAACACCTCAGCAGTGCCACAGGCTGATAGCATCCATGCCACGCCGCATTGCGGCAGTCATTGCTGCAAAAGGGGCCCAGACCAAGTACTGAGTACATATGCATGCTTATACTTTGCAGAGGTCCGATATTGTTCTATTTCCAATCCTTGTGTTATTGATGTCATGTAATATTCTAATTTCTGAGATTGTAATTTGGGGTTTTCATAAGCTGTACGCCATAATCATCACAATTATACCAAAGTAAGGCTTGACATATCTCGCTTTGCATGTAATGCGTCTATCTCATATATTGGTTTCATCTTTTGAGTTGCCATACTGACATAAATGAACATTTGCACGATATTCTAATTTTTCGAGTTTCACCTGTACCTGGAATGCTCCAGATTAGGAAAGAACTTGTCTACATCAGAGATGGGGAATCTGTGGCCATCAAGACTTTAAAAACTTTAATAAAAGACTGGAAATCTTTTATGGAATTTTTGCTGAAAATGGATAAAAATGAGCTGGTGATTTAGGGATTTATTGATTAAAAAGGTTTACTTATGGGAAGAAGGGAACCATGATATCGTAACACGGGAGGATGGAGATGGTAATTGCTATGTTTGTGACTGCTGCAAAGATCAGAAGTCACTTCTTTAGATATCTTTCTTTTTCTTTCTTTCTTTTGTTATCTTTCACTTTTTCCTTTACCCTTTTATAATTTCTTTTTTTCTTCTATTCCGTCTATGTTTCTATAGTTTTTAAAAACTTTGTAAAATCTTCTTTTAAAAAAATTATAAAAAAAAAAAAAGACTTTGAACTTTAATTTCTAGCAACCAGCCATCATTGGCCATGCTCTTTGAGTCTCTTGGCAACTGTACTTCAGCAACCCCTGGAGGAGTACTGATTCCCCATATATGGCCTATGTAGGGATCAGCATCTAAAAGCACAAAAGAACAGGGTTGGGATTCTATGGAAACCACCTAGATGATGAAGATGATGATGATGATATCAATTTACAGTATATAGCCGCCCGTCTCACCACAGGTGACTCTGGGCGGCATGCAACAAAGCTAAAAACAGTAAAATACATTAAAAATATATTACACAAAATAAAACAGAGAATAAAAGGAAGTTAAAAATAAGGGAACCCCCTCACTAATTCCCCTGTCCCCTGGGGTCCCCAGGCCTGCTGGCATAACCAAGTCTTAAGGGACCTCTGGAAGCTCAACAAGGACAAGGCCAATCTTACCTCAGGGGGGAGAAGTGCATAATTCCATATTATTTTCTCAGGTAGTTTTAGAACACCTAAACTTCCCCAGTTAGATCATTCTGTTTATATTAAAATCCAGGATTACTCTTGGGTTGATCGTAGTAGGATTTCACTGTTTATCTCACTTCATAGAGGGCTGTACCTTTTAACTCCATATTAAAAGATGTCAAATAATGTTTATAATACAAAAAGTCAATTGCAAATACAAATGCTAATTCATTGATAGTTCCAGTACATGAGAATCTCTGTAGCTCAAGGTCGAACTGTGGAGTCCTTGGTGCTCTCTGAGCTTGGTGCTTTGCTTGCAGACATTTCATTACCCAACTAGGTAATATCATCACTGCTCTAAGCAAACCACCAAGCTCAGAGAACACCGAGGACTCCAGAATTAATTGATAGAGAAATCCATATAAAATTCCTTCATCAATCAATGGAATTTAATCGTGAGGGATGAAATAACAATAACAACAATAGTTGTTTTGTAAAAAACAAAACATCATCATGGGAATTTGCCAGATTTTAGTACAAGCTTATGCAGAAGGGGACATTTTAAATTTCTACATAGAAAGTAGTTCCTTGGAATAAGCAAACAGCATGACAAAAACACCAGGATGAATGAGCTTTTGATGATAACGATCTTTCATTTATGTAGAACATTGTTTAGCCAGATGGACTCAAAAGTGTTTTATGTGCTTTCTGCTAGCACAAAATACCTCTAAAAAAACCTCCTATTCTCCTGATGAAGTGCAGTCATCTTGGGGGAACAGAGTAAGATACCGACGCTTGGAGTAGATTGTAAGCCCAAAGAAACAGCCTCTCTATTTTTAAAAAGGCACTGCATTGACCAGTGTTGAAAGCAAGCCCAATAATCTGAAACTCAGAAACTAGCCTTCAGAAACATAATTTATCTCTAAAGTTTATTTCAGGTGAATAGAGCAACCCTGAACCTTGTTGGTTGAAAATTGAGTGATTTAGAAAACAACCCAATTTTCCCGCCAAACTGGACTTGGGGGACTAATCAAAAGTGAGAGTTTAGTGAGAAGAAATGTGGCCACTATATTTATTATCAACATTTAAAATTCATCCAGAAATTAGAAGCCTACTGCAGAGCGAGAACAGTGGATTTTGAAAATCAGCTTTAAACAAAAACAAAAAAAAATTCCCCCGCTAGTGGCTCTGCAAATAGAAAAACTCTTTGCTTCACTTTCACATTTCTTTTCATGTTTCCATTGTTCTATCCACATTCCTGACCTTTCCTGACCCTGCCTTGTTTCTGGTCCTGATGGGAGCCCAGCTAGAAGCAGTTACAGCTTCATCGACTGTACGTTTCAGGACAAATCACACACTAGCCTTGACAATCTTGGTAGACAACCCCATGCTGATTCTGTGAGCTAAGAGCAATGCAACATGTAAACGCCATTTCCTATCCACTGACCAAGCTCCATCTTGTAAATTTGCTTTTCCCTGCATTAGCTGAAAATGGATTTTTATGGCTCCTGATAAAAAGGAAACATGAATGAACAGCATGACTGACCTTCCATCAATATATACATCCAGTGCTCCACCAAGAGGGATGTTAAATTACTTCCCAACTCTTTGATGCAAGAATATACTTTGTCTCTTTCATTGCAACATGAATTTGTAGGGAACTAAGAAGACCTGCTGAATTGGACTTGCACAACAGTCAAACAGAGTTGTGAATTCAGTTGTACTCAGTAATACAACTGAATTGTCTTCAGAAAGCCTACAACCCAGAAGGTGATAACTCCCCAGCAGTTGGTGCTTAAGGAATGCTGTTTCTGTTTCCAGAGACAGAAGCCGATATTAGAAGCCACGGCTAGCTTATTCCACTATGAATTGTTCCTGTTCCCTTTTGACACCTTTAAAACTGGTGACCATCACCAGACCGATGCTCTAGGATTATGCATCTATCTTTCCTTTTCTTGGTCCTGAATCCCCCAAATTTAGTGTCAGCAGATAACCCCAAGTTCTAACATGTTAAGACAGGGAGAAAAACTCTCTGCCTTCATTTTCTAAAACTTACAAGATTTTATACAGCTCTACCATGTCTCACCTTGCCTGTCCTTGCTTTAGGTTGAAAAGTCCAAATCACCATAGTTTGTCATCGTAGGAGAGATGCTGCAACAAACTCTTTATCATTCCAGTTGCCCTTTTCTTGTTCTACAACATTCTTTTTGCAGACTTCCTAGCAGAAAAGAACTGCCTTCTTCATGGAAAAAGACCCATGACTTGCATTCTGCATAAGTAATATGGTCTGAATGTTTTCAAGTCCTAGAAGGAAGTGAACAGCTTTCTTTTCATTTCTCCTAAACAGTTATTATACTATCCATTCATCCAATATAATTATATTGATAACAATTATGTGTCATCAAGTTGATGTTGACTGTTTGCAACTACGTAGATAGGCTTTCTCAAGAATGATCTGGTCCTTCGGGTGTTTCAACACTGCAGCCATTGCTGCTATAATTGAGTCCATGTAACTTGATGCTGGTCTTCCTCTTCTTCTTTTTTCCTTCCACCCTTCCCAGTATTATGGACTTCTCAAGGCAGCTGTGTGCCTAAAATATAATAATTTAAGCTTGGTTGTTTCTGCCTTGAGTGAGAACTCAAAACTGATTTGTTCCATGATCCATTTCTTTGTTTTCTTAGTTTTCCATGGTATTCTCAGCAATCTTCCCAACACCAAACTTCAAAAGCATCAATACTTATAGCATTTCTATTTATTCTACTCTAAAGCAGTTGGCATTGGGTAGACTCATTTATTCAAATCAGCAGCATCTCATGAGTCCATGGATGGTAAATCCTTTAGGAAAGAAAATAAGAGGACAACCAGCAGCAAGGTGGATAGACTCAGTTACAGTGGTGCTGGAGATACCAATGGAGGACCTGAAAGACCAGGTTGGGAACAGATCATCATGGAGAACATCTATCTATGTGGTCTCTAGGAGTCAAAAATGACTTGACACATAATCAATCAATCAATCAATAAATCAGTCAATCAATCAAATCCTTTCGTAGTAAACATCAGACTGAACTGAACAGGATTCCATCCATTAGGAAAATTTGTATGCAACATTTGACAAAGGTTTATGCATCACCAGTGGGAAACTGAATAGTACTTATAGGATATTACTATAGTTCCCATACCTCTGGTGGTCAAGCAAATTGCTTCATGCTTTGGCCAACTTGTTCTTTCTATCTCTTTTATCACCTGCCCCTCACACAACAGAATGTAATCAAAATTGCCAAACTGATGAGAAAACTAAACCTGGTAGGGTTGTTGAGTTCTGGAATGGAGAATTAAATTTTGAGTTAAGTTTATACCCACCATCAATATGGTTTATAATATAATTTCACCCACCATGTTATTCAAGAAACCCAAAGAGCCCACAGGGGGCATTTTCTTGAGGATTGGGGACAAAGGAGCTGATGACTTTTATGGTACCCTAATGAAAATTGGAAAGATTTCTCATTATTACTCATTACTTGTATCTAGATTCTCAAGGCTGAGAAAACAGCAGCCCAGACAAGCAACACACCAGTCATGGTCAGAACCAAACAATTTCCATTCATATCCACTGTACTCACCAAGGAAATGACTGTTATGAATCAGGGAAAATTATTGTATTAATCCTCTTGCTTTTTGTTTCCCATCCTTCATTTCCCATCCTTCCTTTTGCTAAACTCAGATTTTCTTATTAACCCTATTTTATCTTCATGATCTTTTTTTGCTCAAGAACTGGATCTTGCCTTTAAATAGCATGCTGGAGGCTGAACTCCAAAAAGTAGGCTGATGGAGGAAAAAGAACTGGGCTGGGTCAAAACAAAAGATGAAATATGGTATCATTAAACTTTACTAACATGCATTCAGTAATTTATCCTGGCCACATTAAAGATGGCAGCAACTTTGGGAAGAGCTCTGGATGAGACAGACAAAGGTTTCAGGAGGTTGCATGCAACCCTGGACTTTAGGACCTGACTTTAGATCAAGTCATATATGGTAACAAAGCAAGTAGCAAGACGTCCTAGAGCTATTTGTAGAAAAAGAAAATGCATATGTGAAGGACCATTTAATCATATGCTTTTGGTGGAGGGAAAAATTATTCAGTATTTTTTGGATAAGTTGCTTACCATGAGTGATGATGGTAGCACATCTTTTTTCTGAAATGTATTAGTCAAAGTCTCCCAAGCCTTGGATTCTTCTAATATATTGCTTGGAGAATGATAACCATCAAGGAAGGAAGGAAGGAAGGAAGGAAGGGAGGGAGGGAGGGAGGGAGGGAGGAAGGAAGGAAGGAAGGAAGGAAGGAAGGAAGGAAGGAAGGAAGGAAGGAAGGAAGGAAGGAAGGAAGATCTTTCTGCTTATTCAGAGATATTTACATGACACACCCTTCTATATCTAAACAGATGGAAAAAAGATACATCTCACATCTTTTCTTAGCATAATATTTGAGAGGGTTTGGTTAATATGCCTCACTGTATTCCTGATCTGGATTGAACCTTGGTAACCGACTTTACATAGGGATTTCCATTTCTTCCTTCCATGAAAATTGGAGATTTGAGATCATTGAGGTGAAAATTCATGCAATCTGTGAACCACAGAATTGACTTGGAAAGGACCAAGATGAGTCCAGACTCATCTTCTGCTTAGTGCTGGAATCTAAATCGAAACATCATCAAAACATCCACAATGGGGAGTTGTTCGGGTTCTGTTTCAGCCCATCTTGTGAAGGGGAGCCCACCACATATCTGGGTCACAGATTCCACTGTCAAACTGCTCTTTACCAACAGAACATTTTTCCTAAATTTCAACTGTCATCTGCGTTTTTCCCCCCTTAAGGACATTATATATCTGAGGTGATGCAGGATAGGTCTCGTAGGATACCTCTTGAAGAGTGCCCTCATAACTTCTTCAACCTTCTCCTTCAAAGCTAAACATAACCCGTTCTTTTTATTCTTATAGAATAAATAACTTCTCTTTCTCCTTATAGACCTTAATTTCCAGTCCCCTTCTTGTCCTTCTTGCCTGAATCTGAATCCAACATCAGATGGAGAATTCAGATGGCAACACTTTTAAAGAGGCTGTTGCATTAAATTCTGGGCAGGGAAAGGTGGGCAGGGCTTGAAACAGTTAAGAGCAATGCAGTATTTTGGAAAGAGCATTTGCTGTCCTCTGCTTTCTTAACCTCATGACCTGCAGGCATACACCTGGCAGAGAGAGTCAGGTAACAGCCAGGCTTCCTGATCTATGGGTCAGGACCTGCTTGGTGATAAGACACCCTGTAACTCTCCTTTGGTACAAGGGGACACTTAAAGAAACATTACAGGAGATTAAATGTCCGTCTTTCCTTTCAAACTTCATTTCCCCCTTTAATTATCCGCCCTTGGAGTCACAAGCTAGAGATAAAGCAAAGTTGGTGTCAAAGACAATGCACACCCAGCCTAGATTCCTGGATGGGGAGTGGAAAAGGATTTAGAGGAGCAGGGAAGTCAGGAGATATAAAGATTTGTAACCTGCCCTATTAATCTTCACTGAGCTGCTGTTAATTATAATCCTGGCTCAAAACCACATCATTCTGGATTATACATCTGGGCTCTTTGCTACTGCAAACTCATTTGCAAAACTGTGAAGAAATGTCAGTGCTGAGGAACCATCTGCTTTCCAAATGGAGAAGTCCAAAAAGGCGAGGGAGAGCTCATGCATTCAGAGCCTTTGGATAGTTCCATATTGCGCCACTCAGGACAATAAAAACCCTTTCGCATTGCCACTTCTTATCCAATTCTGATGAAAAGAAAGTTTTCATCTGGGGGTTGTACATTTCTTTCAAAGGAGAAGAGAGTCCTGGCAGATTCTTAGGGCAGAGGGTGATATTTTTGCCTTTAGAGAGGCAAAATGGTTGGGGAGGGGCAGAGTGAGAATGTCCCATCTTTCATTTTGACAACCAAGCCTTGACAATTCTATCCATCATTAGAGGGATGGGCAAAACACATTGTTTTCCATTCAAACTTAATGCACTCTTCCAGCCAGAACACTTTCCTTCTCTTTCTGATAATTGAGTTTTCTGTTTAAGTGAAACTGGTACTATCCCATCATTCAGATCCAAATGTGAATTGAAAATCCCCAAGATGGATGCTGATAAAGTTCTAAGTCTTCTAAGATTCATCTTGCACTGTCTCTTCCATTAAGAGCTATTGAAGGCAGAAGGAAAGACATTCCAAACCTGTGCTATACCAAAATTTGCCTTGCAATTCTCAGAAAATCATCAAGTTCTGCTTTCCTATATTTTGGGTACTTAAAAATGCCTTTTGATTTTTCGGGGGGGAGGTCTTTCTGAGCTTTTACACAAATATATCTTCCTATATACATGAAATAATACAATATAGGAGCAATGTTAATGTGCAATTTAATATTAGCTCAGGCAGGTCAAATCTGAAATCATAGATATAACCACTGATCCTTCTCGAACCATGCAGCCCTCCAGACTTCTGCCTAGAGATACAATTTATTGCACTGACCATGAATTAGAAACACAGATCTTAGAATGGGAAGGAAAGAAAGAAAGTCCCAAATTCTGGAAATGAAAACAGAATAATGATGAACAAATCTGGGGCAATATAACTCACTGCCAAGCAGCATGGAAAATGTAAGTGATTTTCAAGGATGCAGACTAATGTAATCAAATGGAATTTGGCTACACTGGATAGATTAATATATCTTTAAATTACTCTCAATCCTTTATAGTACATTCTGTCAACCCTTTATAGTATAAAACATGCTCTTTCCATTAAGAATATAAACTTCATTGGCAGAATTAAAACTGATTTAAAGTAAAATGAAGCTTGACACACAGCAAGAAAAGTCACTCCATGAATTTGGGTTCTAGCTGCACTGAACAGGAAAAAATAGGAAACCATATTTTTCTTGTTATCCTTCATGCATGCTTTTGTGTTGGCCTGGAGGTGCCCAACCTTTAACTTCAAGTAATGCTCAATTCAGAGAAGCGGCAGATAAGACTATTTCAGGAAAGTCCCAAAAGTATAAATAAGATTAGAAAGTTTTCTCAAGAGCAGCTATGTAAATACCAAAGTTGCCCCTGGATGTCTCCTCAGATCACCACCCTGTCCCAAAAGAGTGATTCTTTAAGGAAAGATTTTAAAGAGAAGGCTACATAATTTAATTAATGGGGGGAAAAAATTCACAGCTCTTAAGTCACCTCAAACTATTACTTGTGATTTTGTTTTTAGACCACCAAGTTGCTTTAGAAAGAGATTTTAGTAAGTGGCTGTCAGTTCTTTGAGATAGGTGCATAAGGAATGGCCTTGAAGGATAGAAGGAAGAGCCATTACCAAGGCAATGGTCAGATAAGAGGGGCTTGAGCCTGGGCCAAGGAAGTAATGTGAAAAAATGTCTTAGACAAGCCCCTCCCTAGTTCACACAAATATAAAGGGAGGGAGGAGGAAGCACATTCAGATTTGCAAGTTTCTGTTACTATAACTTTACAATAAAAGTAGTCCTGAACCCATATGGCATTGGTTTCTTGCATGGCTGACAATAGGCCAGATCAGGAAACTGAATCAAGACATGGTTATTCTGAGTTTCCTTCCCTTTCCCAGATTTTCTTTTCCCTAAATAGCAACTACATACCTTCATCAAGGTTATCTCCAATTCTTCTATACCAGGATCCCTTTGATTAGACTGGCTGGGACCATCTGCCATTTGGCCCTTAATCACTGTTCCCAGACCATCAGGAAGCATATTAGAAGGTATGCTGATGCAGAAAGCTCCCCTTCATCAATTAAATATTCAAGAACTCTTGATTAACCGACTTCAAAAAGGGATAATTCGTAAGACCTAAGTTTGGATAGCAATCTCTCACAAGTGAATTTGATATAAATGCAGATGAACTCAATGGCTTTTTCATCTAAGATTAATTCAATTTACAAAAGGACTGCAGGTAAAAGAGTTCTATTATTATCTGACCCAGAATACACTTTAATATACTGTGAAATTCAAATTAGTTGGAACCCTTATTCATTCTTCATATGCTACTATTAATATAAATGTATTAAGTGTTCTTTGGATTTGGGCAACTGGAGTGATCATCTTCACTGAATTTAACCCCATCAAAACAATCATTTTAACTTGCATTTAAATTAGGGATTCACAAACCAGTAAATTTCTGGATTAAAAGAGTTTTGTCTGTATTCCATTGTAATTCAGTATTGTTCAGTATCTGCACCAGTATGACAATCAAAAGGAAAAATAATGAGAATTCACATTGATTTCTCTATGCAACTTTCTTACATATATTAGCTATATTACATAAATATGTAACTATGTAACTTTATTTCATAAATGTATACAATTTATACAATTTTCCCCAGTTTACACATTTTTGCATAGCTTCTGATTTGCCCTTAAAAAACAGTGCAATCCAGAACCTAATTTTCTTTTAATCTTCATATTAGACCAAGAATTGCAAATTGTTTGGTTTACTTAAAATGAAAGCCAAGCACAGTTTCCCCCTACCCTTAATTTATTTTTTTAAGTATTTAATTGCTTTTAATTCAATTTTCTGTTTCTAATTAAATTCTCATTAATTTAATTTAAGTATTAAGGATTTTGTTTAAGTCCTAGATTAATGGAGGAACAGAATAGAATTATGAGTAAAAAAGGCAATAGTGACATAGATTAAAGGGATAGATTCACTTATCCCCATGTTGTACCCTTGATTTTCAGATAGACATACACCCGCACATACACATGTTGTGTCAGATTCAGCCGGCAGGGCATGGCCAACGCCGCTGTTCAGTTTCACCGCCCCTAGTCAATTTCACTGCCTTAGGTGCAGGCAGCAGAAAAGAGAAAGTTGGGCAACCTGCAAGTTAATTGCCAGCAGGTGGTGGCAATTGACTCAGGGCAGGAGCGGATACTTTGAAACAAAGCTGGCTTCCCTCGAGTGCCCCAGGCAATGCAACCCACAGCAGCTCGGAAGCTCAGGGATAGGCAAGCAATTAAGGATCCCCAGCTTAGCCTGCAGAAGAAAAGCCCAACGAACTCAACAACCCCACAGACAAAGGACAGCAATCAGAGAGACAAAGAAACACGGCTGAATCTGCCATTTGGGAGGGGGAAGAATACCCCGGGGCAAACCAGTAACCCAGGCAATGGGGAGAAGGGTGGGGAAAAAGGGGGTAACTCTGGGTCATGGAGGGAACCCTATAAAACCGCTCTATGTAACCGCGCCAAACCAACCCTGGCTATCTTTGTATCTACCTGCATTACACCTGAGTAAACTTCTTTGGCTGAACCTGTGTTCTGTGGGAGTTTCATTCGGCGCTGAATGTGGGTACTCTTACATATTGCATACCCGTGCATACCCATGCATGCAATGATACCCATTGAAGTAAATCACTAAAGGAAACAGGGTCTTTTTATGAGGCTGATAGACAGAACTAACTCTAAAAGAACATTTGCATCCAAATTTCACAGAAAATCTCACTGAATTCTCTCAAGATGGTTTCTGTGGGCATGACACTGATTTTGAATCCCATTTTAGTTTTCATTGACTTTGAAGGCATTCTGTTTCTATATGAGCACAGCAGATGAAGGGCTTTGCTTCTGGGAGATAACCACCAGATGCAAGTGGGATACTGTTCGTGAAATGGATCCTCATTTGCATTAACTGAAGAGTTACATACGGGAACCTCAAGGAGCTGGACTGGATCAGGGCACAATAAAATAGTCCAAAATTCTGTTCCCGCAGTGGCCAGCCAAGTACAGAGGTTGTAAAAGACTCAGGGACCAACTTTAAAACAGAACAGGCCAATTCATGGAGGATAAAACTATGAGTAGCTACCAGTTATGATGGCTCTGTGTGCTTCTGATGTCCAGTTGCTGGGGAACCTGAGTGGGAGAGTGCCTTTGCTCCTATGTCCTGCTAGACAGCTTCTAAGAGTAAAATTATATCCTCCAAGTTAAGATAAAGGTAAGGGAAACTTTTATTCCCACTGGTCTCAGCATAATGTGTGTGCATGCTTTATTAAACACAGAAATAAGTAGGTGTGGTTAAGTTAATCAAGGTTTGTATGAAAGGTTTTTATATATATCCTTTGCAAAAGAAGTCAGAAGTCGCTTTGTCAAATGTTTATATATGTTTGTATCTTTTCTTCTGTTCTGTCTTCCTTTCTTCTATTTTCTATTCTGCATTACTACTACTTTTTTCCTTTCACAATTCTTCTATTTCTCACTTTCACTGTCATCTTTTTTTTCTTTCGTCTCTTAATTTGTATATTATGAAAAATAAAAATAATTAAAGAGAAAGAAATAAGTAGGTGTGGGCAAGAAGCACCACACTGGCTTCTTCTCGAAAATGCTATTTGAATGAAGCCAAATCAGAGTGAGGGCAATGGTTTCCACCTTTCTGCTGAGCGTGTGGATTAGTCTAACTCTCCAAGCCAGTTTTGTAGGTTTTCAAGTATTACTGTATTCTGTTATTTTATTTTTATTATTGGAAGTACAGTAAAAACATAATTGCAATGAATTCTTCTTGAGAATGCCAATTGAATAAAGCCGATTCAGAGTCAGGGCAATGTTTTCCGCTGAGTCGTACTTATTCTATTCCATGTTCTGTTTGGTTTTGTTGTTGCATGAACAATATGAAAGAATTGAAACAGTCATACTTACTACCATTTGTAACTTTCCCTAAGATAAGCAATTTAGTTTACAAAGGCACATAGTCTTACCCCAAGTACTATATATGTTTACAAAAATATTTAGTTATTTATAAATTTGACAGATAAACAAACAAACAAACAAATAAATGGTTTTTGAAATAAATACTTACTTCATTGTCTCCATGTTTGGTCAGAAAATGACAAGTATAAATGGATTCTATTCACTGGGCCCTGGATGTGCTGCTCCAATCCAATGTGGTAGATTGTGACCTTTTGCTCCTATCTATATCTATAGCAAATGTCTTTTGCATTCCTAATGCTGGAGCCTTGTGGACAAAGCCAAAATGTAATTCAACAGATCTAATCTAATCCTCTGATTTCCAGAGGACAGAAATGCCTCTGTGCAGGCCAGAAACTGATGCTATGGGCAGGAAAGTAAGTGAGGGATTGGGGTAGGAAGAGCAGTGGTATGGTGTGTATGTGTGTGTGTGTGTGGGGGGGGGGGGAGGAACAACGTCCAATGGAAGAGAATCTCTGTAGCTCAGGGTTGAACTGTGGAGTCCTTGGTGCTCTCTGAGCTTGGTGGTTTGCTTGCAGACGTTTCATTACCTGACTAGGTAACATCATCAGTGCCAGTGAGTGTGGGGTTTGCTCCCTGTTTATATATAGTACCTTGCCCTGCCAGTGTTGGTGGGGTGTGGTTTTCTCCTTGGTAGTTCCTTGATGAGGGTGTGGTTGGCTGCTGAAGAGGACGTGATCTGGTCTTTTTGTTTCCTTCTTAGCTTTTTTATTGTCTCTTTCGAATGCTGTAAATGTCGTTTATCTCTATGTGTCTATTGATGGCTGATTCTCTGAATATGCCAAGCTTCTAGGGATTCCCTAGCATTTTTGGATTTAGCTTGGTTACTAGCACTGATGATGTTACCTAGTCAGGTAATGAAACATCTACAAGCAAACAACCAAGCTTCGAGAGCACCAAGGACTCCACAAAAAGTCCTCCATTAGCCTTTTCTGTTATTCAGATGGACGAAACCATCTGTTTCAAAGAAGAGAATTTGGTAGAAATTCTCATGAGTGGAATGTGGTGTTCTTGCAGTGATTTTGTTGGGCGTCACCTTGCCGCAGACTCCACTCCCAGGTGCTTGGGACAAGGCAGCAGACCTTCTGTTGAGGCTCCTATTTTATGGAATATGTTATCACATGAGCAGTGCCAGATTAAGACCACTCGAACAATGGTGCTCTTTGATGGAAGCATGTCATGAGTCAGAAACAAATGTGGTATATGATGACAACTTCAAACCAAACTTTTAAACTTGAGTCACTCACCATGCCAAATAAATCTTGTTTTAACAATGCAGATTAAACTTGAACATGGCAGATGAGGACAATTACAAAAAAAAAAAAAAAGACTTGAGTGTGGCTGTGAAACAGTTAAAGGCATGGTAGTTAGAGGAAAACACTCAGTGGTGCCCCCCTTTTCTTGGGCTGCACTCTCAATAAGGCTAACAAGAAAATTTGTTTTAAAAAAATGACAATTAGCCATTACAACTAAAATTATAACAGTCTGACTTCTGAAGAACCCTCAGGGATCAAAATACAGTCTACAAAGGGAATTTGCTGCTCTTTATCAGTCTCACTTCCAGGGCTTTCTTACAAAGCCAGGTTTCAGCATTTTCCCTGAAGTGCAACAGGAAATAAAGCACAAATACAGGGAGTGAATTAGTAAATGAACTGATGTACTGACAAAATGATCAAGTGGCCTGTGTGGGTGAATGACCATCATCCATGGTACAATTGCAGTTTGCTGTTTTCATGGCTTCTACACTTCCAATCAATCCCCAGAGAAAAATGTCTCCTGTGGGAGTTTCTCAGATCATAAAGTATTGGCAACCAGAGAGGCTCCAGAAAGATGGAAAACCCAAACCAAAATCAACACCCCCAGCAAGAACATCCTTTCTCATATCCAAAAGAAAGTAAGCTCAGAGTGAACATCTTAAGGAACCCCAAGGACCTGAGGATACGGGAACAACAAAACAAAACAGGATCCCTGCTCAAGCTGTCGAGAAATTGCAAAACAGATTTCAACAGTGTGTTGGAGCTGTCACCTCAAGTGGAAAATTTCAGCAAAGCACCTACTGCTCGAATCATTTCAAAAAGTGTGTGTCCATGTGTGTGGGTTAGTATGATCTACCAAGACATGTGTTGGACTGCATACAGAGAGAAAAGGGGGGGGATTATAACTACTGTTGAGCAAAGAAGAAGGAAGGAAGGAAGGAAGGAAGGAAGGAGGGAGGGAGGGAGGGAGGAGAGGAGAGGAGAGGAGAGGAGAGGAGAGGAGAGCTGGGCTATCTGGAAAGTTTGAAAGCTGGTTTTGAATGCATTCATTCTGCCTCGCTTACTAATTGCAACCACATCTCCACCTGAAAGCAAAATAAAAACCTGTTTAGAATAAAGGATGGCATGTAACAGTGTTAAAAATGAAGGCAGGGAAACAATGAAAGCAGATGTTCCCATGAAGCAGCTGGGAGAGATGTGGTTCCTCTCAGCCACTGGTAGAAGGGAGACATTAGCACCCTGCAAACTCACTTGTATTGCATTATCATTATTATTGTTATCAGTATTGGATTATGCTTTTAAGTGGAGAAACATTGGCCTTTTAAAGATGCTCATGAATGGTGTGTGCGCAGGAACATCACTGAAAATGCTGTTTACCCAGTAAGCAGGATGGCAGGAGATTATTTTAAAAAGTAGTGGGTTTTCTTTTTGGCGAACCATTTTCTTCATCGCAAGGATGTGTAAATTGCAGCATGGGAAGGAAAGGTAGAGAGAAAAACACTATCAGGGTTTATAGCCTGAAGAGATGCAAGGTAGCTTGCTTCTAATTTCAGCTACGAATTGATTCTAGGACAAAGGAGCATAAATGGAAATTAAAACAGGTTTAGAACAGACGTTTGGAACCCCCTTTTTCACATTGAAGGTAATAAATGAGTGGCGAATGGCCTATCAGGAAAAGTTGTAAAAGGAAAAGCGACTTTGATCATTCATGTGCCCGTTTGGAGGTAAAAGAACATCCTAAAAAAGAAGATGATGACAATGAATGGGCGAGCAAGCAATGCCTTTCCTTCCCCAAGGTAATTGTTATTTGTACCACTGCTGGTGGGTTTGGATGATTATATCCAATGTTATTTGCATTTGCTAGCTTGTAGCTTGTCTTTCACAGCAATTGATAAAGAAGATAGCTGGGAACTATCTTGATTCATCCCAGATCCTGTGAATGCCCCCTCTGAGACCTCAAGTGGCGAATTCAGAATGATGGAGGAGAGCTGGTTTGAAAATTGTGATTTTTGTTTTACGGTGATACGTCAGGTCTGAATGTGTGGAAGAGGAAGTTCCATTTTCTCCATTTATCCTTTCAAGTTGGAGGATGATTATTGGAGAGGAGTGAGTTTAAACTGATGGGAAGGGAGGGAAGAGAAAGGGAAGGGAAGGGAAAGGGAAAAGGAAAGGGAAAGGGAAAGCAATAGAGGGGGAGGGGAAGGGAAGAGAAGGGAAGGGAAAGAGAGGGAAGGGAAGGGGAAGGGGAAGGGGAAGGGGGAGCAAGAGAGGGGGAGGGGGAGGGAAGGGAAGTGAAAGAGAGGGAGGGGAAGGGGAAGGGGAAGGGAAAGGGAAAGGGAAAGGGAGAGCAAGAGAGGGGAAGGGGAAGGGAAAGGGAAAGGGAAAGGGAAAGCAATAGAGGGGGAGGGGAAGGGAAGAGAAGAGAAGGGAAGGGAAAGAGAGGGAAGGGAAGGGAGGGGAAGGGGAAGGGGAAGGGGAAGGGGAAGGGGAAGGGGAAGGGAAGGGAAGGGAAGGGAAGGGAAGGGAAAGGGAAAGGGAGAGCAAGAGAGGGGGAGGGGAAGGGGAAGGGGAAGGGGAAGGGGAAGGGGAAGGGGAAGGGGAAGGGGAAGGGGAGGGGAGGGGAGGGAAGGGAAGGGAAGGGAAAGGGAAAGGGAAAGGGAAAGGGAAAGGGAAAGGGAAAGGGAAAGGGAAAGGGAAAGGGAAAGGGAAAGGGAGAGCAAGAGAGGGGGAGGGGAAGGGGAAGGGGAAGGGGAAGGGGGAGCAAGAGAGGGGGAGGGGGAGGGAAGGGAAGTGAAAGAGAGGGAAGGGAAGGGAGGGGAAGGGGAAGGGGAAGGGAAAGGGAAAGGGAAAGGGAAAGGGAAAGGGAAAGGGAAAGGGAGAGCAAGAGAGGGGGAGGGGAAGGGGAAGGGGAAGGGGAGGGAAGGGAAGGGAAGGGAAGGGAAGGGAAGGGAAGGGAAGGGAAAGGGAAAGGGAGAGCAAGAGAGGGGGAGGGGAGGGGAGGGGAGGGGAAGGGGAAGGGAGAACAAGAGAGTGGAGGGGAGGGGAGGGGAGGGAATTCCTCTGTGGAATTGCTCTATAAATACTATTTACATTTCTACTGGTGCACTTCCTGGAATGCGTTGAAAATGATTCCTTATCATGTTATATTTGTCATTCCAAAAGTATTCCCAGAATTAAACTGGGCTGACTAGGAGAGCACCGGATTGATCCACAGAGACAAAAAAGGCTCTCCGTGGGCCAGATAAGCATGAGCTCTCTGCTAACATGTCTACTGCATGGCAAATTGAACTCTGCCTCCTGCCATCAATGAAGACTCGGATTTGCACCCAAGTTGAATTCTGTGACCCACCTAACGCAACATTAAAGAGGCTAGACCACCCTCACTCCATGCAAACCATCAGAATTGTTCTTCGTTGCTTGAAAAAGGAAGAGCATTTACTTTCTAAAGGTTTTCTAAATATAGTTTTTTAAGATATTTGCTCCTATTTCCATTTCTAATTGGGAGGCAACACATATTCTCTCCTGCTCCAATGCGTTTATTTCAGGGGGGAAAAAAGTAATGTTTTACCTTATTTGATTTTAGAAGTCACAACACAGATAAACACAGCCTGGCTATTTGCAATCCCAAATTTTATATGCATGCTTGGTTTGCCTCCCTCCCTCTTTGCTACCTCCATCCCAGAGGATTTCTGCAGTTAGTGACCAATAAATGTATTTTTAGAGGGCAGCCATTTTGCAGGCATGTGTGTAGAAGAGCCCATACAGTATTCTGCTGAAAGTGCTGGGCTAGGAGCCAGGAGGTGGTGAGCTCCAGTCCCCCCATAGACTTGGAAGTTGACTGGGAGGCTTTGGGCCAGGCGTTTTCTCTCAGCCCCAGACGGGGAAGCTGAAAAGCATCGATCGCTCCCCACCTGGACTGGACCAGCATAATCCATAACTTTCAGTGAAAATGGCTTCATCCTGCAGTGGATTGATTTGGGGTATTAATATTAATAATAAAGCAACAATAACAATAATAATGTGTGTGTGTGTGTGCACACACATGCACGTACCCTGAATAGAGGAGGATGCAAAAGTAATGAGAAGAGGAAGAGTACAAGGACAGAATCCTTATTCCTTCTGATTTGTACATCTTAATTAACTCCCCCCCCCCCTTTTTCTCCCTTCCCTCCTCTACAAAATGACAGGTTAACAATCTAATCCTCCAGCTCTGTTTTCAAAATCCTGAATTATGTCAAAGGTCCAAGCTGATAACTCTTGCCCCAGTGCCAGATGTAACATCTCTATTCTAAGGAGCAAAGTTTGGTCTCCCAGGGCATCTCTGCCTGCTCTTTTCTCCCCACCTTTTCCTGAAGAAATAAGGAAGGAAGATACTCTTTTCAGAGAGAAGGAAGGGAGGGAGGGAGATAGTAATAAAGAAGAAAGGGAGGGAGGGTGGGTGGAAGAACAGAAATAGAAAAGAAAGGCGGAAAGAAGGAAAGAGGAGGAAGAAAGGGACAGAGGGAGGGTGGAAAGATAGAAATGGAGAAGAAAGAACAGGAGGAATGAGAAGGGAAGGAAGGAAGGAAGGAAGGAAGGAAGGAAGGAAGGAAGGAAGGAAGGAAGGAAGGAAGGAAGGAAGGAAGGAAGGAAGGAAGGTTGGTTGTTAGTTCTGCTGTTAATGGTGAATCTCATTTCTGGAAGAACTGTTGGAGAATGTTTCCTCCCCTGGAAATACTTGGTGAAATGTCTTTCCTCAATTTCTCTGGTCAAATATTAGCTTGAGAATTTTGGAGAATCATTTATACATATCTCTGCATCCACCAGACCCACCAAATGCCCCAAACAGATAGGAAGCTGGTGATCTAACATGCATACAAGGGTGCCTCCATGACTATTGCGATTGGAGAATTAGTGACAGCCCCACTGATTCACTCTGGAATCCAAAGCAGCTGCAACATTTGTAAAGGAAAGCAATCAAGGGGAAGCCAAAGTGGTCCACTGGGCGACGTCCCTCATCCTGCGTGAGGGAGAGGCAGTTAAATTTTCTCCTGCAGTCTTGTTGGAAATCAATGGTTATGGATTTCAAATCATGATGGCAGATTATTTCGTTACTGAGTTCAACAAGGCACTCTGAATTTCCCAAACCAACCTGCTCCCAAGGACCTGGAGACTACTGGAAATAGGCCTCCTAAAGGAAGAAGTTGCCATTCAGGACTCCTTGCTGGATGAAATCAGTGGCCCATCTGGTTCCAAACTGCCTATAGAGACGTGCCTGGAAAGTCTGCCTGCATATTGCCCTGGTAATGTTCACTCCTGCACCTTGCGTGTAAGAACGTGTCCTATTTCAAAGTGCCATTGCCAATATATCTACATTTCTCTACTTCCCTTTAGCCCCATCAGGTGTTGATGCTTTGCTGTCTTATCTGGGTTTGGAAGCTAAGCAGGGATGGGCCAGGTTAATGAAGGGATGGGTGAAATCCAGGATATCCAGGGAAACAGGGATGTAGGCTAGACTGAGAAATCTAAAACATCCTAGAAATCAAATGACAAACCACTTCCCTCTTGTTGCCACGAAATATCCATATTCATGAAATTATCAGGAGCTGAGTTCAATTTTATTTTAATTGTTTTAATACAATCAAAAATGAAAAAAAAATACATGTGAATTCAGAGAAAGAAAGAAAGATATGAAACAAAAAAAATCTGTAAAAGCCAATAATATTAATTGTTCTTTGTGCCTTCAGAAGAGCACTAGGGCTGCGCTACCACATACATTTGTCTATTTTAAGAGACGAATCTTTCAGAAATTGACCCACTCATTTTCCTCTCCTGTTGGTGACTAAAACCATTTGGGGAGGGGGGAATGAACTTCAGTGACTACTAGAGGTAGTAGCTACCATCTTTTCTCTCTCTCAAGCCTTAGGTCTATTATTTAAGACTAGACATCCCTTTGTTGTAGAAAGAATAAATTTGAAATTTTAAAAAAAAGCTATCCACGTAGGTAGATGTTCAGATTCCCCCATACATATGTGAAAATAAGAATAAAGAAAGGATACTAAAGGGGCAGTATCGATTCTGTAGAGCCATTTACTCACAGATGGACTTTGTTCTTTTATGTCAATTCTGCATGCCTTTATCCATAATTACGTTCCTCTTTCACCTTAAAATGCATCTGTATGTATTATTTTTCTGCCTCAAACTATGCACACAAATAAATGTTCGTTTTCTGTCTAGGTGTGCCCTCTCTCAACATCAATGTTTAAACCAATATTTTGATATGTTTAAACAGGGAAGTGCTGGTAAGCTAAGCTCCAATTCATTTTTTTTTTAAATTGCAAAGACCAATTTCCTCAAGTATTTCAACCTAGGAGAGAACAAAGAGTAAACTATGGAGGTGAGCGAGCCGGAGCTTACATTGTGCTTTGAACCCTTTTTGCAAGTTGATTTGGATTGAGGTGGAACCCAAATGGAATAAAATCAATTAATCACTACAAATAAAAGCTTCACCAAGATGAATTTGAAAGAAGGTCTCAAGCATTCTGAGAATGAAGTATAAAAACTGAAGTCTCCATGCCAGGAGAAGAAACCTTTTGAGAAACGACATAGCAGATTTCAGCAATGCATTAGTCAAAATCTAGATCTCCGAGTTTTAGATGAAAATGATATTCTGACCACCTATTAAGGGTGGTCAAATCTGCAGAAACCAAACAGCTGACACTTTCTCCATTGTTACATCTCCACTCTAGGCACTGCCAACTGTGGTTTAGTTTGCATTCCTCAAAAACGTATCTCCTTCTACCTCATTGATAAAAAGCTTCCCCTTAGTGGGATAGATACCACTGAAGAGAAAATGACTTTATTCTTTAATAGGCTCTCAAGTTCCTCGATAAAAATGCACTTGGCAGGAAGTGATTCATCTAACTTCTGGCTCTGCAGTCATAAAAACATTAA
The DNA here is from genome assembly GCA_030867105.1 of Liasis olivaceus. Classification (NCBI taxonomy): domain Eukaryota; kingdom Metazoa; phylum Chordata; class Lepidosauria; order Squamata; family Pythonidae; genus Liasis; species Liasis olivaceus. Next base: position 6,411,614 of record CM061362.1, on the reverse strand, counting down.
AAGTCAAAGTACATTTTCAGTGCAACTGACATCTATCTAAGGCATGACACTCCAGAATGTCATACATTCAAGGGGAACTCAGAAGCTGAGCTGTCTGAATGTCATTGTTGGAATTCCAGACAACCCTAATTGAAACCCCTGGAATGTTCACAGAAAGTTCATGGCCTCAGAGCTCGGGTCCAAGATATGGGTGGATCAGGTCCCACTGAGGGCTGTGCCCACAGATCCAACAGGCACTCATGCCCTCTCAGGTCCATCCTTGACCAGCACTGATCTGTCTCTAGCCAACAGGGGTGCCAAGAAGCAGGGCAAACCCCCTTGGCCTGAGAATCCTGCGCCCTGCAAGAGCATGGAGCAAGACGCTGACTCTGCAAGCAAGTCTCTCATTATTGGCAGCCACTGAGCAAAGAGAGTGTCAGTTGTGCACAGCTGGTGGGGAAAGGATTTAAACCATGCAGGGATATTCTTACTCTTGCTAGGTTTTTGACCTCAGTGTGTATCTGACCAAGTCTCTGGGTCTTTAGAATTATGGGTCTAAAGGATCAGAAGAACCTCTGACAACCATACTGTGCCCAGAAAACTTTGCAGCCACCTTGGGACCCACTCCTTTGACCTCACGTATCAGAAAAATCAGGATCCATTTGCCCAGGCACAACTTTGCAACCTACAGACCAACCCAGACCAGCCTGGTCTCTCTCTGTTCGGTGCAGAGAATGGGCTCTTACACTACTGTGGTTGCTTATACATACCTCCAGGAGAGTTATGCAAGGAGATCCTGCAGCTGACACACAAGACTCCAGCAGCAGGACACTTTGGCCTGCACAAAATCCTCCATTTGGTCACCTATGATTTTTGGTGGCCATGCATCAAAGCTGAGATGCATTGTTATGTGACCACTTGTACAACTTGTCACCAGGCTAAGAATATTCCAGGCAAACCTGCTGGCCTCCTGCAATCTCTGCCAGTGCCCTCAGGTCCCTGGAAAACCCTTTATATGGACTTCATTACTGATCTCCCATGCTCTCAAGGATTCACCATTATCCTCATGGTGTTGGATCATTTCACCAAAATGGTCCACTTCATCCCATGTGCTGGTATCCCCACTACCAAGGAGACAGCCTCCTTGTTCCTCCAACATGGCTTCTGGCTACATGGCCACACTAGGAAACTAGCTGCACGATTCATAGGACCCTTCCCCATCATAGCACAGATCAACTCTGTTGCCTACAAGCTTCAGCTTCCACCTTCTTACCAGATTCACCCTGTTTTTCATTGTTCACTCCTGGTCCTGGACACCTTATGATACCCTGCTCATGACACTCCTGTGCCACCTCCACCAGTGAAAGTGAAATAAGAGGTGAGACAAACTTTGGACTCTCCGTGATACAGAGGACAGCTGCAGTACCTCAGAGGCTGGAAGGGTATGGCCCAGAGGAACATTCACGGGAAATTGCCACTACGGTTCATATTCTTCATTTGGTCAGTTGATTCCATCAGTGTTACCCAGAAAAGCCCAGCATGGTAACCACAGGCCGGTTGAAGGGGACAGATGATGAAATGGCCTCCAAGCCAGGCTCCAAGATGAGGCAGGTCAGGTCCCACCAGGCTCTGGCCTGCAGATCCAGCAGCCACAAAATCACTGATGGCCTCTCAGGTCCCTCTTCAGCAGCACTGATCCCTCTTCAGACAACGCAGCAAACCCTCTAGCTTGATATTCCTGTGCCCTGCAAGAGCAAGCAGCTAGATGCTGACTCTGTGAGCAAACCTGGCATCTCATTATTGGCAACCAATGAACAGGGAAAGCTTCAGCAGTGCATGCTTGGCAGGGAAAGGATTTAAACCACTCAGGGACTGCTTTCCATTGCTGGAAACAGCTTCAGCATCTGGCTTTGTACTTCAGGAATTCTTGCTCCTCACTTTTGCTTTTGACCTTGGCGTGTTTCTGACCAAGTCTCTGGCTCTTCCCTTGGTGCTTTTCAAGACATTTTGTGTTTTCTGATTATAGACTGACTGACTCAGTTTATGTCTTATCCTCAGCCTCTGGTAAGCCATTGTGTACATGCATATTCTTCATTTTGCTCCCCAACTCTACTTCTGTCACCCGTCCTGCCCGTCTGCTGCTGTATCTCCAGCCAAGTGCACCACCCTAACCATCTGTATCAGCATTCTCCTCATGCCTCCTCTTGTTTCCCTTCCACACTGCATTTTTTACCAAGTCCCTTCCACAATGTGTGTTCTCTCCCCAGCACATCTGCAAGTCTTACCCCCAACCAACTGCATTGTGTCCACATCTTGCCACTTCTTCACCCTCTTCACTGAAGCCAGGACACAAATCATAAATTCATATAACTGAGATCTGGTCAACTATGGTGCAGCTAGGGTTGGAGACAGGGTCAGAACTCCAAGGCTCCAAGTGAGTCCCAGAAAATGGTGGATGTTGAAGACAGAGACAAACAAACCCAGTTTCTAATACTTGGACTGTCTTTGTTTATGGGGGCTGACAGACACTGTAAATCTGGCATGAGCAGCCTAGAACCACATATGACCTCCCAGATCCATTTTTTGCATTCCCCAGAACCCTCAGCATCAGACTTGCAATTTGGGGAAGGAACACAATTTCCTCATTTTTGAAAAAGCAAAACACAATAGAGGGGAGGATGAAAAAATGCATTATTTTGAGCAAACTCCCAACCCTTCCAAATCGGCCAGTGTTGTTGGCCCATACATTCTCTTATACTAATGCTGTATTACTGTAATGCTCCTGTGATTCCCAAAGGTCTCCTCTGAATTAAACAGTGTCCTCTACCAAAGGAAACTCACACACCCTTGGTATAGGCAGCATTGGGCTAAACTGGCCATTGGTTTAGCTCAACATGAAATAGATTCCTATTGCTTCTTGAAGATCCAGTTCCAATATTCTTGTCCATGAGGCTTAACAAAAAGAACTGCAAGGGTGTGTAAAATCTACAGTGCATGACAGAATGGCCTTAAGGCAAAGATATAGTTCAGCACGAATGTCAGTGGAATAAACAGATCTTTTCTCTTGCATGAGAATGGATGGAAATAATATGATCTCAAAAAAAGTGCCAGCATCCATGTGGCTTATTCACCATATATCTCATTAAATAAATATTTACAATTTGTCTGTCCCTGTCTTTCTCAACTGTCTGGACTGATCAGTGATGTTCAAAATGTTCCCATACATCAACTTTCCCTAACTTCATGCCCTGTGGAGGTGTTCAGACCACAACTCTCAGATTCCCCAGCCAAACTGACAATAGTCTTGGGAATTCTGTGGAGCTCATCTGGAAAAAATCTATAGTCAATTCCATGGTCCTTTACACCAGTCTTTGTTGGTTGAGGGATTCTGGAAGTTGTAGCCTCAGCCCACCTAGATGGCATCAGACTAAGGAAGCTGTTGTAACTTATTCCACAGTTACTTTTTGTTTTTGATTGTCTTGAAAGTAAATCTCTTCCTTGAAGCAACAGTGGCAGAAACTTGTTCCACTTAAATGATTTTCTGGGAAAGGAGTAGAGAAACCAAGAGGAGAAGTTGTGACGACAGGTAATCATATGAAGAAGTTTCCATCACTTGAGATAATTCACCTTTAAAACTCCACCCATAAACGTTTTATAAACAGTGCCAACTCTCTGTTCCTTCTAAGCATATCCTTGGATTAAGACTTTAGTGCTAACCACTTATGTTGAGGCAAGCCCCAGTTGTACATCAACTGGATTCACTCCCCCTTGTCCCATAACATTTCCCATCCAGTAATTCCACCTAGATTAGTAAGCAAGATCAGTGGAAAGCCGAACTATCAGTGGGAAAAGACAGCAGTTGCAAAAAGTTAGGTTTTATTGTAGCTTTGGAGAGATGTCAAAGAGAAGAAAGGATTTCACCAATGAAATGTCTACAAGACCACCAGGAAGAAAACACAAAACAGGCTGAATACAAAAGTCAAGTAAGAGATTGTTGCTTCGCTTAAAACACACACACACACACACAGAGGAAATCAAAGCTACAAAGCAACAGCCTTGGCTGATCTCAAAAATCTAAGCACGAAACAAATAAAGAATGACAGTAGGTGCAAGAACACCACACTTTACCCATTAGACCATGGAATTTCATCATGTGACTGAATGCTCCACCAAGCTGTCCTCTGATTGGGAGGGAGCCCTGCCTTTACAAGGTTTCCGACCACACAGAGATTAAAGCTGGGATTATTTTGTAAGCGAAATAAATTCTGGATTACAGAACTGTACTGATTAAATATATGGCCTTCTGATCTGAGTTGCAAAAATTCAGAGAACCCCTAGAGGACTTCAAAGCAATACAAAACATTCTAGCTCTTCTCTGCCCTCTAGCGGTCCTCTGGATCTCTGCAGCCCAGATCTGGTGGCAGTGTTGTACCCGCTCCCATTTTCATCACTTTAAGAAGACGTGCTAGTTAGCATTAAAATGTAATGCCTTTATGCACTTCAGTGAAGCATCTTCCCCTCAGCCAGACAAAACACACACACACACACACACACGCAGGGGGAGAGAGAGAGAGACAGAAAAAGAGATTTTAAAATTCCACAGGGGGGAAAAAAAAGCTTTGGTTCCAATCTTTCAGTTGACTTAACGGCAGAGGGAGTGCTTCCCTTGCACTCCACAGATCCAGGCGTTTGCTTGGAGCTCTCAATTTGCACAGCTGACAGCAACCCTGATTTTTATCAGTTCGACTCAATTTGAGAATCATATACCCATTACTGTTCTTCTCTCTCTCTCTCTCTTTCTCTCACACACACAAACGCACACACACTCCCTCTTTTGGTTTACATTGGGTAGCATGGCAGATTTCCACACACACAGGCGTGTATCAAGCACCTGCCTTTCAAGGAAATGATTCCTTTTAATAAACAGAAACATTCCAGCACCCAGACCCATAGCAGCCTCTAATCAAATTATAAGCATGCAAACATGATGGATTTATCAAGGCGATCAACTGAAGCCTTGTTTTCTTGGCAGCTAGAGGGAGGTAAAGGAGTAACACTGAATCCCCTTTTTTGAGAACAGGTAGTAGCATCAATATGTTTCTTTCCTCTATGCAAAGATGTTATCCGTACACATAAAAATACAACAACCCCTCTCTCTCTCTCATACACACACATACACAAACATGTAGAAATGCATGTTATTGTGTTATTAACAGGTCGATTGTCAACCTTCTCTTTCTGGCTCCCTCCCTCCACCTCCGTTCCCAGGAAGAGACAGCAGCCAAGCCAGCTGTCAAAACTGGTGCCGGCCAAGCCTCCTTCAGAGGGGCATCCGAACAGAGCCTTGCTAAATCTGCGTCTCAGCTGGAAAAAGGAAAAAAGAAAGAAAGAAAGGTGTGGGTTGAGGGGGTGAAAAAAGCTCAGCTGACTGGATGGGAGCCATGGATGGGAGGCAGGAGAAGTGAGTGTAAGGATCTCTGAAGGCTTCCAGCGATGATTGCGTGGTGCAGCCCAGAGGAGGAGAAGCGGTGAAAAGGTACAGTAGAAGGATCCATATTTTTATGGATTCCTACACTTCCTCAAATCCATTTGGGCTCAGCGGGCCCTTGAAGGGACCTTAAATTCATTGCTGATTTGACTGGAACCTTAATTCCTGTCTTCACCTATTCCTTAACATCCTTAATCATATTGTATGACTAAGCTGAAACGGAGAATAGAATTAGTGAAATCCCCTCTCCAAATGTATGCCCTGCTTTGTGATACACTATACATTGCACTTCTTCAAAAAGGGGATAATGTGGACTTAATTCCAGCCCTCTGAGGTATGTTCAAGACCCCCTGTTTCCATAGCTGGTGTGCAGGTGAGAGCCGGGCTGAATTCTTACTGATTTTCCATACTTAATAAGCACAAGTATTGGCATTGTTCAAAAATAAGCTTGGATTGGCTGTGTAACAGTGACATAGTTGTTTTACTATTTTCCAGTGGAGGGAATGGCTGCCATGTCAGGGCAAATTAAAGCAAAAGGGAGAGGTGAACTGGGTTTGAAATGGGAGGATTCTGCAAGAAATCTTTTAGTCCTCTCAGCTTCTTTCTGAAGTTAGAATATAAATTCACCTTAGCAGTGTTGCAGGTTCATCGTAGATCTGGACTGAGATTTGAAGGGTCCGTTGTTCTGATGAAGGTTTGAGCAAAGCACAGCTGTAATGCTTTTTATGAAGCCACATACTCCAACCCCCTCTAAAAGTGAGATGAAACTGATGGATGGTTTCTACATTACTTCTGAAGCCTCCATCAGCCATACATGTGCAGAAACCTTTTCTGTCTAAAGAAATGTGGTCAACACATTGAGGTGATGCCAAACGCTTCAGCAAGGAGAATCAAATGGTTTCTTAGGCTCCATGAGAAGAACTGCATTGCCTTCATTGCTCCTGAAAGCCAAACCATGTCTCCTAGTGTGGCTTAGCTTGTTAGCGAGTGTTGGAAGAGTTATTCTAACACCTCTGCATATATTTATGAGCATCTTCAAACTGCCTCTAGCCCTAACCTATTCCCACATGTGAAAGCTTCACTAGTTCTATAGACATTTTTGGTGACTCCACAATTCCTTCCAATATTTGCCTGAACAAATTCATCAAAGTCTAGTTTTAGGTCAAACCAGATGATGTTTTGGTTGTGACCTTTGTAAGCCACATGTGTGTGTGTGTATAAGAAGGGAATCAAAGGGATTCTGCAAGAGTAAAAACATCGCAATGCAATAAAAGAAGCTGCACTATAAACGTCAGCTGAATCCACCAGGCTAAACATTCTAAATAGCCTGGGGTGAAATGAATCAGCTTTCCTCCAAAACGGAAAGAGGAATCAGAGGTGGCACCCAGTGAATGAGATCCAAAGGTGGAGCACTGCAATGGAAAGGATCCTATTTGAGAAATCCCCTAGTACAGTGTTCAGAAGTGGAGACAACACTATCCTATCATGATGCTCAGCTAACTTAACTGTGCATTGGCTTGTGCTTTAAGCTCCCACTTTGATAGATCCCGTGATAACATTTGAAAGCATGCTCAGAAAATTTACTGAAATATCAGACATGCTTTCAACTCAGAAGTGGGGAAAATAACCACCGCGAAAGAAAAGAAACCAGCCAGCATAGGCCAAATGGGAATGTTGATCCATGTAGCTCCATATTGACGAGGGTTTATTTAATGCTTATCACCTTTCCACCCCAGCAAGATGCTTTCAGTCAGTTAATAGCTATCTAAGGTTTCAGTGAGTTCTACTTCACATGAGTCTGTATCATCTAGGTTTTGTGCGCTGTTTAAAATTAACTTGCAATATTACACATAAATATAGCTCTTTTGACATGGTACAAAGCTAGGAGAATTTTAATTCCATTGTATTATTGACTTTGTTTTAAAAGAGTATTTCCTTTTTTCTTTGTAGAGGGTATTGTCCAGTTTCTTCTAAGTATATCTTTTCTCTTTAACAATTTAACATGACATTTAAAGAATTACATTTTGTTCTTAAGTGTTACAGTTCGTATCGTTTAAAAAACTTGCTGAAATAATGTGCTTAAATAACTAAATAAATAAATATTTTTTTTTTAAAAAAAACTTTCCTAGCCAGGAGTTAAACCTGAGCATTTCTGCATGTTATACTGAACCAGTAGATCTCAACCTTGCAAGAGATGTACTGATGATAGAAGTAGAACTTCTGCAGTTCTAGAGAGTTCTCAACTCTTCCTGTTGCCCATGCAGGCTAGAACTGCTGGTAGTTGTAGTTGAATAATGCAAGAGAGATACTCTTAGTCCCAGCTGTGATCTTAAATGACATCTGGTAATGCACCCTTTTGACTCAAGTTTGGCTGAAAGCAACAGAAGGTTATATGAGCTAATAGCTGGAAAGGATGAAGGAAATGAATTGTACTTACTGAAATGAATCTTCCTGAGTTACGGTGTTGTGTGGCCAGGGGCTTAGCTCAACCTTGTGTTTGAGGTGTGATGTAACAAAAAGGTAGCAAAAGTTGTGGATGGAATGTCAGCCGTTTCTTTAAGCATCCTTTTCTTCATGGGGCTGGATAACCTAATACCAAAGTGACTTCAACCTTGTACTGGGAGTGCCACCTTATATGCCTTCATGTCAAAAGAAGCAATGGAGGTACATTCGATCAGCTGCCAGAACAAAGGACACTTTCTTGCAGCTCCTGAAAGAACTTTTGGTGGGATTTTGTGTTGCATAACAAGAAGCAGGATTCAGGATTGTTCTACCTGTATTAATTAATTCAGAGTCCCGTGACCTTTGCCTGGTCTGTCTGATTCAGTTGCCGATAAATGGCATGGACTTCTGGAGTTTGCCCTCTTCCCAGCAGTTACTTCTGAACCCTCCTCAAACTTCTGAACCTAAGAACCCAAACTTCTGAACCTAAGAAAGAAAGTGCTTAATAGCTTTCACCAAATTAAAAAAAAAGAAAAGGCAGGCACAAAAACCTTCTAACAAAACCTGCTAACATGAAATAGTGGGAGTGGGGACGGGGACGGGGAAGTGTTTTTCTTCTCATGCTGTTCATTGACCATGGAACCAGGCCATTTTTAACCCTATTGTGGTCTCGTACAAAGTTTCCAATGACACAAAACGTTGGAGTAGGTAGGAAATACCTCAAAATAATTTTTATCCAGAAAGGAAACTGAAGCTCGATAGGGTGGCTCCTGGGAATTTTGTTACCGTGAATTCATTACGTGGCTCTTTCAGTCCAGTGCTGACTATAGGAGGGCCAATCTGTCAGTTTTGATTTCTATCAGTTTTCCCTTTCTCTAGGGATCATGTTCTCTGCTATTTTTGAATCACTTCACAGCTGATTTCTTTCTGGGAAAAAAAAAGTCTACATGAACATAAGTTTGCATTTTTAGCACATTTCTAATAATACATTT
>CM061362.1:6170213-6397713 GCA_030867105.1 Liasis olivaceus | reverse complement strand
GAGGCCAAACACATGGATCAACACTCATATATCTGCTCAGAACCCAAAAGCGCCATAGGAATCCATTTCCAACATTTAGCAGAATTTCTCATGTTCATACCTCACTTAACAATAATTTTCCATTGAAAATCAGCAGCTCATTGGTATTCTCTTGCATTATTCTGTCTTGCTGCTTTTTGTTAAAATATGTTGGAATGTCATCTTCACATACGAGCAGCTATGGGGACTTCACATATAATACATTCACTTTCCCTGTCATCACAGATCCATTGATTCAGAAGAAACTTCTGCTTTAATAGTTTACTTCTTCCACCACTTTTCTTCTTTGCTATGTGCCTTTGTGCTTTGTGGTTTAAATTTATACCAATCCTATCTTCTTCTCAGTTCTTCTCTCATTTGTAGTGGACTTTACAACCTAAATCAACATGTTTATGGTAGAAGTAATTGCTCACATTTCTTTATCCTTTTTTTGGTTTGCATTCTCATGAAATTTAATTTCAGTTAGCTAAGAATGCTTCACACTTAATTTATACATAATTGTTCATTATCAGATGTATTCACACTTCTTAAAGTGTCTTGAATCTTGGCTTTGAATTGCTTTTAGCATTTTCTATTATCTCTTCCAGAATGATAGAGGTTTCTTTTTCTCTGCATTTGTAAAACAAAGAGATTATCATGTTTTGCAAGAGTATTCCTGCAAATGAAGCTACCGCTTGTGGCATTTGTGAGTCTTTTGACTTGTCATATAAGGTAGACTTTGGTCCTAGCTTGAGTGTTTATAAGCTAATTGTATGCAGTTCCATAACATTCCTGCTCAGCTAAACATGGTTGCATTAAGATTATCCTTAATATTTCAGGAACTTTCCTTCCAAGCTGCTTGAAGAATGTTGTTACAAGATTAGTCTTCTGGAGTACTTTTCCTCCCTACAGTAGGGGTGGCAAACTTCTAGTGAATCACCATTCAGTTTCCCAAGCTTCTAAAATGGTACAGAAGGCATTTCAGTGAAACTTCTGAAAAGGGACAGGAGGCGCTTCTGAGAAAGGACGTGGGTGACATTTTTGGTCTCTTTTGGGAAGGGATAGAAATGGGAATGGGGGCATCAAGGAGAGAAATTGTTTCTACTTCCATATTTAATCCCCATACCCCCCTAAATTATAGTGACCATATTTTCTTGGAAAAAATAAAGGACAGATCTGAAAAATGGGCAAATGTGAAAGAGGTTCATAAGGATAAAAAAGAAAAGAAAAGTTTACACTTTGCTTTACAAAGGAAAATTCAAGAGCAAAGCCCAGAAAATTCAAGAGCAAAGCCCAGAAAATAAATAATTAAATTAAATAGATCTAAAGGACAGATTTCTGAAATAAAGGACTGTCTTTTACCATAAAGGATGTCTGGTCACCGTAGTCTACATAGATCTTTGGTATGGAGCTGCTAATCAACACTTATACAAAAGTTCAAATCTGTGTACCTATACATGGGCCATGGACTATGGAGTGCTACCCTCCCCCTAAGATGATGACTTGGTCCTGGTTCTGCATCATTTGCCAAATCAACAAAAGCCAGGGAAACTGTTTGGAAAAAGTGTTAGACTTGAAGTCCACAGAGAGGTTCTCCTGCAAGCATTTAAACCTCTCCCCTGGTTGTGCATATTTTATAATTCACTAGAGCAAGCTACCAAGTTGATCATATATTGTTCCTTGGATCAAATCTGGGCACAATTTCAGCATCGAACAGATAATATAAGAATCCACAGATCGTTCTGAGACAACAAGATATTTATGCATCATCTTTGGGCTGCTAAAAGAGAGAAAGAGAAAGTGATATTCCTTTGTATGTATCCCAGCTATGGAGCATAAATCCCACACCAAAGGTCACATTTTCAATCTTCAGCACCTCTACTGAAATTCCTCCTAGTAGTTCATAACACAACAATTAAAGCATGTAGTAAAATCAATGAAATGCAATAAAACTAAAAGCAAATGAACAGACTGTGAAAGTACCTTTGCACTGAAAACATTTTTATCACAAAATTCAGAGTAATTGCACAGTCTGAAAGATAACTGCATTGCACATCTTAGTCTAGAAAATGCAAATTATATTGATTTGTTTAAACAAATGAGAACCATACACATTTTTCAACATTGTTATTAATAATCTGGGTCACAATTAATTCAAGGGTTAGGTCAATATGCTTTGTTAACTCCTTTGCAAAGCTACAGATTCAGGTACCTTATTAAAGACATTTCTATCTATAGACCATACAGAGTTTCCCCTATTCCTTTGCATGTATCCCACCTATGGAGCACATGTTCCATATCAAAGGCCACACATTAAATCTTATTAACATAATTCGATTTAGGCACTGCCTGACTCCAAACTGATGTTGGGTGGCCCACAATGTAGCAGACAATAAAAACTTAATACAAAGCAAATAGACAAGATGGGATACAGACTGGCAACCAGTGCAGCTCATGGAAGAGTTGTCACATGGGCATACTGAGGTGTGCCCAACACTGCCTGTGCTGCTACATTTTTTGGACCAGCTGAAGCTTCCAAGGGGTTTTCAAGGGCAACCCCATGTAGGGTGCATTGCTGTAGATGGTCCTTGAGATGCCTAAGTCATGAGTTACTATCTGAGGGGCTTTCTGATCCAGGAACAGGCATAACTTTCATACCAGATGGAGCTGTGCATAGGCCTTCTGGCCACAGCTGCCACCTGTTAACTGAGCAGGAACTAGGAGTCCAAGATTACCTCCAGATTATGCACCATTCTTGAGTGGGAGAGCGTTACCCCATCCAAGAGTAAAGATGGAAAATCCTCAGATCGTCAACCTTTCTACTGAAAAGGACCCCAAATAGCTTGGCTAAGAAAACCTTAGAAACTGGTGAGCAGCTTGAGTAGAGAGTAATTGTTGAGTATTTTTGCTCCATGATGATAATGACAATCTTCTTTTATCCAAGACCAACATTTGGAATTTTCAGAGCTTGTTGAGGGTTGTCTCCAACCACAGCTACCATGGTTGGGGCATTTAAATACTCCCAAAACGGCTGCCATGGCTAGTTACAAAATAGTCACTTAACAGAAGCAGGCTAGTGAGTTTGCCCTCCTGACGTTCCTCTTAGCTGTCCAACTTTTGTATAGCCCCTGTTTATCTTTGTCCTTTTTCATTTTTTTTCCTGAACAGATAATGGGCCGTTCTAAATAAAAGTTGTATTATTTTCTAATAAAGCCAACAGGATCTAGAAGCATTCTTCATTGTCATCTTTTTATTATGGTCACTGACCAATATTGAAATAATAACCTAAAACAGAACAGTTACAATACATCACTATACAAGTGAAGAAAGATCACGGGGAATGAATTGCCAACTGAGTTGCATGTAACACTGAACCTGCTCTCATCTTATGGTTGAAGAGAGTAGGGATTGGATTTTGCAGGCTGCTGACACAGATTTGGCTGATAACCATTGCTTTAGGTATTGCCTGGCTGCAGTAAAATATATACAACTCATATGATTGGACTCGGGTGCTAGAAGTCACTGTAGAAGACCCAATACAGTAGGATGTGTCCCAATAACTTAACAGTTCCCATTCTGCCAGAGAGAAGCATTTCTGGAAATAAAGGTGATGATACACGATGCTTCCCAGCATAACAGCTTTTTGATAATGGTTTTATTAAAATAACAAATAATATATATGTTAAAGAATTTAGAAACCGGTGAGAAAGGGAGCCCAACCGAAAGCAATAGAAGACTCCACCATTATAGGTGATAGCTATGGCCACTAGCTGCATATTCTGTATCAAGTTCAAATTTTCTACACTAAGTAGAGTACACTAAGTATAGAAATGGAATTATAAAACTGGAAAGTATCTTAAAGATTATCTAGTTCAACTTCCTATTCAGCCTCATGTTTTCTATAATGTTGTGCCATGCAGAACAAATCCTGCATTTTTTTTTTTTTGGTCCCTCCAGTTCACATCCCATATGCCTTAAACATTCTTCCAAGGGAGACAATTTTGGTGAAATGTTCCTGGGGGGTATGTGGTTTCAGAAAGAAAGATGTGTGTGATGCTGGCCCATTTTCCATTGTGAACTCCTTTTTCCTGAAGTCTCTCTAACTTACCACATGTCCCTTCAATCCCAAGAAAAGACACCAGGAAGAAATTCTTTCCATAGGTTTTTCCCCCAAGACTTGGAAATAGGTACAGCTAAGCAGGTTTCATAATGATGGAAAGATGCCACACAGAATGCACCACCATCACCACCACCAACTTTATCCCCTCCGACAGTGCAAAAGCACCATCAAGAGAAAATGAAAAGGAATGATTAAGCTCTTTGAGGATATTGTAGAAAAACAGGAGGAGAAAAGAATAAAAATAGAGAAACTTCAAGGCAGGTTTTGGCAGCGCATTAATGGGGAATGGATAGAGGAAATCATGTGATAGTTTGCATATAGAAAGTCCTGGCTTTTTCCCAGATAAAAGGTTTTTTACTACTGAAAAATCCCTTGCCTGACACATTGGAGTACTGACTGTCTATACCACTGCAATCTTGACAGACCCGTTACGCAGCTTTGTATATTCTATCCAAGAAAGCATTGTTTACATCTCTTAGACTTTTGCTAGGGCTTTCCTTCCTTCCTTCCTTCCTTCCTTCCTTCCTTCCTTCCTTCCTTCCTTCCTTCCTTCCTTCCTTCCTTCCTGACTGTAATGGTGCACAGGAAAGACCTTGGAAGGTGGGGCAAAGGATGCTGCCTAGGGATAAGAGACAGCATAGCCCGCAGCTGGATAGTGGGTGGGGCAAGAGGCTCAGAAGGGACCCTCCCTACTTTCTTGGGCTGTAAAGGAGAAGGCAAGAGAATTGTACTTGCAGACGTGCAAAATTCTGTTAATGTAGCTTTACAATAAAGTAGAATTGGTTCATCTGGCCGTGTTTCCTGTCTGGTCTACCTGGTAAGGCTGACACTTCCTCCTTCCCCTTCCTCTTCCCTTCCCCTTCCCTTCCCTCCTTCCTTCCCCCTCCCCTCGCCTCCCCTCCCTCCTTCTTTTTCTCCTCTTTTTTACTGGCGTTACTACAGCTCCCTACCTTAGCCAATAAAGTTTAATGGGAAACCTTATCAACTATTTCTGTTTGTTTATGCCTTTGGCATGCAACCATCCCTGTGTTTCCCATTTCTCCTTGTCTGGAAAGGAGTGAATATCTACCAGGGACTCTAGCAACCTAGTTGAGCCATGTCTCATAGCAATAAATCCAGGCATAGCATTTTTCAAGGTGCTCCCTAAATAAATACCATCTAAAGTAGCTTCCCTTGTGATGGATATTAAAGTTAATGGTGGATATCTTTCCCCTACACACAACCCATACCTACTTACACACACCCAAGCACCATAAAACAGGTCTGGTAACCAAACATTTAGGGAGGAAATCTTCGTGTTCAGGGAGTAAGGAATAAATACAAAAGAATCTCGTTAGAATCTCAGGAGAGAAGCTGCATGTATTTACAGACATTTACTAGTACAAAAATGAAAAACATATACTTCTGAAAAATGTGGTATCTAGGACTTTTCAGTAGGGAAGGGTCATCATTTCTTTCCATTCATTTTTGGATAACATTTTATAGATCCCATTGTATCTTGTCTCTGGCTTATAGTTGTTTCATAACCAAAGTCAAGGCAATTTTTGAGATAGTACTTCCAGAATATATTCCCCCTTTTCCCCCATCATAATTTAATGAATCAAAATCAAATTGAATGAAACTTTATTATGGTCATAGACCAGTGTAAAAAGTTTTATGTTCTGTCTTCCAAGTTTGAAATGGACAGATTTTTGAAACTGAATTACTAGCCTTCCTCCATAAGACCACAAGATACAGGCTCCTTCTAACTCTGAAAAAACTAAAACCAAAGCCAAGTCATTGAATCCGTCTTGGCAAAGACCAAAATCATAACTGTTAGGGAAGGCCTGGCTTCTGAAGGCACAGCTAGCTTTTTTTCAGCCTGGCTCCCAAGACTTAAAACTCAATGTATTGTGGGTTCTTTTGGGGACAGTTGTCATGAAGATATATTCTTAAAGTAGCTACTCTTAATTTGATCACTATGTTCCTGAACCATTCTTTCTCTGGATTCCTTGATTTTGTTTCTACTCTCCCCCAATCATCATTGTTTGTTGACTGAGCTGAGCATTATGGATCTCCTTCTTCTTCTTTAGTCCAGCTGTCAATTGCTTGAGACTTTGCTCATTATCCTGCCTGGCCACTGAGAACTGGTGAGTGTCCATCACAAACCAGAACATTCAGAAAGAGGCTGGAGAACAGGATATTTCAAAACAAACAACTCAGGAGCTAGCTAGAAACATTGTTCTGTCCACAAGTAAGGCTAGAGAGTTTTGTAAAATGGACTGCCCAACCTTTACCCAAGGTTCATCCATAGTAGATCCTTTCTGTTTTTCAGCTTCTTAATAAGCATGGTAAATGTTATTTTTGAGCAGCTCTTTTACTTCTTAGAAATTCTTTTGAATCTTAGATATTTATTTTGACACCAAGCAGCTATCTGTATTGGCATTCTCTAATGCATATACTCCCCAGGACTGAAGGGAGTCTCTTAACACAAGGGTTTCTTCAGAGCATCATCTGAAGGCCCATCTTGGGAATTTCTCTGGAGGTTTGGAGTCTTCTTGGTTGACCTTGACTTGTCTGTCAGGATATCACAGCTCAGAGGATCCTTAGTCTTCTTCAGTGGCAGCATCAGCTAGGGAGGGGGTACAGGAAGAAAAACAAGAAAAATTAAACAACAACATTGAATTTTGGGAGTAGACTATTTCTAGCCATCACAGCCATGGTCTGCCAATATTTTCCCATCTGAGAAAGCCTACTTATTGGAGCATGCCTCTAGTTCCTGATCTTTGCAACCTGTCTAAATTACGACATACATTACGAAAACATAGCATGACGCATAATTCACTCTAAGGGCATTTGACTTCAACAATAGCTCACATCATGTACCACTATGGCTTCTTCACCATGTTCAGATCTTCATCCAGCCTGTGTTTTAGGAGGCTTTTTCTCCCGCTGGGGAAAAAAAGAAACAATAAGCTTCAGGAAGAATGCGTTCTATAGGTCACCAAAACCAAAAATGAAAGTAAATAAATAAACCTATTTCTTTGAGGTATTCATTGTGTTTTTCATGATGCGACATTGTAAACAAAGACTCACCGACGCCCACAGTTATGTCAATGGGAATATTTGTCAGCAGCAATTTTCCTAATTTGCTTTCTAAAGGTGTCTGTATTAGTATTTGTTTGATGTTTTGCTAATTTCTCTATCAGCCCTACCCATGAAATACTAAATCTATCTTCTTTTGAAGATGTTTTCACAGCATGCTGGTACTGCCAATATATATTTTCTAAATATTTTGCAGTGCAGTGTTTCTTGGCACTGACTTATTGCCAAAGCTGATGAGCTTCTACAGTTCACACGGATGAAGTCAAGGTTTATTGCAACTAACATAATACACAAGGGAGCCAGTTTGGTGTAGTGGTTAAAGGCACCAGGCTAGAAACCAGGAGATGGTAAGTTCTAGTCCCGCCTTGGGGTGACCTTGGGCCAATCCCTCTCTCTCAGCCCTGGGAAGGAGGCAAAGGCAAACCACTTCTGAACAACCTTGCCAAGAAAACTGCAGGGCAGTTATCTTATCTAGGCAGTTGCCAGGAGTTGACTGACTTGAAGGCACCTAATAATAATAATTTTTCCTCTTCCTTTTATTCTGTGTAAATGTGTTTTCTTATAAATTTTAACTGTATATTTATTTATTGTTTTAATATGTTGTAAGGTGCCCAGAGTCCCCCATTGGAGGGAGATGGGCGGGGATAAGTCTAATAAATAAATAAATAAATAAATAAATAAATAAATAATAAGACAGCAGAATAGAAGAGAAAGAACTGAAGGAAATCACAAAATATAAAGACCTGCAAATAGAAATAGAACGACTGTGGCAAAAGAAAGCAAAGCTAGTACCAACAGTAACTGGCGCCTTGGGTGCAAACCCAAAACATCTGGAGCACCATTTGAACACTGTTGGCATTGACAAAATCATCATCAGTCCATTGCAAAAGGCAGCTTTGCTTGGAACAGCTTCCATCCTGCGATGATACCTTTAACACCATCAAACAACAACATCTGCCTGACCCAGGTCCTTGGGAAGGACTTGATAGGTGGATAAAAATCCCAAATCCAGTCTAAACATCTGGCTGACTGTGTGACCAATGCTACTACTAATAATATAATACACTTGCTGGAGTGAAATTCTGGCCTCTCTCCAAAGATGAGGGGAAGATGAATTGCCATTTGAGATTTGCATGTTTCAACCTGTGTATGAATCTACTGTACATTTCATAACTGTTGAAATCTACACTTTTCTTAATTTTGCACTGCAGTAGGTCACTTAAAACCTAAACCTCTGTATGTTATGAAGAAATCTGCAAAAATACACACATTCATAAAATGACGTTAATAAATGCACTTGATTAGGGGAAATTGTTTATATAACTATGAATAATAAGCAAAATTGTAAATATGTGTCAGTTTGGGGTACCAATAGTTTCTCATTTTCTCATACTCTTTTTATTGGTATCAACTGGAGAATGTATTTTTGCTCATTTCTTCTAATATATCATTTTGGGTTATGGTATTACCCAATATCATGCATTTTTAACATTATGTTAAAGATATACTTTCTGTGTATATACTTTCTGTGAACACTTTTTTCTCTTCTATGAATTTTGCACACACATACACACACAAAAAAACCTGTCTATCATTATCTGTCTGTCTGTCTGTTGCCATCTCTATTTGTGAACTGCCTAGAAAATTTCAGAGAGATGCTGATTTCAAAGGTGAAGTGGGTTTTGGTTTGCATATAGGTTTAGAAACTACAAAATTAGCTACAATCATGTTCAAGTGGGAAACAAAAGAATTTCCCTGCACCATGTACCATCCACAAGTATATAATTCCATAGTCTAAAGAAAGGAATTAGAAATCTAGCTTCAGAAGAATCTCAGACTTTTTTTTTTAAGAAGTTTCTAGTCCATATAAATGCACTAGAATCTTGAAAATATATGAGAAAATATGTGCTGGCTATGAATATTGGGATTTCATTTCTAATAAAAGGGGGACAATGTTGCATAGTTCCCCCCCCCTTCTGGGCCAGCCCTTCTAACAAAGCAGCCATTCAGCCTGTCCTAGTAGCAACGTGGTGTTCTGAGTTATGACCACTGAGAATTTTTTTAATCTTCCCCAAACCTGTTTAACTGCCCTTGTAATTCCTGAGATTTTGCCGGAAGAAGAAAATTAAAGTGATCTTCACTTGAAGTGAATTCTGTTTGGCAGATTTAACTGCCATTACCTCTTCCGAAAAGTAGCAAGTGGCCTAAACCAGCTTCCCAGCTGGAATTGCCCCCTTTCAGCAAAAATATTTTAGCCTATTTTTAATTGTTGTTCCTCTGTTTTGCCTGAGAGCTGCAGCACTTCACTGCGTATTGTTCCCATTTCGCTCAAACCTGGTCCCAAATTAATAGTAATATTCTGCCTTGCAGACCCACTTTACTATACAGGTGAAACTCGAAAAATTAGAATATCGTGCAAATGTTCATTTATGTCAGTATGGCGACTCAAAAGGTGAAACCAATATATGAGATAGACGCATTACATGCAAAACGAGATATGTCAAGCCTTACTTTGGTATAATTGTGATGATTATGGCGTACAGCTTATGAAAACCCCAAATTCACAATCTCAGAAAATTAGAATAGTGTGAAAAGGTTCAATATTCTAGGCATAAAGTGTCCCACTCTAATCAGCTAATGAATCCATAACTCCTGCAAAGGGTTCCTGAGCCTTTAAATAGTCTCTCAGGCTGGTTCAGTAGGAATCACAAGCATGGGAAAGACTGCGGACCTGACAGTTGTGCAGAAAACCATCATTGACACCCTCCATAAGGAGGGAAAGCCTCAAAAGGTAATTGCAAAAGAAGTTGGATGTTCCCAAAGTGCTGTATCAAAGCACATCAATAGAAGGTTATGTGGAAGGGAAAAGTGTGGTAGAAAAAGGTGCACAAGCAGCAGGGATGACCGCAGCCTGGAGAGGATTGTCAGGAAAAGGCCATTCAAAAGTGTTGGGGACTTTCACAAGGAGTGGACTGAGGCTGGAGTTAGTGCATCAAGAGCCACCACACACAGACGGATCCTGGACATGGGCTTCAAATGTCGTATTCCTCTTGTCAAGCCGCTCCTGAACAACAAACAACGTCAGAAGCGTCTTACCTGGGCTACAGAAAAAAAGAACTGGTCTGTTGCCCAGTGGTCCAAAGTCCTCTTTTCTGATGAGAGCAACTTCTGCATCTCATTTGGGAACCAAGGACCCAGAGTCTGGAGGAAGAATGGAGAGGCACACAATGCACGATGCTTGAAGTCCAGTGTGAAGTTTCCACAGTCTGTGTTGATTTGGGGAGCCATGTCATCTGCTGGTGTTGGTCCACTGTGCTTCATTAAGTCCAGGGTCAATGCAGCCATCTACCAGGAGATTTTGGAGCACTTCATGCTTCCTTCCGCAGACGAGCTTTATGGGCATGCTGACTTCATTTTCCAGCAGGACTTGGCACCTGCCCACACTGCCAAAAGTACCAAAACCTGGTTCAATGACCATGGGATTACTGTGCTTGATTGGCCAGCAAACTCGCCTGACCTGAACCCCATGGAGAATCTATGGGGGATTGCCAAGAGAAAGATGAGGGACATGAGACCGAACAATGCAGCGGAGCTGAAGGCCGCTATTGAAGCATCCTGGTCTTCCATAACACCTCAGCAGTGCCACAGGCTGATAGCATCCATGCCACGCCGCATTGCGGCAGTCATTGCTGCAAAAGGGGCCCAGACCAAGTACTAAGTACATATGCATGCTTATACTTTGCAGAGGTCCGATATTGTTCTATTTCCAATCCTTGTGTTATTGATGTCATGTAATATTTTAATTTTCTGAGATTGTGAATTTGGGGTTTTCATAAGCTGTACGCCATAATCATCACAATTATACCAAAGTAAAGCTTGACATATCTCGCTTTGCATGTAATGCGTCTATCTCATATATTGGTTTCACCTTTTGAGTTGCCATACTGACATAAATGAACATTTGCACGATATTCTAATTTTTCAAGTTTCACCTGTACTGCATAGAATAAGAAGTAAACAAGGTATGCCCAAATATTTCTCGCATGCAGTAGATGTTGAGGTTGAGTTTTTTAGTTTAAGATCAAGCGTATGTCCAGAAATTGTATTCAAAGGATTTGTGCTGTATTTTTTTCTTCTTGATTAGGATACCAATGATGAAACACAAATAAATTTTTAAAAATCCTTAAGACAATTTATGAAGCTTTTTCAAGGATTAAACATTGTCTAAAGAACAAAAGTCAAATATTTTTTTCTTTCAGACTCCTCTCTGTGTCTTCCCTTCCTTCCTTCCTTCCTTCCTTCCTTCCTTCCTTCCTTCCTTCCTTCCTTCCTTCCTTCCTTCCTTCCTTCCTTCCTTCCTTCAAGATATTAAGGATTAATGAGGTTTCTAGGAGATTACATTACACAGATATCAGTTTAGGGACAATATTAAAAATATGAGTCCTTTTAGCTAGTGAAATTAAATTTCAATACAAAAAACAGAAACATTGCAATTTAAGCATTTTTTTTCCAGGTTAATTTATTACAATTTAACATTGTAGCAACATTTGCCATTCAGAAAAATCATCTGGCATCATTCACACAAACATGCTTAAGTTCATTGCTGAATTAACCAGTTTTGGACAATGCATGGAAGCATAAAGTGACCAAATGGGCTTGAATATCATGACATGCCAAGCCTTAAAAACCTAATTAGTGTTAACGGTATGCTAGCATGTTGTGCACAAGCAACCACTAAGTCTTCCACTAACCTGATTCAGCATGTTATGCAAACATAGCCTCTCACACATATACTCAGGAACACACTTACTTCTCCAATGAAGAAATATTTTTGCCTTAGCGCTTCATGCTTAATGTACAAGGTCATTCCATTTTTTTATTTTTTACAGGAGTGGATAACATTTTTTTCTTTAAAAATTATCCTCTTGGGTAATCTGTTGAGGTCTACATAGTAGTGGTGGGGCTTGAAACAAGCTATGGCTGGGGCTTCAGCCAGAAGTGGGTGAGAACAACAATGTTCTGTCTAACACCCCTTTGCCTCTATCTTCCCCTTCTCTTCCCCACCCATGTCAAGCAGGGAAGGGACAGAAGCTCTTATCAGACCTCTGAATTGATCTCTTCAAGAAGGGCTCTATAAAAGGACCAAGGGCTGAAGACACATCTAGTGCTATACGTAACCCAACTCTATTGTACAGATCCATGTGTTGCACAATCATAGCAGTACAACTGAAGAAGAAACACCTGAAAAGGACATCACTGAGTCTTCCCAAGACATTGAAAGCATGTGCAAGTGGAGTCCTACCAGGGATCCCTATTGCTGCATGCTTATTAGCCCCCCCAACTTTGCCATTATTGCTTACAGCAGAAATTCTTCCCTGTGGTCTTCATATTCAGATAGAATGGAGGAAGACTTTCCATACATGCTACTGTATGTATCAGAGCTTGACTGTTTTGAACAGGAGTTTCAGTGCAACCGGAGGAGTTCAGTAGGTGGACGTTCATACAAAACGGGATGCCAATGACCATTTGAATGCTTCCATTCAATTTTGGGGCAGAGGAAATTGGGTGGATGGCTTTCTCAGGTTATCCCAGAAGGAAAAATCACCCAACCATGTTCCAAGGGCAGGATAGTGGCCCCACAATTGAAAAAGCCACCTGGGAAAAGTTTATCTTGGGATCTTCCATTAGGATTGATTGGGAACATGGGGATGTGGGAAGGCTGCAGACTACTGGAGACAGGATGATACAGTGAAATATGGGACATTCCTATTCACCTGATCTATGCCAAGAAAGATGGGCCATTTGTCCTCTCATAATCCAGTAAGTGCATTAAGACTCCATTCTATGAAAATTCCATTTAAATGCTTTTCTCCTTTCAAAGGCCATTTTTCCCCCCAGAAATCAGTACTGGTAAGGAAGATAAAAATGTGGGAGAATTTCTTCACCTGGCATGACATGACTACATATGAAGCATCCTTTCCCAGAATGGTGTAAGATGTTCTTGGTGAAGAAGCATTACTTTTTCATCAATGACACCTCCAAATATGATAGGCGTGGGGTTAATCTGGGCAGTCTTGCAACCTTTCTCACCTCTGTGTTCTGTGTGTGCTCCCAAACATGAATGCTATTCTCCCTATGGAATTGGAAACTATCTCTTGGGTCACTTATACTGTGATCTTTATTCTGATTATATTTATGTCTGTTATTACCATGACTGCTGTTTTATTTTTACTAATATGTAATTTAATTGATTCGAACAGGGCCGAGCAAATTACCATTACTGGGCAGTCTAGAAGTGCAGTAATAAATGAATCAAAATAAATTATGGTGAGAGAATAACCTTTCTTCTCCCATCTGACATTGATACCTTTGCATTTTGACAAGGAAGGAGAAGAGAGACTATCCAGAGGGTCAGGAATACAGACTTAGTGCCAAAGAAGGAGGAACGGGTAAGTTGTAGCTGGAGAAATCATTAGAGGTAGCCATAATGAATAAATCTGATTCTTCTGATGTGTGCACATTCATTACCCAAACACTAACATAGGCTCTTACCATATTATGGCATTATGGGGTAATTTGGTTGGTTAGTGGTGGTTACTCTTCTACTCATTCTATTTTTTATTTTTTAAAATTAACTAAATACAAAAAGAAAAGAAAAGAAAAAAGAATACAAAAATTATAAAAGAAGAAAAAACAAAAAAGGAAGCAAAAACATAAATGTATATTTACAGACGTATATATATTGAAAGATTGAAGCCATGATTCATTACCGTCATCCATGGTTGATCTGTATTAATTAATTCTGCAATAGTTGGAGCCATATAATTGTGTTTCCAATGCTGAACAATCAGTCTTACAAATATGTGTTCATTTTCTGTGTCCCAAAGTCAACTCCCATGTGATCGAGATAAAACTCAAAGTTGAGTAAGTACATGTAATTTCTTCTTACCAAAATGGAAGAATATATTTAAATAAAGCATTCGTTTCACTGCATCTCCATATACTCAGTTCTAAAATATTGTTTCTTGTTGAACAGGATGTGACCTAAAAGTTTTCTAGACAGACTAATATTTAAGTGACTGTCTCCAATTCAAAATCCTCCACAGAGTTTCAGCATACCCAAAAGAAAAAAGCAGGGAACAACAACAACAACAACTTTTTTTGTATAGGTTTGCACTTAGTCACTTCATAACTTGGGAAAGGAGGAATATCTGACTCAGGACTTGACCTCAATTCAGAATAACCACTGTATCCATCTAATTACAGCCTACTGGACCAGTGGGAAGAGTGATTGATTTACATTCATTGCTCCTGCAATGCACACCCCTCCTTCAGTGTGTTTGTGGTGCGGCATGCTGTTGTGTGAAAAGAAAAAACCTGATTTATATTGTCATCCTCTTCTAACTTGTTCTCAGTTGATTCTCCTTCCATTTGTTTGCTCCTCACCTTTCTCAACCTTTCCTTCTCCCTTCCTTTCACAACAAATTCCACATTTTTTTATTTTGTATACTGATCATATTCCTCCTCCCTCATTCCTTGATCCTTACCACATATCATCCATAACTTATTATTAGCTTCTATTTTTTTTAACTGTGTAACTAATTGTAAATAATATATTGCTATGTCTGTATCTTCCTGCTTTTTGTCCTTCTATTTTGGCTGTACTGATAAGTGTGTGTGTGTGTGTGTGTGTGTGTTAATATTGTAATGCCATTGGAGACACTGAAGAAAGACAGGGTGGCAATGACTCAGTCAAATTGTGCTGACAAAGGATTATTGAGAATGTTGCCAAAGTGAACTGAGCTGGCGGTTATTACAAGACAAATACTGTGTACCTTGAAAAACTCAGCCCTGATTTCCTCAAAATCTAGCAAGCTTTGTACCCTCTTAATGATCCAGTTTTCCTGTGATTTTTGTCCTTCTATTGTGAAGAGCAAAAACAAGTTAAGGGCACTTTTGTAACTCAGATTAAAGTGTTCAAGTACACTGTTTCTATGAAATCTGATACATATCACTTTTCCTACCACTATGTTGGCTAAACACTTCTCCAGGTTTCATTTCATTCTAATATAAAACAAACAATAGTTATGGGTGCCATTATTTATGTTTTTCCAATATTAGATCACAGGAAAGCAGAACTCTAATTTTCCATAATATTCTAAAATCAGATTTGAGACAAGATCTCTTCTGGATCACCATGGTGGGTCAGGATACCTTCAGGACTGAGGGCCTGATCTCAGATGTAGCCATTCAACTTATGTAACATACAGCATCCAAAACAAGATGAGAAGGAAGGAAGGAAGGAAGGAAAGAAGGAAGGAAAAATCCATAAAACCAAATGATTTGTTAGGCTGCTCAGTCTTATTTTAACTGTTTTCAACTCAAATTAAACTGCAGCTATTAATAAAGCTACCAGAAGAGTGAAAGTTGGAGTTATAAATTAATGATTATTTGCTGTGTGCTTGAAAACAACGTGTGGGCCACATTTTTACTGTGATGTTTTATCCTTATTTGGGACAACAGTAATTGGGTCTTAAACATGATAAACCATCTTCAAGGCTGTCTCCGTAGCAATAGCTGTCTGCAGTAGGTTTTTAAAGTCTACTTTAAAAGAGGTTAATCAAAGCTAATGAATCTATTTTATCCACGGCCAGAAGTGTGTGTGTGTGTGCATCTGTATGTGCGCGCTGGGTTTGTTATGTTGGATCACCAGGTGAAGCATTAAAATATGTAGAAGTAGATGTATGATGAGATCATTCAGAAAATATTTGGCATCATTGTTGTTATTAAATATTGCTTCTTTTTCGGTTACCAACAATCTTTTGGTTTCACTTTTCACTTTTGGTGTTCTACATTCTGATTCTGATCATTTAAATCAAAGTTTTCAGAGGCAATCACATGATGCAACAAGAGGACAGGGTAGGAATTCTGCACATGTATGTGTCTGTGTGTGTCCGATTTAGATTTAAGGGGAAAATAAGCTCATTCAAAGGGTTGTACTTTTTATCTCTAGTGGATATTGATGAAGTTTGGGTCTCAAACGTCATTGGGTTTGACAATGAGAAAAAAATGGTTTAGGAGGCAATATATCATCCCTTTAGTTCATGTTGTGTCTCAACTCATTTTTACATTCCTGTACAACAGTCAATCAGTGTTTTCTGCCTAGTCTTTACTGGGATGTTCTCCCAGTCATTAATAGTGACCAGCAAAAGGAAGGCAGAGAAAGGAACACACCAAAGTTTAAGAATCACAGCTGCTGTGTTCACAACAATATGCTTGACCCAAAGAACTCATTTTGGGGGTTTGAGAAATACATTGATCCATAAATTAACCAGGTTTATTACTGAACTGATTAATTGCTGTTTAACGCAGCCTATAGAACATGAAATCACATCTTGATATGACCCACTAAATATAAATATTGTCTTACATCTCTCTTTTTTTTCCTACAGGAACAAATGAACAAACTCACAAATTTACTACAGTAGCCAGATTAACATATTGATTCAGTGACACTGGCTGTATTCACACAACCAGACTTAACCTACTTAGTGAATCATCAATCAATTTCCTGAGTTCACACCATGACGTAAACATACAGACTTGGGCTGCAGAATATGTCAGATGCAGACAAACAAAAAAACGAAGACTGAAATTAGTTTAGTTTAGTACTTTGTGCAACTGCAGTCTCTTAGTCTTCAACTAACCTGGTTAAGTGTGTTGCATTGACAGAGCCAGTGAAAACCAACTTCTGATGATAGATTGCCTGGATTAGGACAGAACACTCAGAGGAGCATTTGCACAATCGAGTGTACCATACAAGGATCTTACTTCGTGTGACAGATAAGACAAACTGATATTAATATGTATGAAATGTTCTGAAAAATACAGGACAGATGGGGGGGGCAGGAGGAAGAGGAGGAAGAAGGGAAGGGAAGAGAAGGAAAGGGAGAGGAGGGGGGAGGAGGAGGAGGAGGAGGAGGTGGTGGGGGTAGAGGACTCTTTCCATTGATATTCTACCTTTAGGAGAGAGTGTATTAATAAGCAGGGGAAAAGCAGGTAGTCTACTAAATGTATAGAATACAAGCCCTTGACATGTCAGGTTCTTTTGTTGTTATTACTGAATGGTTAAACTATCCATCATTAGCTGGATTCTGAGCTGAAAATATGGTCATCAACATCACCACCACCACCACCACCACCACCACCACCACCACCGTCATCTTCTTCTTCTTCTTCTTCTTCTTCTTCTTCTTCTTCTTCTTCTTCTTCTTCTTCTTCTTCTTCTTCTTCTTCTTCTTCTTCTTCTTCTTCTTCTTCTTCTTCTTCTTCTTCTTCTTCCATCATCTGTTTTATTGTTGTTCACAAGCCATGGTAGATGCAGGATGTGAATTTCGCAAACCTTTTGGGTCCATCTCATTAGATGGACCAATAGACTCATTAACACCAGTTTGGTGCAGGGGTTAAAGTGCTGGCCTAGATGCCAGGAGACTGAGTTCTAGGCCTCCTTTAGGCATGAAAGCCATTTGGGTGACTTTGGGCCAGCCCCTGTCTCTCAGCCCAACCCACCTGACAGGGTGGTGGTTGTGGGGCAACAGGAGGCAGGAATATTACCTATGTTTGGCACCTTGAGTTGACCCCACCCAAAAGCAGGATAAAAATATCATCATCATCATCATCTCCTTCCTTCCTTCCTTCCTTCCTTCCTTCCTTCCTTCCTTCCTTCCTTCCTTCCTTCCTTCCTTCCTTCCTCTAATTTTTAAAAAAAGTAGTATTCCCCCTCCCATTAACTCATTTTGCTTGCTTTCTTTAGCACCTTTTCTCTCCCACAATTTTGTCTCAGGAGGGGTACCCGTTCTCTTGTCTGGGCTGTTTTGAAAACATGCATTCGAATACTATTCTCTAATTCAGGTCCTTTGTTTTTGAGTCATTGTGTTTGCCAGGTTGAGCATATAATGTTATACATCTGCTGTAGGGCTCGTTGGAGGCTTTTTTCTATTTCTTTCTCTCCCTCCATCCTCTCTACCCACCAACTCTCTCTCTCTCTCTCTCTCTCTCTCTCTCACACACACACACACACACACACACACACACACAGAGCACCATGGAGTATTAAAGGGGTTAAGTGGGACCAAGTAGCTAGGGAGAAGGAGGGAGAAATGAGCCCCATATAAGGACTGGGGTGTTGGCATTGAAAGGAATTCTTTTCCCCACTTTTCCTTTTCTTCTGCTCCCTCGCTTTCTCTGGTTTGCTACCAAACTCTGCATCAGGCACCGACAAGCTCACTGTGGGAAAATGACACAGGCAAAGAATAGATCACTCATTTGAATGCTGGCAACATATTCGTAAATAAAACAAAAGTGTGGAAAAAGAGAGGGGTGGGTGACTTGACACCATGGAGTGCAGGGAAGGAGTTGCTGGGAGAAAGGAGGAGAGAGAGCCACACCTCAGGGAGGAATTCCATAAAAGGTACATTCCTGGAAGTGTCCTGCAATACTTAAGGCTGCCAACTGACTTGCCTTTACATGCAAGTAGATTCCAGGTCCCAGGATCATCTTGATAAGTGAAGGGAGGCTATCTGTGTTTAGGGTTGCTGCTGATTTTTCAGGATTCTTGTTTAAAAATTATATATGGTTTATTCAGAAAATGTAGACCCCCTTTTCAGGCTGGGACTGCCTTCTTCAAGCAAAGAGCAGATTCTCCTACTGACTGATGGCTCCCCTTCTAGCCACAAATTAGAAAGGGAAGCATCTAAGAACATAAGGAAAGCTTGGCTGGAGCATTCCAAGGCTCCTCTATTATTAGATCCCCGCAGTAAATAAATTAATCAATGGAAGGTTCCCAAAAGAATGAAAGCACAGTATCAATGTATAACAGTTAAATGTATTTAATAAAAACAAAACAAAAAGCATTACATGATCTCCCACAAGTGGACTTCGAGATCAACTCAACAAGCTTCAACAAATCCAAGGGTAATTTTACCTCCCAAACTGCCCTGGTTCAAATTAATAGATAAAATTTGCAAATGTATAGGCTAAACATCCTACCCTGAGAAGGGCTTTCCATAAGTACTACCACAAAGAAAGCTGTCTCTTAACACTACAGGGTATTCTCATTGTTGTTGTTGTTGTTCAGTCGTTAAGTCGTGTCCAACTCTTTGTGACCCCATGAACCATATTGCGCCAGGCCTTCCTATCTTTCACTGCCTCCCTGAGTTTGCTCAGTTTCATGCTCATTGCTTCAGTGATGCTATCTAGCCATCTCATCCTCTGCCGTCCTCTTCTCCTTTTGCCTTCCATCTTTCCCAGCATCAGGGTCTTTT
Organism: Liasis olivaceus; assembly: GCA_030867105.1. NCBI lineage: Eukaryota > Metazoa > Chordata > Lepidosauria > Squamata > Pythonidae > Liasis > Liasis olivaceus. The sequence goes on along the minus strand of CM061362.1, from coordinate 6,378,168 downwards.
CCAAAGAGTCCTCTCTTCGCATTAGGTGACCAAAGTATCTGAGCTTGAGCTTCATTATCAATCCTTCCAATGAGCAATCAGAGCTGATTTCCTTTAAGATTGACTGGTTTGACCTCCTAGCAGTCCAGGGGACTCTTAAGAGTCTTCTCCAGCACCACAGTTCAAAGGCATCAATTCTTCGGCGTTCAGCCTTCTTTATGGTCCAGCTCCCACAGCCATACATTACTACTGGAAAAACCATAGCTTTGACTATGCGGATCTTTGTCAGCAAGGTGACGTCTCTGCTTTTTAATATGCTATCTAGGATTGCCATAGCTTTCCTCCCAAGGAGCAAGCGTCTTTTAATTTCATGGCTGCAGTCTCCGTCTGCAGTGATCTTGGAGCCCAAATAAATGAAGTCTGTTACTGCTTTCATTTCTACCCCTTCTATTTGCCAGGGATTGATGGGTCCAGATGCCATGATCTTAGTTTTTTTAATGTTGAGTTTCAAGCCAGCTTTCGCACTCTCCTCTTTCACCCTCATCAAGAGGCTCTTTAGTTCTTCTTCACTTTCTGCCATTAGGGTGGTATCGTCTGCATATCTGAGGTTATTGATGTTTCTCCCTGCAATCTTAATTCCGGCTTGTGATTCTTCCAGCCTGGCATTTCTCATGATGTACTCTGCATATAGGTTAAATAAGCAGGGTGACAGTATACAGCCTTGTCGTACTCCTTTCCCTATTTTGAACCAATCGGTTGTTCCATGACCGGTTCTAACTGTTGCTTCTTGGCCCGCATACAGATTTCTCAGGAGACAGGTAAGGTGGTCTGGTATCCCCATCTCTCCAAGAATTTGCCACAGCTTGTTGTGATCCACACAATCAAAGGCTTTTGCATAGTCAATGAAGCAGAAGTAGATGCTTTTCTGGAACTCTCGTGCTTTCTCCATGATCCAGCGAATGTTGGCAATTTGATCTCTAGTTCCTCTGCCTCTTCGAAACCCAGCTTGTACATCCGGTAGTTCTCGGTTCACGTACTGCTGAAGCCTAGCTTGTAGGATTTTGAGCATAACCTTGCTAGCATGTGAAATGAGTGCAATTGTGCGATAGTTTGAGCATTCTTTGGCATTGCCCTTCTTTGGAATTGGAACGTAAACTGACCTTTTCCAATCCCGTGGCCACTGTCGCGTTTTCCAAACTTGCTGGCATATTGAGTGCAGCACTTTAACAGCATCGTCTTTTAGTATTTTAAATAACTCAGCTGGAATACTGTCATCTCCACTAGCTTTGTTGTTAGCAATGCTTCCTAAGGCCCACTTGACTTCATTCTCTAGGATGTCTGGCTCAGGGTCAGTGACCACACCAGCATGGGCATCTCTCTTATCTCTCCTTGCTATTATCTGGAAATCTGCATTCAGTTGCTTATATCTTTCCCTTTCACCCTTGCTTTTCGCATTCCTTCTTTCCACAGCTATTTGTAAAGCCTCATCAGACAGCCATTTTGCTTTCTTGCATTTCTTTTTCTTTGGGATGGTTTTAGTTGCTGCCTCTTGTACAATGTTACAGACCTCCATCCATAGTTCTTCAGGCACTCTGTCTACCAAATCTAATCCTCTAAATCTATTCATCACCTTCACTGTGTACTCACAGGGTATTCTCATAGGTGGAACCAAATACATGGTGTCCTTAACCAATCTCATTATTAATCAATGTCATTAATCAATCTCATTAAGAACTGTGGGATGCTGTCAGTATTTGGGGTCCTACATTGTTTAGGGCTTCAGGTTTGCTACCCATATACTTCTGGGAGGGTCAGAAGCAAGACTTGAGAAGAAAACCATTACAACTGTCTGTCTGTCTGTCTGTCTATCTATCTATCGGCTATCATCCTTTCAAAGCTTCAGCCTCCATAATAGCTTGAAAACTGTCAAAACTCCCCTTTGTACCAGTTCTACCAGTCAGTGTAGATTCAGAAGGGTGACATTCTTGAGTAGTTAACGGGGCTGCCAGGAAAACTCATCCTAGATTCCTCAATCCTAGGTTTGAGATCTGAGAAAATCAGCTGTTGGCCTACAGATGAGAGGACTGGTAAAGATACACAGTAGAAGAAGCTAATAAAAGGAAGTTAGCAATGCTAACAGGTAGCATTATATCTGTATGTATTAAAAAAATGAGACCCTTTTATTTCCTTTTATTTTCTGGAGACAAACTTCTAGAGACTCCCCCCCCCCTTTTTTTTTTTTTTTAATGTAATATGTCAAGCAAGGGCCAGCATCACCAAAAAAGAAAGATTCCCAGTTAGGAACTTTGGTTCTTGAGTTGAGGAGTGAGATGGTGGGTGGCAATGACAGGGAACTCCATTTCAGAAGGTAAATGAATGACGCCATCTTCAGGCATTCCAGAATCACTGACTTACAAATCTCATTGCCTTTGGTATTTTGTGGCTCTCTGGAGTCCTAATAGCAGGTGAGAACACAGCCATTACCATGGAAAAAATAACATTTTTCCAGTCAAATGACATCTTTAAATTTCAGCCATTAACAAGTTTTTTACAAAAACAAGAAATGCCAATAACAAACTTGGTTCCTACAGTACCCTTGGTAACAATAACCTACTAATTTGACCAGATCCCAGTTGGACATGCATAAATGTTATAGCTTAAAATGATTCTTTCTTTCTTTCTTTCTTTCTTTCTTTCTTTCTTTCTTTCTTTCTTTCTTTCTTTCTTTCTTTCTTTCTTTCTTTCTTTCTTTCTTCTTCTTCTTCTTCTTCTTCTTCTTCTTCTTCTTCTTCTTCTTCTTCTTCTTCTTCTTCTCCTCCTCCTCCTCCTCCTCCTCCTCCTCCTCCTCCGCCTCCCTCCCTCCCTCCCTCCCTCCCTCCCTCCCTTCCTTCCTTCCTTCCTTCCTTCCTTCCTTCCTTCCTTCCTTCCTTCCTTCTCTCTGAAAAGAGTATCTTCCTTCCTTATTTCTTCGGGAAAAGGTGGGGAGAAAAGAGCAGGCAGAGATGCCCTGGGGGACCAAACTTTGCTCCTTAGAATAGAGATGTTACAGTTGGCACTGGGGCGAGAGTTATCAGCTTGGACCTTTGACATAATTCAGGTTTTTGAAAACAGAGCTGGAGGATTAGATTGTTAACCTGTCATTTTGTAGAGGAGGCAAGGGAGAAAAAGGGGGAGGGGGGAAAAAGTTAATGAAGACGTACAAATCAGAAGGAATAAGGATTCTGTCCTTGTGCTCTTCCTCTTCTCATTACTTTTGCAACCTCCTCTATTCAGGGTATGTGTGTGCATGCACACACACACACACACACACATTATTATTATTGTTATTGTTGCTTTATTATTAATATTAATACCCCAAATCAATCCACTGCAGGATGAAGCCATTTTCACTGAAAGTTATGGATTATGCTGGTCCAGTCCAGGTTGGGAGCGATCGATGCTTTTCAGCTTCCCCGTCTGGGGCTGAGAGAAAACGCCTGGCCCAAAGCCTCCCAGCCAACTTCCAAGTCTATGGGGGGACTGGAGCTCACCACCTCCTGGCTCCTAGCCCAGCACTTTCAGCAGAATACTGTACGGGCTCTTCTACACACATGCCTGCAAAATGGCTGCCCTCTAAAAATACCTATATTGCTCGCTAACTGCAGAAATCCTCTGGGATGGAGGTAGAGAAGAGGGAGGGAGGCAAACCAAGCACGCATATAAAATTTCTTTATTTATCCAGAAAGATTCAGTGCATATCAGTGCATTCAGAATCTCAGTCTAGAGTAGTCCTCTCAAACGTATACAGTAATTTGCATGGTACCTATGCAGGCTGCAGAATCCCAGCAAAGAATCCTGTAGATTTTTCTGTATCTCTCTGCGGCCTTGTTCTGATCATGTGGAGTTTTGTATCCCATACCTGACAGCCTATTACTCCTAAAATGCAAATTGTTCTTGGGGAATTCTTGGAGAGTTAATTCCAATATGTCTGAAAAGCACCTGGTTGGTGAAGGAGGCTTAGTAGGAGTCTCATTCCAACACAGTATGATCTACATTTGTGTTTCCCAGCCATGGCAATTTCCAGGTTGTGAGGTTCAGATCCTAGAATTCCACAGCATGTTGGGAAATGTTGATCTACATTCTATCTTTCTATCTATATCTATATACAAACCACAAATGTAGAAACAGGCCTATCTAGTCTAGATGAGATATAGGGGAAGTTATACAAAGACTTAACATTTCAGTGACTTCCCTTATATCTCTTCAAGATTAGATGCTACATTAATGGCAGCTCTAATGCCTCTAAACATATGAATGCTCTTCTTGGAAAACATATTGTTTTCTGACATGGCGAGACCCAGTTCTTTGATCAAATGATTGGTGAGATGTTAGCTATGAAAAGTTGAGAACCACTGCTTTAGCAGACCACCTGTTTCTACATACACTGCCAAGAGTCTCCAAAGTGAGAGACAAAGAAGTTGGGTTTGAACAATGTGCAATAGACTAAAATGGAGTTGGATACTTTGCTTTACTTGTAAGATTTATTTATTTTTAAAATAATTTTTATTAAAGATTTTCACAAAAGTAAAAGTAAATGTCAAATAATATAGAGTACATTTAAAGAAAAGAAAAAGAAAAATATACAAGAAGTGTGAAAAGAGTTACCAATAGAAGAAAAGATATATAAAGAAGCGACTTCTGAACTTTTTTACAGCAGCTACAAACTTATTCGCTTTCCTCCCTCATTAAAAATACATCATAATTCCCTTCTTCACATAATCAGCCCTTTTATTTATAAGATTTATTGACCTCCTGTATCCCAAGTGTTCAGAGTGAACCAGGTCATCATGTTAGGCCACAGTAAGGCTCATCTGGGGGGTGTTTGTGAAGAGGACAATTATGTTTTGTTAACCTGAGTTTGGGGCATTCTGTCAACTCTGCTATCCAGTGCAAAGTTTTCAGTTGTCAGAGAGAATTAATTTAATTGTATTCATGTCGGTAAACTTCCATGAACTTGAAAAGTATTTTTACAACACTAAAAGGCTTTAAATCTGAAACATATCCCACCCTGTTCCATTTGAATTCTTTTTCTTATTATTATTGTAAATTCTTTTAATTTCATACCTTAAGTGGCTAAAAACAGGGCTGTGAATTCCATCACAGAGGAATCTTTCATATATTTATTTGGAAATAAATTCCACTCTGTTATTTGGGCTTTGTTCCTCAGTATACTTAGAACCACTGATGTTTCATTTTTATAAAAAAGAGAGAAAGAAGATACAGATACTGAAATACATTAAATATTTGGTAAAAATAAGGGAGGGCAGAGGCTTAGATAATCAAATGTATTGACAATTTATTTTAAGAACGGCATATATTTCCCTAATCTGAATCAGGGATAGGTGAATATTTAGCCTGGTTTGATTTCAGATAAGTACTTTGGTTTTAAAAAAAAGGCATTTTAAAAAGAATGGAAAGAACTGGAACTTTTCAAACTCAACAACCATTCAGGAGAAAAGGCAATGGAGTGATAAGGTCTACCCAGAACTGATACATCATTGACACCCCTATTTTTATAAGCTTCCAGTTACATTGATCACCCAGAGGCACCACATTATGAGTTTCATCCTTTTTGGGAATCGTGAGAGACGGGTAGCCAGATGTTATTCTATGGAGTTCAAACACTCTACAGGAATCGAACTCACAGACCTTCACACTTGGATGACTATATACAATGCATTAGCTTCAGGAGTTATCCAGGTCCTGGTGCTCTGTAGTTTGTTAGGAGGGGATATATAGAGGCTATCAGAATGGTATATACAGCCCACCTTCCTTTAAGCTATCTGAGAACTTAAGGGAGGATGGACTGTATATACCATTCTGATAGCCCATTTTTCTAAAGGACATTTATGCGGATTTAAACAAGGACATTGAAGTCCTCCTGCTTTTTTACAAAGATTGAATCCATGCAGCTTTGAAATTTGCCATTGTGATGGCTTTTGCTTCAAGGCAGAGTTGACACTTTCTCTCAGCTTTAATGGCAAGGCCTTTTGTAAAAAGAAATCTGAGTTGCTTCAAAGTAGCCATTACTAGCAGGAGGATAAGAGGCATCATTGCTCAAGCTGCTTCAGATTGGGGTAAGAGGGAATATATATATATATATATTTATAAAAGTAAAAAATAATTATATATATATATATATATATAAATCCCTCTCACCCCTATGGGTGGTACGTGTCTTCCTCAATCTCGGGTCCTCTACCAGAGGCCTGGGAGTTGGAGGGTTCTGCGCAGGATCTGAGCTGTTCCTGGCCCTGCACTCTTCTGCACAGAGAGCTCTGATGTTGTTCCTGGGATCTGTTGGAGCCCCTCTCCCAGCTTAGGAGTCACGGCCCCGAGTGCTCCTACCACCACTTTGGCCTTGACTTTCCACATCTTGACTTCCCCCCGCCCCCACACACACACACATTCTGCTCATGAGGTACAGAATACCAAACGTGTATAGGAAGACAGAGAGAGAGAGAGAGAGAGAGAGAGAGAGACAGTTTGGTGTAGTGGTTAAAGGCACCAGGCTAGAAATCAGCAGACTGTGATTTCTACTTCTGCCTTAGGCACAAAGCCAGCTGGGTGACTTTGGGCTAGTCCCTTTGTCTCAGCCCTGGGAAGAAGGCAGGGTGAAACCATTTCCAAAAATATTTCCTAGACAGCTGAGTTGCCAGGAGTCAACACTAACTCAAAGGTAGCATTAAAAAAAAAAATGGGGGGGGGGGGGGAGAGAAGTGATTTTACAAAATGCATTGCAAACATGGATGACAAGTCATAGGCTGTCAAGTGACTGGTGCAAAACCAGCTTGCTCCAGTGTCCCCAGGAATTAACAAGTCTATCTTTGGACTGCAGGTCAACCTTTGAATTGCTTACAGAGAGCATATTCATCTGTTCATCCTCAGTTTCATACTGTTAAGGGTGAAAGATCACAGGCTGGATAAATGGGAATAACCCTAAGCAAAACTAGAAGATTTTTCTGAGCCTCAGAAAATTCTAGAGTCCCCGATAAGTATTGCGTGGCAGAGGAGAAACTACAGTCTAAGCAGAGGCAAATGGCCTTTTACTTTTTTCCACTAGATTTGGGAGCATAGACATTAGACGCATGGTTTCTCTGAATATTTTCCAGGGGAAAATGTTTTCCTGCAATGTATCAATGGCAGTAGCATCACCACTGGAGAATTCCCTGGGAGGAATAGCTGCATGAACTGTTCCCCTATTGTTTAATGGCAATGCGGGAAGCCAGAGGGGGTACAAATCAGTAGACAGAAGGTCATATCAAGAAAGAAAAGATAAACACACAAACCTTTGGATATCTCATAACTACCTAAGTGCCAGAACACCACACACCATCCATGAATATTCAAAACCCTCTTTTTTGAAACAAATTTCAGCAACAAATTTCTCTTTCCTTAAACTGAAGGAGAAATGCTGTTAAAAAATAGACAGGAGCATTTCTACACCCATTACTAATTCTGATAATTCCCCCCCTCCCCCCTTCTCTACTGGTTTTTCATCCAGATGGATAAAGGAAGCCATGGGGCTAACAGAAGAACCAGAAAGTCAGGGCTAAATTTAAGGCTGGTAAAATCCAACAGTATTAAATTGTTGGGGTTTGACACATGGTAGCATCCACAACAATTCATCCTATGCATGGGTGAACCAGAGGTTGAGCAGTAAGCATTATGCACCAACTTTAGCGCAAAAATTCTGAATTTGAATCTGAAGACACTTTGAAGTAAATTAATATACTTATATTGCATACATATTACAATTTACACAGCCTCCATAAGATCATAAATCCAGCAGGAGATCTCCAGTAAGATCATGTAATCCAGGGTCTGAAACTACATTAATGCACCATTGGAAGGTCTCAGATTCTACAGCAGTTCTATGGGAGCTCTAAAAATCAACTGGCTAGACCTCTAGAAGATATTTTTACCTTTCCATAATCCTGTGCAGGATTCTTGGGTGGGTAAACCTCAACAGATAGTATTACCCAAAAGTAGAAAGTCTGGGGGGGAAAAAAACCCCTTAACTTTAAGCACAGAAGGGACCACTGGATCACCCATATCCCAAGCTGGACAGCACTGTTGAATTACATTGTTAGGCATCAGTCTGATTGTCAGCCTTGTATTACTGATGTCCAAATGTGGCAGGGTGCAGCCCTTCTTTTGAGAAAAGAGACATGCAAATTCCAGTTGTCAAAATCTAATTTCTCTTGTAGGCAAAGCCTTCCTTTTCCTTAAGCCCATACATAATTCGTGGAGGTCTGCTATTCATTTATAGGTCTCTCTTTTTTGTTGGATGGTGTGGGCCCTAGGAGAAAAAATACAGCATCTGTCCTACTTTGCCCCTGTAACCCTAAATGTATAAAATTGTAAAGCTTCACTTAGAATTGACAATTCCATCTAATTTGCCTTTCTCTCTAAATTCTGATTCTGGAATGACACAACTAAATACCCATTTTCGTTTATATTTATTTATGTGTATACGTATATGTATATGTATGTATCACATATCTATCTATCATATCTATCTATCATATCTATCTAATAGATATAGATATAGATCATCTATCTATCTATCTATCTATCTATCTATCTATCTATCTATCATGTGGGTGTGTGGGTGTATATAGATATATAGATATATAGATATATGGAGGTATTTTAAACTTATTCGATTAGAACATTGCTGACATAAATGTCGTGAGCAAGGAAAATTAATTTATGGGCCATTATAAATTACATTTCCCTGACTGCTATTCTTTATATGCTGTGTTTGTCAGCTCTATTGTAATAAAATTATTTTCTTGAAGAAACCCAAAGAAAAGTTATTTGAAAAAAAGAATACTATATGTACATTTTGAGTTTCTTATTTGCTCAGCAAATGCTTGAATCTTATGTACTTTATAAGGTGGTGATCACGTGCTCATTTTAGTGATATGCTGAATGTAGGAAAGTGTCTTGGATTGCAATCCAGCGCTCATTTGCCTAGGAATAAAGTCCATGAAACACGGTTGGCTTTTTGAGAATTAAACCTGTGTAGGATTGCATGCCTGTAGTAGCTCATCTTTGTTTCATGTTATCTAGTTCATCCACTCTTCTCCAAAGATATAATGAAGTTTCATTGCTATTACTGGCAGATGTAAAATTAGAGATAGAGAGGGCAGAAGTTGAATATGTGATTAGATATGGAATGAAGTAGATTTATGGAGGTATGAATCAGTTTTGTATTTGTTCACCCATAAGTCCATCTCTGCATTAGTCTATAAATGTAGACAGACTCATGCCTTTTCTTTTCACATTAATTTTGCCCAATCTAACGGATATTGGGCAGGAAATGCCATGGGAAAGTAGTAAAATACCTAGAGGTTTCATGCCGTTTAGATGGAAAATACCACATTTAAAGACAGCTGAACACAGGCTGTTTCTCCCCTAAGTCAATACTAATAAAAGAATGCAGCAATAACTAAAGTAACATGAAACAAATGCAACGTAAGAAAGGAGAAATGAAATTACTGTGGGGGAAAAAAAGAATTAATTTACTTTAATCATATATCCTATTAATGACCCCCCATCTATACTCCAAGGACACTATATGGCTACATCTATTGCTTCCCTAGAAGATCTGAATAAACATGGTGGACCAACTTGTGTAGAAGTAGCTTGTATCTCTAACTCTGTAGGAACTCATATTGTGTCCCAAATAAGAATTCCCTGGGGACTGGAGGATTGAAGAAAAGTCTTCCATGGTTCTTGCTTCTGTCTGAAAAATCAAGAGCTACCAAGAAGTTCTCCATCTTGTCTCTCAGTAAAAAGAAACAAAGCAACAACTAACCAAGTTTCATCCATTCTCCAAAAAGCAGTAATAAGAATAATGAAAATGATAGGATAAAGATAAAGGTGATAGTAACAACAATGAAAACTCTAATGCAGACTCTCTTCTTTTTCTTTTAATTGCAAGGAACTCTCTTTGCCTTTTTCCAGAGGTCCAGACAGACAGAAAAGGTGGAGACTATCTTTGCTGGTGAAAAAAAGGGATTCATTCTTTGCAAGGTGAGGGAGAGTCTATATCTTTGCCAGGGGACCATGGAATCCACATCTTTTCAGGGTAAAGAAAGAAATTCTCCCTTTGCAGGATAAGGGGACAGCCCATTTCTTTACAGAAGACCATGCAGGAGACAAGAATGCACTAATCTTACTGGACCACCTTGATGTTTAAATAGTGGACCAAAAGAAATCAGTTCAGTAAATCAATCCATATATTGCCTTCTTCTTCTTGGTGTGATCAGAGCACTGCCTCCTTCTTCCTAAGTTCTTAGTTTCACATTTCTACTCCTATTAAAAGCCAGGGCAGAACTGAAGAACAAAAGAGGAGGCACTATTGGATTTGAATAATGGTTGTTCTTGTCCAGGGTTCTTTTCTCCAAACTTGTCAAACAGCACCCACCAGCATTTATTTCCTAGCTACTGGGATGAAGAAACCTCTTTCCTCAGATATTGATATTATGTAGTAGGGCTGTGCATGTTCTCAACATGATGTGGAAGGACTGTTCTGCTCCTTGCTCAAGCACTGCACCTCTTTGATATTCACAAAAGCAGCCCATCTTATTTTCAGGCTGAAGAAAGAAAGAAAGAAAGAAAGAAAGAAAGAAAGAAAGAAAGAAAGAAAGAAAGAAAGAAAGAAAGAAAGAAAGAAAGAAAGAAAGAAAAGAATTATCTGCAAAGGTTCATGTGGAACCATGGAAATACTTGCAGGAGTCCCAATGGATTTCTTCAAAATCATTTTTGATGATATACTGCTATTGTGATTAGTAACCCTTGATAATCTTCTCTTTCATGACTTTTTCTCACCCTCTTTTCAAACCATCTTTATACTTGGGCACCCCCCTGACTTGATACAGTGAGTTCCATAATATAATGGTGTGGACTTTACTACTAGACTGCTGAATTTCAGCCTAGTACTTATTTCAGTCTCATGCTGCCTCTGTTGATAAAGCCTTCAAGAGCCATGTCATTTCCCTCTCATCACCTCCCCACTTAGTGTCTTTGATCTACAGAAAAGGTTTCCCTATCATTGGGCCAAACCTTGCTGCTTGTGCCCCAAAGGAGCAGAGGTAGGACTTACGCCTTCATTCCCATTTCAGGCCGTACCCCATAAAAGGCGAGATGCTAAGAGCACCTTCTTGAGCCAGGAGAATGCTTCATCTAGCTAGGGTGTTATAAATTAAGGGCTGTCAGTATTACAATGTATATTAATAGTCACACCTCTTTTTAATGAGTTTGGCATTGGCAGCTGAGAGGAAATACAAGTCATCGGAGTTTGCTCGTGCACACCCCGACAAAGGAATCCGTAATAAATCTTCCTTGAACAGCACTCACCATAAATATGTATCACATAAGGCGTCTGTTTTACATTCTGCATATAAATCAGCTCAGTGCTGAATAGCAATGAATCAGCTTTCAATGCCTGATTTGATAACAAATCGACTCGGATCCGAGAAGGCAGAATTTACAGCCCTCAGCTTGAAGACAGATAGTCAATACTTAAGCTGACTGCCAAGTTAACTTTCCTTCACCCAGCAAGTTTACACAAGCTGACATTTAGGGGATAAGGAAGGTTGGGGTGTTGGGGAAAGAAGGTGAGGGCAAAAGGTAATCTTTTTTATTATTATAATTCTCACCTGAAAGGACATTTCACTCTGTTTGGGGATTTTCTCTACATGCGGCTTAATATGGCTCCTGACAATATTTGGAAGTAAGATTCGAACCAAGTGGAAGGGAGGGACAATTACTCCTTAATGCGATGCATAAAATGTGCTGAAGGAAAAGCTGATGACTCTGTTGGAATTTCAGGATGGGATTTCATTCCCCAGTACTTTAGATTCCAAGTGATTATTCCTCAGAACAACCTACATATTTCCAAAGTCAAATAACTCACCATTGAATCAAGCTCAACTTTTGATGGCTTCATGAACATGTCCATACCATTGTACCTGGCAGCAGTATGGAAGTGGGTTATCATTCCCGTCTTCTGTGTGTGTGCATTTATTTGTTTTTGAGTCCTTGGTCTAGTCTACAGGCTTGGAAAATCCAAGGTACAGCTATGTTTTTCAACATCTGCCAAGGTCAGCTTGATGCCATAGCCCTGGCCAAGTCATAATTACATGGAAGGAATAGAATTACATGGAATCATGTGTTTAAAAGTGAAAGCCATTTCATTTCCTCCCCTCCCTACAACAGTTTCTGCTTCTCGCTGTGCCATCATTGCTGTGAAAAGTAATCACAACAAAATACAACCTACGTATCTCCCCTTAATGAAGTGGGCATTAAAACACTTCATCTGAATGTATCCCAAACCAGTGGGTGTGCACACATGCTTCAGCCTCCAATCTCAAATTAAATGTTTCTTGTAAGGGATGGGATAGAAGTTTGCTTCATTTGTATTTCAATGCAAACTTTAAAAATCACATTTTAATTAATGCATGAAGGAACACTCAATTATTATTCACAAGTCATCATTCCTTGACTTCTGCAGTGCAGTTCTCCAATCTTTTTAAGGGAAGTATCAATCTGCACTTGTATATAGTCTTGAAAATGATGTTCAAAATGCATTGTTTTAGGAGATATCATTTGCAAAATTCTATACATTAGGCAATATTGCAAGCAAGAATGCATATTTGGAGAAATCTATGTTAGAATATTTATACCTTTCAGTATGGGGGAAAAACATCTTATGTGTGAACAATGAAACTTGATAGATTTGTTCATCTCTACTTTCAGTGACTTAACATGTCTCAAATATCCCCAATTCTCCAATCCTGAAGTCAGAACTGTATGGATCCTGTTGTCCAAGCAGTCAACTATATTGGGCAAGTTTTTCAAGTCATTGCAGCTATTTCAACCAAGTTGCAGGTGTCAATGATTTTGCATGTTGCAGAGTTGTCAATAGCAACATGCATACAACTTTCAATGCCGGTGTGTATCCACTACAATCCTCTTGTAGATAACTGCAAAGCTACTTTACAGTGAAGCAGACTCTACTGAAATCAAGAATAAGTTTTGCACGGTGTAATAAAGTTCAGTTTCCACCAACGTGTGGCCTTTTGAATCCAGAACTTTAGAAGCTAATGGAGAGATTTATTACCTTTCCAAGTGGGGGAAAAAATGCATGGGAACTGCAAGGAGACAAATATAGTATTTAGCTTTAAATCAGCATTTAAACACACATACACACAAAGACACACAGCCAGGGCAATAATAATAATAATGGTCAATCGCTGGCTGATATAATGCCGGCCAGAGTTCCGTTTTCACCGCCTCACAGGATTTCCTGTCTGGTTGCAGGAACAAAATGTGGAAATGAATCAGTTAGCCAAGGATTCTCTCCCACTACAACGGTTGGCAGTTACTCCCCTTGCAGGGGAAGTTGCACATTAATATTGGCATTATTATTCTTTAAATCCAAACAGACAATTATCCAGAATGTGGAATACAACTTTCTCCCTTTCTCTCTTTTTCCATTTTTTCTTTATTTTTTTCCTCATCTCTCCCCCAATCTTGTTATATTTGCCCCTCCTATCTTACTCACTCACTCTTACCCTCATAGAAGAAATGCACACAGAGATACTGTTTAATTATCCATCGTGTCTCATTTGTTTTGGAACTTTTGATTAGACACTTTGCCAGAGAGCCACGGCATATTATAGCAGCACTAAAGTTATCTTTGACTAAAGCATGCATGCACATTTTGTTGGAACTCAGCTGGGACCCTATTGCTCCTTTACCCCTCTGGAAAGAAAGTTATTTATTTAATCAATTTGTATAGGCTTGTTGTGGATTCAGTGAAAGAAGGAGCACAACACTGAGGAGAAGAACCAAGCTTTATCGCAATGATCATTGGGTGCCTGCTTTATAAGGAAGAGGAACCCTGAACAATGGGAAAGCAAAGAGTTTTATAAAAGTTGAGGGCTACAGAGTGGGAAATCCTAGGGATCTGATTTGCTGGCCAGTTTGGGGAAGCTAGGCAGGTCCTTGTCAGTATACCTGGGGTGAATTTTATTGTTAGGCAAAATGAGCCTTTCAGGAGGGCAGCAGAGCTGAGGAAGTGCATTGTTAAAGAGATGGAATGTTGAGGTCACCAGCTGATGGAGGATGGAACATGGATGGCATAATGGTGTGTGAGAAAGACCTTAAGAGACGGGGCAAAGAGATGCTGCCTAGGGAATGGTCAGATAAGAGAGGGCATAGCCCGCAGCTGTGTAATGGTTGGAGAAAGAGGCTCAGAAGGGACCCTCCTTAAGTTTTCGGGCTGTAAAGGAGACAGCAGGAGATATATGCTTTCAGACTTGCAAGGCTGATGTCAGCCTTTCCAGGTAGACCAGATGAGCTAATTCTACTTTATTATAAGGTTATATTAACAGAATTTTTCAAGTCTGAAAGTACAAATCTCACCATCTTCTTTACAGCCTGAGAAGCTGGGGGGCTGAGCCTATTGCTCCACCCATTATGCAGCTGCAGGCTCTGTCCTCTCTTATCTGACCATTCCCTAGGCAGCATCTCTTTGCCCCATCTCTCAAGATCTTTCTCACATGCCATTACAGATGGTCTCCATCAGCTGATGGAGGATGGAACATGGATGGAGGATGGTCATCAGCTGATGGAAGGTTGGGTTTCTCTATGTTGCAGTTTCCTTGCAAGTACTGCCCTTGGAGCTGGTAAGGAGGCTTCTGTTCTTTGGTCTAAATGGGGTTGTAAGGGGGGTGGTTCTGGGGCAGGGAGGGTCAATTTGGGTCTGATGGGATTAGGCAAAGAGATGAACTGGGTTTGAGCCTAGCCATATCTAAAAGGTAGGGAGGAAAAAGGTGCAACCTCCATTTTGTTGGCTAGGTTTATTTTCCTCCCTACAGTCACCCATCTCAACAAATAACTCTGGGTGGCAAACGATATTAAAATAAAATTAAAACAATTACAAACACAAATAAAAAATTAAAATACATAGCAACTGAGGAAAGTATCACAATTGATAGACGCTAACATGTCCAGGAGACAGGGCCCTTCACACATGTGGGGCCCCAGACCCAGGCATTCTTAAATCCTTAAAAACTTAAATTAAATTCTTAAAGACTATTTTTCAAGTAGCCCCATGTGTACCTAATGAGGTACTAAGGAGGGGGACTGGTCTGACTAAAGTGGAGACAGGCACATAAATCTGTATTATTGCTCATTGGCTAAAATTATTGACTTTTTCAGAAGGTCTAGGTTCTTTGATTATGGCAGAGAATTAGAAATCTGCATGGAAAAGGTCATTGTTGAAAAAACTGCAACACTGTTGGTACTCCAAAGAGGTCATTCTGATGATGGGCGACAATCAAGAACTTTGTGCTCAAGCAATGTGCTAAAGACTTTGAAAGCCAATAGGACCATTTTGCCGTACCAAGGAATGTGTTTCTGTGTAATCAAGTCCTTTTTTTAGGCTGGCAGGATATTTAAATCCAATAGTCCTCCCAAACTCACACAGCACTGACATTAGCACAGGGTAACACCCTCCCAACAACTGTTCTTGAGGGCAAATCTAGAACAATTCCTGATGAGCTAAGATTGTCTCTTTGTGGAGAAGGAGCCACTGAATCCATTGCTCATATTCTGCTATATTGTGCCTTCCCAAAGGTCCTGTCTCCTAACTCCTTATCTGGTGAAGAAACAAGACAATTCTGATTTCTTTGATGTACAGTTACTCCTGCCAAATCAGTACAATTCCATGTGGCAAAATGTTATTATACTGTTATAATATTATCTTATAATATTAACTTAACTTAATAACCTTAACTTAACTTAATAACTTAACCCGCCTTGGTTGCCTTGATTATCTAGTTACAGCTTTATGTTCATATTTTATTTTACCTAAAACAGAAATGGTTTTATTATCTGGTTAATTTGCCAAATTCTGCTCAGTGACCATAAGAAAGAACTGCTATAATGTATTGGTGCTGTATTAATAAGTTCTCCTATGTTTTCTCCTGACACTTCTCCTAAATTGTATGAAAGAGAGTTTCTTTCAGAACTTCTTTTCACGGAGAAGAGAGTTGCAGTGAAGTTCTCACAGGTAGAGGATGGATGACTTGGACTTAACCAGTTACAATACTTGAATGTCCTGAACCGTTCATGATTCAGTCCTCTCTCCAAGCTTCTGCCACCTTCTGGCTTCTCACATTTCCATTCATCAGCAAGGGAAGATCTCAGGATGGCAGCTTCAGGTTGGGAAGTGCGCAGCCGGGGAGGCTGTGGAGTGATGGAATGAGAGTTCAAAGGAAACGACAACAGTAAAACTCTGATCTAGTTCTAATAATAAAGTAAGCTCAAAAGCACCACCAAGAGAAAGTTGAAAGAAACATGCAATACTCTTAAGAATAAGGTGGAAAACCAGAAGCTTCTTTTGCAGGAGGAGAAAACTTTTGATAAATTATATACCCGGAATGGACAATTGGACAATTGGACAATTTGCAGCAACAGGGTGGCTCTTGATGGGGGAGAATGAAGGAGAAAATGCTAAATTCCCTGAGCTCCTGAAAGAAAGCCAGGATATAAATCCTTATCCCTCTCCTTATTCTTCATCATCTAGAACTACATCCATCCTTTAGACTAAATTCAAGACCTATTTTCTCTTACTACATTCTTGGGGAGCATGTTCAGTTAGATCCCCTCAAATCTAAGTTCAGAGAACTTCAGTTCAGAGAAGTCGTGCACCAAAGGCCATTAGTGTCTTCTTTGCACCCAGCTGTCTGGGAGAGAAAGGAGAATAAAAGAATGCATCTGCTTCAGCCCTATGAATGTTACATTCCCCGGCAGAACACCCCTGAGAAAGAAAGAAAGAAAAGTTTCCCATTAGTATTGTCAACTGTCCAAAACTTGGTGTTCTTCCATGTATGACCAGCTATACCTCTTATCACAACATGATCCATCTGGCTGAGGGTGATAGGAATGGAAGTCCCAAATGTCTACAGGGTCCCAAGTTGAGAAAAGTTGCTCTGTAATAGTGCCAAACCTGGCTGGAGCTTCTTCTACCATTCCTGGGAGTGGGTGGGGTGTGGGCTGTGTGGTGTGGGGTGTGTGCAGTGAAGGTCTGGTGTCTATGGTCTATGCTTTTCCCAATTTGTCCTAAACAGCGTTCCAAAATACCTTGTTTTGGATTTTTATCAAAACTTTTATCATCACCTTTCTCATGGAATGGACCTGATTTTTTTGCTCGTGCTCACGGGAAGCAAGTTCTGTTACATCCTGTCACTCCTAGGATGCCCTCTCCAAAATCATGGGTTTCATATTCTTTCAGAATTTGAACTGTTCCTACCCTTGACATTTTAAGGCATCTACAGATATTCTAGGGAGAATCTTCACCCTTCTCTTGGATTTGCCTCACCGTTTAATAATAGACATGAGAATAGAGGCTAAACAGAATGGTTCCATGCATTAGAGAGAAATCATTAATCAAGAAGGGGAGTTGTCTTGGGAATGTGTCCCCAAGTAGTAATAGCTGGTTAAAAAAGGGCGAATAAATGATTCCCTGCTGTGATAAATACCCACAGTTACCACAAGAGGGTGCAACCATGAGACGTACTTACTGCACAAAAGGGATTGAATAAAACCTGCCTTCATCACACCAAATTTGATTCCCCCCCCCCCCCCAATCTGTACTACTCCTCTTAATCTCTCCCATATGTGTCCATCCTTTCCAATTTTTTAAAAATGAAAAATACTGTGATAACAATAACTGAGCCCAGCTCAAGCATGTTTTCGCTTTGTTTCTCATTCACGGCTTGATCTCTTGCTGTTTGGGCCACACAGAGAACAAACTTCTTCCTCCAATCTGCCTGGAAAGTTATGGTAAGGTTAACAAGTTTGTTTTCACATTCAGATGTATTTTACAGAGACTGATCATCTCCGGGGTGTGCTGGTGTCAAAGAACAACTCTTCTTAGCTCTTAAGATCTTGGCGGAGACCACCAGAACTGATTTTCTTGTGTGGCCTTTTCTGGATATAATTACTTCACAAAACCCAGGAAGAAGCAGTGTCCTGGGTCTACACACTGGAAACCAAGAATCAGAGTCAAAGGAATCATGACACAACCCCCCCTTTTTTTTGGGGGGGGTATATTTCATGAAAACAATTGTTATTTTATAGGCAATGATGACGGACAAGGCCGAAAAAGTAAAAATCTCCATTTTGCATGCTGTTATCTTAAATCTTGAAAAGATGTTGTTGTCACTCTTGTTATATTTATTTTAAAGGGTGGGGGAGAATTCAAATGTGATTCCTCCCCTCTTTAAAAGAGACAAATGATCTGATGCTAACCATGGTGATTAAAACATCTGGCTCCTATTCCTGCAATAATAATAGATGCTTTATGTGAATATTAAGTTTATAGTGTGTCTGTGACTGACTTTACAGCACTTTGGGCTGGACAGGGTTGTTAATGTAAGTGTGTGAGGGTGTGTGCCTGTGTGGGTGAAAGAAAAAGAAAGTCTGCGTAATCTTTTTCTGGAGTATGACGAGTTCCATCAATAGCACTCAGCTCTCGAGGAAATGCGAGAAGAGAAAAATAGTTGCCTCTCAGTATGATCCATAATGCCTTATTTGAAAGTAGCAATGGAACTTTGGCCCAGTAGAAGACTCAACAATCTAGTTTACGGCTGTTGTTATAAACATTCCCTGTTCCTTCTCCCCCTTCCAACAACTGTGTTCCCCTCGGAGCATGCAGATGGCATTAGAGTATATTGCAAATGCATTCCAGGGCACAACTGGAGGCATACAACGCAGTGGATCTTAATTACTCTCACTTGTTTTCCCTATTCATTGAGAGAGAAAACAGGTGTGTGCACTACTAAACTAAGGATAATTCTTCATCAGTTAAAAACAAGGCCCAGCTAATTTTGTGGGTGCTTCCTATCACGTTCCCACCACAATTTCCCAAATAGCTGTCTGTTCTAGCTAAGAAACCTGATGCACCAGAATTCTCGGCATCTTGATGAGGAAGAGGTGGAAGGCAAGGCAGATGTGAATGCATGATGGCTGGAGATTGGCAAGGAGAGACTACAGAGCTTTGCCAAAGATTACTGAGCTCTCAAGACTGTGCAACCTACTTCTGTTTGCAGCCTGCCTTCGTATCTTGATTAGATCATGGCTTCCTTCAATATTAGCTATCATTCACTTTTCACCCTTTTTGCCAGCTAAAGGAACACCTCCATGCAATATGGACCTCTACATTTCTTTGACCTCTTGCTGGAGGTGTCCTTTGTTGCTTTCACAAACCAGGAACTGGCAACCTTTGGTGATTTTATTGACTGATTATGTGCCATCAAGTCAGTGTCAACTCCTAGTGACCACATAGATAGATTTTCTCCATGACAATCTGTCCCTAACCTGTTCTTTCAAGTCTCCCAATGGTGCACTCATTGCCACTGTAACTGAATCCATCCACCTTACTGCTGGGTGTTCTCTTCTCTTTCCTTCCACCTCTCCTAGCATCACAGCCTTTTCCAGAGAGCTGGAATGTGTCCAAAGTAGGATAATTTGAGCCTGGACATTTGTACCTAGACTGAGGACTCAGGGCTGATTTGTTTGATGATCCACTGGTTTGTTTTCTTGGCTGTCCATGGTATTGTCAGGAGTCTTCTCCAGCACCGACATTCAAAGCATCCATACTCTTCCTATCCTCCTTCTTCAAAGTCCAACTTTCGCTTCCATAGAGTGTCACAGGGAAGACCACAGCTTGCACAGTTTTGATCTTTGTCGGTATAGACACATCACAGCATCTGAATAACTTTTCCAGCATGTAACCTTTGGTGATGCTGTAGACTAATTTCAAACTGCTCAGATGATGAAACATCCACAGGAATATCACTACAAATGAAAGAAGTACCAAGTTTGGTAAAATGGCTTAATGCATCATCACCAAAGTGTAAAGCAGCCTTCCCTAACATGGGGACCTCCAGAAATGTTAAGATATCTAGTTGACAACAAGCTGAGGAAAGATTCTGAAAATTCTGGCCTCTCTAATTCCCAAAGCCAAGTAATGACTAAGAGTCAAGGCGGACAAATAAGTAAGCTGCTTCATATAAAAGTTGAAGAGTAGAGATAAGTCACTCTGCTGTTCCGCAAATGGGATTGCAACCCCCATTTGCTACTGGGATCCCTTCTCCAGGAGCTGTAGCCTAGAATCATTTTGGAGTCATTAATGAATTTAATTAATCTAATCTAATTCATTAATTAAACAAATGAACCAAAATTTAAATAAATAAACTGTTTCCTTAATGGCCGTTCTTCCTGAATAATATGAACCTGTTAAGTTTGGGTTCCCAGTGTTCTTCTTTGGTATAATGTCTTTTAGAAGCTAAGCCTGAGAACAGGGGCTTTGTCACTTTGCACATTGTCTAGTACATTTAAATCAGTAATAAACATCACAATATCTGTGAGAACAATTACAGCTTGTTCCAGGACAATCTTTAGGAAATTCAGTTGAGTAACAGCTCCAGATACAATGTTCCAAAGTCTTGAGATCGCCTTCAACCATCCACCATCACTGTGAAGCTTGTAAAATTCTGCGGAGGCATGTATGAACTCATTTAACTAGGACACTATTCTGTCATATACACTATGGTGAAATCTGGGCCATTTTATGATCTTACCTTCTCTGAATCAAGAAAAAAAATTGCTAAAAAAATAGCACCTTAATTATATAACATACTGAACTGGTAGTCCAAGTAATTCCATAGTAACCGGATCCTCTTGCTCATAGCTGAATATTAGCTATTTCATATTTCTTATAGGATGATTTCTAGCTCTAGAGTATGTGAATTCTCTCACCTTGATCATTTATTATAAATTCTGGTAAAATATATTAACATTCCAGTATCTCAAACTGGCTATATTTGTACCCCCTCCACCTTTTTTTTTTCCAATGGGAAAAGTGCATTGTAAAATCTCTCCTGTGAAATAATAAAACACATTTTCATTTAAGTGGGGGAAAAGAGAGAAAGAGAGAGAGAGAATCATTATAGCAGAATGGTAATTTACTTTATATGACCTTCAATTGATTATCCCGTGCCTGCTACACAAATATTACTGGTGCTATTGATTGTAAAACCAACCAAATAGATCTCTAATAGCTTTTACGGAGAGGGAAAAATAATTATTCTAGCACTGTGGTCAAACATACATAAACCAGTGTGGAAGTATTAATGTGTTGTATTATTACTTATCTGTCCGAAAGACTAAGGCAAAGAAGCTTGATAGCAACACAGCATCTAAAGGTGCAATTGCCCACCGACATTTACGGGAGATTGTTCTTAAGAATTCATTACTGTAAGTAAGAGTGCTAGCTGAAGGGTTGGTTAATAAAAGAGAAGTCATGGGAGCTTCACCCAACTATATCAAACCCATGAGTGGTCTTCAACAGATTTTGAATCATCCCCTCCTCCTGGATTAAGAGAAGGTCATCTTTCTCGGAGCTAACTGATTTTTAATGGAACTGATGGAGTAACCTCCACAAAGAGAGAGAAAGAGATTGAAAGGGAGCAATCGGTATTGGTGAAACTTTCAACCTATCTATCTCAGAGCTCCCCACAAGGGCAAAATCTGCAAATGTTGACTTCTCTTCATTTCTTGTTTGCCCCTCCTTGTTGATGGCTCTACTTCATTTGATATATGTACCATTCATAGGAATATGTGCAATTTTTTCCAGAATGTTGGTCCTCAAACCCATTTCTCCATTCAATTTTGGAAAATGGAGCACAGTTTTGCACACTGTTTTGCCTAATGGAGCCAGGCAGTATCAAAATGGAATAGATGATAGATAGATAGATAGATAGATAGATAGATAGATAGATAGATAGATAGATAGATAGATAGATAGACAGACAGACAGATAAACAGACAGACAGACAGACAGATCAATTTTTGGGCTGCCATTGCTGAAACCTTGCACTATCAGGCATGCTTTTCTGTAATAAACATCTGGTCTGCCTTGCTTTTCCATGGAAACGTTTAAAGATCCCAATTTTGAAGACACGCACATTTCAGAGGATAGCCGTGTTTCGATTTGCATTATTGGCTTGATGATGCAAAATTAGTTGAATTTGGGTACAAAAGGGAACTGAAAGGGTTTCTTCTGCATTGCTATTGTTGTGCAGTCTCTCAGGTAGCACTTTTCAGGGTCTCCGCCAAGGCTTTGCATTGTTTTGTTTTGTTCGTTTGTTTGTTTCATTCCCTGAACTGCTGCTGAAAGCTATTGAACTGAAGAAGTTAGTGATTAAACAATGGACCTTGGAGAGCGAAGCAGGTGCTTGTGGCTTAGTTATGATCTATCTACTGTTGGATAATACATATATTTTACAGACCTAAAGTGTAAGACTTAGGACAGAAAAGTAGGTCACACAACTTTAAAAATAAAGCCGAACTGAAATTGCTCACAGTGTATTTCTTTCCCCCTTCCAATCCTGACCCCCCCCCCCAAGTCCTGTAATCTTCCTTTGTCTCCTACACCTGGAGAAGGAATGGATAAGCGAGGGTCTAGGGAAGCAGAGTTTCTTTTTCTGTGGCCTCCAAAGTCCTCTTTAATTGTAATTGCTAAAAAGGGGTGGTACGTTTTCCTACCGTTTAAAGGTGGAGAACACGTGGAAACTAGGATGTAACCTGTAAAAGAAGCTCAGTATCATTTAAAAAAACATCTCCCATCCAACACTCCTGGGATTATTGTACCCATTGGGTCGCCAAAGCTACCAGAATCTTAGGAGAGCTAAGCCATGGTGGATTCTGAACCCCACTGTGGATTCTGAGGGAGGACCTTCTCCATGAGGAGTAATTCTATGAAATTATCTCCAAATTTCTCTTTCCCTAAATAATGGCTGAATTGGTACCACTTCTACACAGTTGTGTAAAAGAGAAGGAGTGGGTAGAAAGGTAGAACTGAGAGGAAAATCTGGCTTCAGCTAGGAGAAGGGGGCTTAGTGATGTTCATGCTTTTGAATGGCTTCCCTGTGATACTGAAGTCCCTTTAGGGACTTTCTCACAACAATGTGAATATGGAATCCTCCCATCCTTGAGTCAACAGAATAATATGTTGGCAGAAGTTATGCTGCACCCACAATGGAGGTTTATTGTGCCTCAACTGTGAGGCTAGGGAGGAGTGATGCTGTCCTTATGGGATAGTGTTTGGTGATGTCCCCAGCTTCCTTTTCCCTCCCTCCTGGTATTACCTGTCAGCTGGAAAAATAAATAAATAAATAATTTAAAAAACAAACCCTCAGCAACAACTCTCTGTAATGGGTGCTACACTGGGGATGGAAAATGGTAGAGTCACTTCTGTTTCATCCCACAACTGTCCAGTACTCTATCAGCCGGTCAGAATTGCTATTTGTTTGCTATAGGACTAGATCTCATGGGAGATCAATTGTTCTGTATAAAAAGGGGTGAGGGAGGGGAGGGGAGGGGGAAGGAAGGAAGGAAGGAAGGAAGGAAGGAAGGAAGGAAGGAAGGAAGGAAGGAAGGAAGGAAGGAAATGCTGGTCATCCAGGAGATTGATAAACCCATGTAAACACCACACACACACACATACACACACATGTCAGTTATAGTAGACTGGAGTTCACAGGCCCCAAAATGTCACTCTGCCAGGAGACTGATATGTTAACTAAAAATTTTTTAAAAAGCCTGAACTTCCAGGAAATTGATAAATAAAAGTTACCAGCAGCTAATCCTTTTTGTTAATTTCTGTCACAGGTGGAAAATGGACATTCATCTGGAAAGCATAGGTCCTCTTGGAAATTGATATTCCTGTTTCAAAACAAGCTATTCAGAAAGACTAGGCAGCCCAGTGTCAGATCTTTCCCCTGGTTCAAGCCAGTAAGATTGCAGAAAGCAATGCCCAGCCACCAACCAAGGAGGGGGCAGGTTTTGGCCAATAGATCATTGGACAGATCATTGCCCTTAAAAGTGTTATAATCAACCTTATTGCTAAGGCATCATAGATTATTCACACAGCAAGACCTGTCTTGAAAGATGAGGGAAAGCGCCACTTTAACAACAGGACAACTAAAGGTGGCTTTAGGCTGCCTCTCTAGTGATCTGGGGATGAGATGGAGGCAACATCCTGAGAACCTGTCTCTTAAGAACAATTAGTAAAGTGCCTTCATGCCATGGTTAAGTGGAGCATGAAGATGACCATCTCTCTGGCATTTTAAGTGGGGCATGAAGATGACCATCTCTCTGGCCTTGTTGAAAACTGAAAAGCTGCCAGTCTTAATTAGGGCTACCCTATACTGTATGGACAACAGATGGCAACAAGGAGAAAACTCTACTCTTTTGCTACTATCTAGAGGTTATCTGGATCTTGGCTTTCTAGATGTGATACCTGAGTTTTAACATCTTACCTGATTTAGGAGCTGATTAATCTATAAAATATACACTGAAAGTAACTTTCAAAATTTGGAACTAGGTGTCAGAATCCTCACAAGATTTTATAATAGATTATTATACGGCTAGTTTTAAAAATGGCTTTTTACATGCTGCGGTTCTGCCATTGTAAAAAAGGGGGGGGAGAGAAGGAATGAGAAACCGTTTAAAGCAGATGGCTCCTTATCACAGGCTCTGGCATGATCAAGGCCATGCCAGCAAGGGAATCAGAAGACCAAGAACTAAGGGCGATGTAAGGGGGGGGGGGAGTAAGAAAAACAGCTTTTGGCGCACTTTTGCTCAGTCTTAGCAATGCTTTGGATCTGTACACTTATTCTCAATAAATGAACTTTCTTTTGAATCAATATTGGTTGCAAGGAAAGTTACTGGATTTGGGATCAACAGGTGGCAGTTCATTACATTTTGCTAAGACTCCCAGTGCAGACTTCCACCAGGGAGATTGCTCTGCGGGGAGTCCAAAGCCTCACGTTGACCAGGACCAACCGAGCAGCAGGATGGCTGATGATGTAATTGAGGAAGAAGAAGAGAGACCAGTCCCTTCTCCATTGGAAGTGAAGGTGATAACCCAGGAGGAGCCAGTGCAATCATCATGCCATATCCCGGAAATTTTCAGAAACTGAGAGACGCTGGTTGGTGGGGAAAAGGAAGCATTCGCAGTATACTGGGCATTAGTTTGCTGGAGACACTTGTTAGAGGGATCACCCCATTCCTTTGAAATTTGGACTGATCACAAAAATCTAGAAGCTTTGACTGCACCGAGGAAGCTGTCACCCAAGCAAATGAGATGGCCACAATATTTTCATCGATTTAACTTCTCCCTGAAGTATATTCCTGGGGGAAAAAAATTTCTGGCAGACGCAGATTGCCTCAACACAACAGCAAGCGGGAGGAAGTAGTTGCTCCTGTAATTCCATGTACCCAAGCAGCCCTAAGAGTAGTCACTAGAGCTCAGAAAAAAAGGGGTGAAGAACAACCAGAAGGAGAGTTGTTGAAAAAATTAAATGCCCAGATTGCTCAGGATGATTGGTTTAAAAGCAACAGCCAATTGCTAGTGAACAAACAAGGGGCATGGTGGAGGCAAGATAAGCTGTATGTCCCTGCAGACGCTAGAAAGTGGGTCTTGCAAAGAAGTCATGACAGCAAAACAGCTGGGCACTTTGGCTTTGTGAAAACATTACATCTACTCAGGCGTCAATTTTGGTGGCCAACAATGAGAAAAGATGTAGGGGAATATGTAGCTACGTGCCCCACGTGTGCAATGGCCAAAAAGAGAGGGGGCAAACCAATGGGGCTTCTACAGACAGTAGCAAACCCAGGGGCTCCTTGGAAGCAAATTTGCATGGACTTTATTGTAGACCTGCCTGAAAGCAACAAAAAGACAGTTATTTGGGTAGTTACAGACCTTTTTTCCAAACAAGCACATTTTTTGGCATGCCAATCCCTTCCATCAGCCCCCAAACTGGCTAAGTTATTTATACAACACGTCTACCGAGTTCATGGTGTCTCAGAATGAATAATTTCGGATCGCGGGGTCCAGTTTACTGCCAAGTTCTGGAGGGCATTCCTAAAACTACTGGGAGCATCGCAAGGCTTGAGTTCGGGGTACCACCCCCAGACGGCAGGATCATGCGAACATCTGAACTCAGTGTTGGAACAATATTTGAGATGTTTCATTAACTACCAACAAGACAATTGGGATAAACTGTTACCATTTGCTGAAGTAGCTTATAATAATGCAGTGCACCAAAGCACTGGCCTCACCCCTTTTAAAATAGCTACAGGACAAGACTTTGTACCCATCCCAGAACTACCTAAACAAACCACTCAAGTCACTTCAGTTGATGAATGGGTCCAACAAATGACACAAGTGTGGCCTCAGATTGCTGCGTCATTGAAGGAGTCCAGAGCAACGTACAAGAAATTTGCAGTTGCTAAGAGAACCCCAGAAAAAGACTGGAAAGTAGGAGATAAGGTTCTTTTATCTACCAAGCATCTTAAATCATTACAACCTTCCAGAAAGCTCACTCCAAAATTCATAGGGCCTTTTGTTATAGATAAAGTAATTAATCCAGTTTCACTATGATTACAGATGCCTGCTACCTTTAAAAGAATCCATCCAGTGTTCCACTGCGACCTGCTTAAACCCTATAAAGAGTCATCTCAATGGCATCCCTCCCCAGTACCTCCTAAACCAATGATGGTTGAAGGAGAACAACATTTTGAAGTTAAAGAGATACTGGACAGTAGAAAGCACGGGGGGGGGGGGGGGTCAATTTTTAATTCAGTGGAAACATTTTCCCAAATCAATGGCTGAATGGGTTGACAAGAAACATGTAAAGGCTCCACATTTAGTTTAAAAATTTTATGATGTTTATCCTACAAAGCCTTAACAATTAGAATGGTTATTGTATTATGTTTCTCTTTGCTTTTTCTTTTTTAGAGTGAAGAAGAGGAATCATCTGACTGACATCCTCTTTTGTGGAGGGGCAGCATGTCAGAATCCTCGCAAGATTTTATAATAGATTATTATATGGCTAGTTTTAAAAATGGCTTTTTACATGCTGCGGTTCTGCCATTGTAAAAGGGGTGGGGGGAGAAGGAATGAGAAACCGTTTAAAGCAGATGGCTCCTTATCACAGGCTCTGGCATGATCAAGGCCATGCCAGCAAGGGAATTAGAAGACCAAGAACTAAGGGTGATGTAAGGGGGAGGAAAGTAAGAAAAACAGCTTTTGGTGCACTTTTGCTCAGTCTTAGCAATGCTTTGGATCTGTACACTTATTCTCAATAAATGAACTTTCTTTTGAATCAATATTGGTTGCAAGGAAAGTTACTGGATTTGGGATCAACAGGTGGCAGTTCTTTACATTAGGCAGATTTCTACATCTTAATATCAAGAAATGGTCTGGAGGCTGAGTGTTGCTTTAGTGCTGAGGAAAATATTACAGATCCATTGGGTGAAGGAGGAAAAAAAAAAAACCCTATCAGTTCTATGGAAAGGTTGTGTGGTCCAAGTAGATGCATCCCCTCTTAACAACAAACAAGGGAAATAGGAATAGAGTACCTGCTTTGTATTCAGAAGTCCCAGATTCCATCTTTAGCACCTCCGGTTGAATGAACTTTTGTAATTATTTGCCAAATGTATGGGATGGAAGCAAACCAGTCATTCTGAGGATGGTTTAGTTCCCCTGTAACAAGAAATTATTCATAGTGTTCCAGTTTGGAGCCAGTCCATGTCTTGAACACCATGAAGAATTATTTCCAAAAAAAGTATGAACTATCTCCACAGAATAACTGAATTGGGGTGTTCGAAGAGAAGAACAGCTCAGGGACCATGAGAAGACTGCATTTTGCACATACCCAATTTTTTGCAAAGTCTACATTACCTTCAGGAACTCTGGGAGTTCCATTGCCTCTCATGAGAAACCACTGAACTGCAAATGGCAATATTCTCAGTGAAAGACTTTCTGACCTGGCTTGGCTTCACCACCTAGATACAGTAGGTCTTTAGATCCTTCTCAGCAGGAAGAACCGTTAAGAAGTTTCTGTTCCTCTGAGCCTAGGTTGACCAGCAAGGCTTTTCTGAGTTAATATCTACTGTACACTGTTGGGAAAAGCTGATTGGATATGAGTGATTCTGCTCTGTGTGACCAACCACTGAATTTCAGATGGGAGCTTTTCAAGGAAATATTTCCAGATTCCATCTTCACTGGATAGGTGTAGAATCTTCTACTTTAGCAAGAAATATGAAAGTCTTCTAGGTGAACCTCATAGAGCAAGAAGAGCTTTCTGAATATCTGAGCATATTGTCTGTATATACAGTGTTAAACAATGCTCAGATAGTTTATAACTTTTTTCTTTCTTTTTTCCTTGTTATTGTGTGTTATTAATTATGCTTTTTTTCGTTTTCTTTTTTAGTGCCTTCCAGTCAGTCTTGACTCCTGGCCACTGCCTGGACTAGTCCCTGCAGTTTTCTTGGCAAGATTTCAGAAGCGGTTTGCCATTGCCTCCTTCCTAGGGCTGAGAGGGAGTGACTGGCCCAAGGCCACCCAGCTGGCTTTGTGCCCAAGGTAAGACTAGAACTCACAGTCTCCCGCTTTCTTGCCTGATGCCTTAACCACTGCACCAACCAGGCTCTTATGCTCGTTTTTTTAACCTATGCTTATAGTTTGTTTTTGCATTTTTGCTGTTAATTGGTTTTCTTTTTCTTTTTGTATTTTTGTATAATCATTTTTAAAAATGTAAATAAATAATAACCGGATATGCTGGTGATGGGTCCTTGTTTAGACTGGACAGTATCATATTCAATGCCCTAGTTTAAAAATAAAATAAAATAATATAGGTTCTTGCCTGGGGCAGAACAGTGGTTCTTAAACTAGCAGGTAATTACCCCCAAGAGATTATCTGGGCATATCCTGGGGGTAATGGGGTAATTTGTAATTGCTTGTTTGTGAATCAAGGATTCGGTTTGGGATGGGTACTGTTGGGACATTGGTGTTAAATCAGAGAGTCTGATTTTTTGTGGGGTAATGGCATTATTTGAGACTGGGTAAGGGGGTTATTGGGCCAAACAGTTTAAGAATCACTGGTGTAGAGGTTAGAAACAGCAGGCAGGGGTGGGGAACTGAGGGGACTAAAAACTGGAAGGTACACAGAAATCTGAGTTGGACCTTCAAACTTGGAGGATCTGAATATCTCTTTGTCTCACATCTCTTTGGTCCTTGCCCCTACTGCTGTCCCCCCACCTTTTGTTTGATTACTGTCCTACAGCTTCTTAGCTTATCTTGTCCTGTCATCTGTAGCTTCATTCAAACAGAGAAACACACTAGAAAAAAATGGGCAAGATGGGTCAAGCCTCCGTGATCTGACTCTGTGAAGCATCTTTCAATGCTCATACTGTAATTATCCAAGCAGAGTCCGCGTGATCCATGCTAAAGAAAAGGATTAAAAAATACTACAGAGCAAGATGGATGTTCCTCTTCTTTTGAGAACAGCTTGGCCATTGAAAACAACTGTAGAGTAAAACTGAGGCCCAGGAGAGATGATGATGATGATGATGATGATGATGTTTAATAATAATAATAATAATAATAATAATAATAATAATAATATTGCAAGCTCTGAGTCTAAGAGTTATATTAGTGGGACAGCAGGCCTGGCAGCACCAAATTTCTCCCAGCCTTTCAGGAACAATAGGGTTCAAATGTTAATTTTTTTCCTTCCTCTTTGGTTTTAGCAGTTGAGGTTGTTAACAGGGTAACACTCAAAAGCCGGAGTCACTACTATCTTACAGTATGATTTATGATTTGCAGGCAAGAGATAAGCATTTTTCTTGCCAGAAAGGGAGACCTTTTTCCCACCCCCATCTTCTTAAAGAAACAGACCCAGGATTGCTCAGAGAGACAGGGCTACAGGAATGCAGGCAATAACATCTCTAGGAACTGGAATTTTAGCATTCACCCCAAGGGTGGGGGGAAGTAGCATAAAATCACAAAGTAAAATAAGACCTCAATAGCTTCCTACTCATTTTGAATCACTACCACCACCATCATCTTGAAACGTATCTGGATGAAAGCATGATAGCCACGTGTGGTACGGTGGTTAGGTGTTGGACCACAGAGACCCAGGTTCAACCATGGAAGCTTCCTGCATGGCTTTGGGCTAGTCATGTTCTCCAGTCCAAATTATTTATGGGGGGGGGGGGGGGGTGGCAGGGGAAGATGGAAGAGGAAGTACTTTACCCTGCCTTGAGCTCCTGGAAGAGATAGAAGTGTAATAAATAAATATATTTCTTGGGCAGAAAATTCTACAAGGAGTGAACAGCTGCAGTAATGTCCTCCTTTCCTGCAACCTTCTTCCTAGCTTCAGTGGTCTGACTTGCCTGAAGCAGGAACATATTTAAAAAAAGGTCCAGGAAGGTCCATATTGGAAAAAGGGTTTTCCTTAAATAGCTGGGATTCCAGGCTTTGCACAATTATACCCAGGAAGTAGCCAAGAGCCAGTGTGGGCCAAGTGGAATGAGTATATTATGCTTTCAGTAGTTTGTACAAATTAGCAACTGCTATCAGTAAAGATCTATTCCTGGATCTCATCTGTTTAGCTTGCAAATCACAGCTCTAGCTTACTCACACTGGAGTATTCAGGACTGCCGGAGCGTATTGGAATATTCACAGCAGCTTCATCTGTTTGCAAGGGCACAGTGACATAAATGGTGTTATTCTTCCAATGCTCTGCAATTGGAAAGGAAGGGAACACACTGGTATTGGGGTCAAGGGGCAGGGCTTGCCAGCAGGTTGGAATCCCACCTGTGCTCACTGATTGGCTGAGCCAGCCGTCAGAGTCATTGAACACTCGGCAGGAGGATATGGGGATGATTAATTGCCCTGTCTTGTGAGTGGAGAGTTCCGAGCAGCAGGATACTCCACATATGTAAATATAAGTGGTCTGCGTGCTATAATGGGGACCAAATGAAATGAATAAAAAGACTTGACAAAAGGACTTGACTTGGAATGTTTAGGTTTTGAAGATTAGTTTCCATTATGTCCCAGTGGGGGCAAAGAATATGCAATGTGGGAAAGAGGCATAGCTTAGTGTTCCTCAAAATGGAATTATCCTACTTCAACAATTCAGAGTTGAGAGAGAGGGAGAGACAGGAGGGAGGGCAAGAAACTTTTCCCAGCCAGAATGGTGGCGAGGAACCCCCAAATCTGGTGCTCCAATTAGTTTTGATTCAAAACAGAACTGAATCAGGTCTTAATGGTTATTTGGGTTATGCGGTGTAAGAAGGTGCAAGGGGTGAGAGGAGAACTGAGAATTCAGCTGAGCTATTAGATTAAAGCCAGAGTGCTTCCATGATTTGGGGGTATAGAATTCTAAGTATCAAATGTGCTTTTGTAATTGGAAATGAATGAAAGATTTGGGGGAGCTGTGAAAAACTGTATGCATTTACCACTGGATCAGTTTGGGCTCTGAACCGGATGAATAAGTGAAAATTGCCACTTAAAACAGTTGGCCCTTCATGATAAAATAGTTTTTATTTTTGAATGGAAGAATCTGAATTTGGGGCTTGTTCACATGTTTTAACCAGAATCCTGTTTCTACATTGGTCTATACATTGAAGGAATTTTTTTTTTAACAAACCCTTTACATATATTTCATACTACACCTTTCAAAATACAGATTTAAAGGTGTACCTCAGTATATTTGAGACCCTTATTACAACATTTAGAGAAATGCAAAATCTCATGGGCAGCTGTGTTCTGATTTGTACATTATTCCAAGATTTGCAGATTTAGTTCATTTTACATGGAGATTTGCAAAGCTTAAATGCATCAAGCTTTATTTATATTGGGATTGCGTGCGTGCAAAGCTCTCCTTCAGAAATTTCACTAGCCTTCTAGGAACCCTGTTACTTTTCCTTGAACTCCTCAGACATTATTTCCTAACCAGAACTGAAGAATTCTTTCCAATGTTGTCTCAACATTATTATTTTTTTTTAATGGTACATTTACTCCTTCTTACAAATGCATTTGAAAGAAAAAAGAAAATCACTGAATTTTATCAGACATTTCAACTTGCAATGACTGTCCTCCTCACGTGCTACGGATTCAACTTGGCTAAATTCCAGGGACAATTCAAGTACGGGCTGCAGCAAACTGTGGTTGGATTTGTGTTCTAGAGACAGATTTAGAGTATGCGTAGTGCTTGAGCATAATTTCAACACATTTCAGTGTTTCCATCAAAAGCAAGTTGATACATCTTCTGTCTTGATCGTATTTCAGTGCTTGTCATTAAAACAGAGATTCTCAGCATGTTTTGTTCACTTTCATATATTGTCTCTCCTCTTTTCTAGAAAGATTAAACCAAGCAGCTTCAGGCTACTTAATGCTAGTTCATGTAAGTAGGCTTTATATCACCTTACGGCAACCTTGTGTCCTTCAGATGTGTTCACCATAATTCCCACCATTCTGAGCTGCACAACTGGAGATGATAGGAATTTCAGCCGGCGCATAGAAAGGCTTTGGAAGGCAGCAAATCACATGGTCCAATTAAATGCATTCCTGGAATTCTTCCCATTTTAAACATTGTCTTAATTTACATCTGCTGTTTGAGACTATTAATTCACGACTTCCTTTTTTTATTTGGCACCATGTGTTACGTATGGCAAGCTATTTTAGGTAGGATTTTGCTATCCTTTATTTGCTGATGTATTTAGAGACATATGTATTTATGTGCTTGCTTATGTAAAATATTTATATTCTGCTTTTCTATCAAAGAAACAGATGGGTCATAACGCAGACATAACCTTATTAATATAAGAAAAGGAATGAATGAAACAATGCAATGAGTTTTTATGATCAGGACTCTTTTCTTGAATTTAAAAATCAAAGCCCTTTGGCAGCACAATGAATCTCCTTGAGACACAGCCTGCCAATTAACCCACCCCGTGCATAGATTCTCTTCCACAAAAGCAGATGCTTCTGTGGACATCCTTTTTCATATCAGTTGCAACCCATGTCACCAAATTCTGAACATTACCACATTCTGGACAGTGTTGATCCTAGGGCTTTCCTGCATATTCCAAAGGGATCCAAAATGGGTCTGTTAACCCAAAATATGTGATGGACCAATGTCCTCACCCATTCCTAGGTGTCCTTCAGCATCCCTGAAAGATGTCTTGGCATGCTGTGCTGAAATGGACCCAGTGAATGAGATGCTGCTTCTTCCCAGGGCATTCTGAGGGCTGTTAAACAGCGACTGCTGTTAAGACGGGTCTTCAACTATTCCATCAAAATGAATTCTTGGTTCATTTAGAAATTTACGTAGCTGCCCATCTCACATACATGGCTCTGAACATACAAAGTTAAAAAAAAACCCACAAAAAATAATACAGCAAAATAACCAGAAACCTAACAACAAAAATAATTTTTTTAAAAAAATCCTTCCTTCAGTCCTGTTCCAGCCCTCTAGAGCAACCAGGAATGTCATCTTCTTTATATTCCTCTTTGAAACCATCCCCTTCCCTTCCTTTCCCTTCCCTTCCATCCCATTCCGCCACCTCCACAATCCTATTATTATCTGAGCATAACCATCCATGATTCAATGACGTACATTTGTGAAAAGGCCCTTACTGTCGCCATTGCTTTTGATCTGGTACTTCACCCTGTTTCCCTAAACGGCAGTGGAGTGGGTTAAAAAAAAAAACAAAACTTCCCATTTTCTCACACCTTTGGCAAGAATTCCAGTGCCTAGTAAATAAAGCAGCTGCCTGCGTCCCTCTTAGCAAAAGCCATATATCTGCTCAGAATTGTGATTTGCACTGTTTATATCCTTTGCCCTTGAACTCTGCTTATTAATGCAATGTTTCTCCAAATGATGCCATATAAGTCTGCTCCAAGCATCTTCAGTGTGAGATGCACACAAAAGCAACTGTGGGAGGCCAGGTCAAAGAGGAAGAAGGAGGAGGGCAAGGGGAGGAAGGAAGGAGGGGAGGAAGGAAGGAAGGAAGGAAGGAAGGAAGGAAGGAAGGAAGGAGGGAGGGAGGGAGGGAGGGAGGAAGGATGGAAGGAGGGAGGGAGGGAGGGGGGAGGGAGGGAGGGAGGGAGGAAGGAAGGAAGGAAGGAAGGAAGGAGGGAGGGAGGGAGGGAGGGAGGGAAGGAGGAAGGAAGGAAGGAAGGAGGGAGGGAGGGAGGGAGGGAGGGAGGGGGGAGGAGGGAGGAGGGAGGAGGGAGGGAGGGAGGGAGGGAGAAAGGAAGGAAGGAAGGAAGGAGGGAAGGAGGGAAGGAGGGAAGGAGGGAAGGAAGGAGGGAGGAAGGGAGGAAGGGAGGAAGGAAGGAAGGAAGGAAGGAAGGAAGGAAGGAAGGAAGGAGGGAAGGAGGGAGGGAGGGAGGGAGGGAGGGAGGAAAAATAAATGGTAATCAAATTTCATGCAGTGCAGATGAGTTGCTCATAGACACAGAATGTTTTTAAACACTTTCACCAATTATTTCAATATATAATGCAAGCCTCAAACTCCACATGAACCTCTTTTCTTTTTTAGCCAAAGCAGCCACAGGGTTTGCTATCATGATGCATGACTTTCAAAGGCAAGAGAATGTTAACATTAAGTTGATCCCCCCAACCATCTTGCAAACCTGGTCAGTCATATCGTCTTTATTTTGTGAATGTAGTCAAGCTATTGAGGATGGCTTGTCCATTAGGGCTTTGAAAATTTGGAAGTGATTGCAAGTTGACTTTTTCCTTACTCCACTATTCATTAAAGAAGTCATGTCTTTTTTTAGATTGCAGTGTAAGACTCAGAAAAGATATGTCTATTCCAGAAGTCACTCTGAAAATGTGTTGCGTTAATGATCTGATACATTAAAGCAGCAGCAGCAGCAAATACCTTTGGTCAGTTATAAACAGGAGTCTGGGAAGAAAAACATGGTAACTTTAATAAATGCCCTAAAAATGCCATTCACGATGTCTTCCTCTAGGTAGAAAATATTGCAAAGGAAGTCAGGAAGGCTGCAGAGGGATTAACCCACAATGAAAGACAGGATGCTGGCATGTTTATTTATTTATTTTTTTAAAAAAAAAAGATGCAAGGAGATTTCAGCAGATTACTTATCTCACCAAAGGCAACTTGTTTTATTTCCAAATGCCCTCTGATGTTGCTAGTTCATAAAACCCCTTCAAAAGAGGGGCAGCTGTTTGTGCTTGGGCTGCATGTGGGTGCCAGCTAAATCAATGGTTGTTTGTCCTAATTGAATGCTCAAGATCCTTTTATTGTGAGCTGAAACATCCATCAATTTTACCATGTCAGCCCTTTATTTCACACATTGAGGAGAATCTCCGTGAGGTCATCAGCTATCTGAAATTAAGACATTAGTACTGACCATTGCCCCTCTTTCAATAGGAAATCAATAAGTCCTCCACAGAGACAAGTGGTGGTGGAATTCACAGAGATCACGAAGCCTGCTATCTAAGATGCCTTTAGTTTGAGACAGCTGGCCATATCACACAGTGATATCATAGTGACCTAATACAGAAGGGTGGGGCATTTTCACAGTCTTGTCTGTGCAATGTGATGGTTGTACTATTCCTCTCCAATAAATCTCTTTCTAGAATTATTTACGATGTGCTACAAAAGAGTGAACCTACATTTCCCTTCCCAGTTTTCTTTCAAGTTCACAGAAAGAAATTTACTTTGGAGATGTCTTGAATGGTCTTGTTGAATTTTGTCAAGGGAGGAACATGATGCTTTTTGCCCTTACTTGGGTGATGAGGGGATTATGGGGAAGGTGGGAGTGTCCTGCCTTTCTTTGTACAATCATTTCTTTAGGTTATGCTACTGTCGTAAGCTCTGCTGTTGAGAAATATTTGAATATTTCCCCCCCTTTCCCTGGAGAAATGTGAAGAAGTCGTCATTCTCAAAATTCCTCTGCCTAGAAATATGGTGAAAAAAAATTGCAAGGCTATTTGCATCCAGCCCCGTATCAGTCATCTTCAAGAATGACTTTTGTTAAGTGCTCAATTATTTAGCTCCCTAATCAGGCATTTGTATTTTTTCACTGTACTTACTGCTTACTCATGTGACAGTGACTGTTTGAAATTCTTTGTTGCTTTGTACTTTTAATGGTCTCTGAGGGATTTTTTTTTTTCATACATTCCCAGTGAGCTTGATTCCTGCTGACTCTACGGGGTAGGACATGTTGCTGGTTGAAAACAACATGGAAGTAGTTTGCCTTAGCCTTCTTCACAAATTCATTAAAAAATAATAAATAAATAATGTAGCTTAGGTAGGTAGGTTATGGGAAATGATGATACACATCAATAAGAGCTCTCAGTGTAGTTCTGTTGCCCCCCCCCCCATGGAATGTTAATATAATTTTATGAAGATATCATGAAAAGTGACAACTATCAAGGAAAAAGAAAGAGTGGATTAGAAAAGTGGGGTGGGAGGAGGGAAGGGAGGGAGGGAGGGAGGAAAAAGGGAGGGTGGGAGGAAGGAAGGAAGGAAGGAAGGAAGGAAGGAAGGAAGGAAGGAAGGAAGGAAGGAAGGAAGGAAGGAAAGGGGTAATATTGTTAAGATGGTCCTTGTGAGATGGTGGTTTAGAGTAACTCAACAGACTCCATGAAAAGAGAGTTAGCACGCTCTTAACTTAGGATAAAATGAAACTGAATGACATGTTACACCAGGCATGAGAGGTGGTTGTTGTCCTCCCTCCCTGCCCCCAAGATGGTCTAGTTTTCAAAAGAACATCAGTTTTATCCTTCTTTGTCAGGCAGCTATTACCAACACAATGATAAGGTTGATGGTACGCTGCATGCACTGATTAAGGGCATATGGCAAATGTTCATTCATAAGAGAGCAATTTTCCTGCCCAGATAGAAGGAGTTGGAAAGGACAAGGGGAGACAAAAGGTTTTTTCCCCCTTTTTCTTCCCCCTACAATTGATTATTCTGCCTCCTCCCCTCTGTCCGTGTGTGGTTTGTTTATTTGATATTTTTTTGAGCTTTTTGGATGAGTGGAAGCCTGGCTGGTGTCTAAAATGCAAAACATTGCTTTCACTACATAGTACCATTGATATGAAATGGATGAATTTCTGCTATTAAGAATCTCTTAAAGAAAGGTTTTAGCAAATCCAATCAGATAATTCTTATTGGCTTGCCTCTGTTTAGGGCAATAGGAATGTGGAACCTAGTTTATGCATCATTTTAAAATTAACAGGAGAATCTATATAGAGGAAGCAGAGTAACAGGAGAGGACTATAATAAATACATTCTTACTCCTGGAAGCCATTTGGCATGTAACAGACTAAGAATGAATCCATCTAGCATTTTGCTATAAGAATCCTTGTGGAGATGCCTTTAAGCAGACCTGGGATAGGGCTAAACAAAACCTCTGCACTAGTTTGAGTACTTTGCTTCCAGATAATCTATGACAGAAAAAAACATGCAGTGAGATTGGTTGGAAGTTGCATTTAACCTCTAAACTGTATGGAAACACCTAAGCTATCTTCCAACTTTGTTCATATTTGGTTTGTCTTTCCTTTAGAATGGGTGGTTGACTGTGCAACACTGTGTGATTCTATGGTCATTCCAGGAAGTGCTGGAGAAGGGAAAAAATTGTCTCTACAAAAAGTCCAGGGCATCATGGAAAGAAAGAAAGAAAGAAAGAAAGAAAGAAAGAAAGAAAGAAAGAAAGAAAGAAAGAAAGAAAGAAAGAAAGAAAGAAGGGAGGGAGGGAGGGAGGGAGGGAGGGAGGGAGGGAGGGAGGGAGGGAGGGAGGGAGGGAGGGAGGGAGATTATTTTTAAAAATAGCTAGAAGGGATCCTTCAGCTAGAATTAGTTGCTACCATCAAACAAATGAATGGAGCAGCTCTATCTTGATTACCCATCCTTCCTCAATGATGAGATGCTCTGCTTAGCAGGAAGGGGAAGTGTTAGTTGTTAGGATGAAAAGGTGATTGCCCTTTTGACTTCTGACATCAGATGTGAAAGTGCTACCTAAGCAGTGAAATTGAGAGAAAACTTGTGAAAATATCCGGTGAGCAACCTTGATCATGGAACCATTTGCACTTCTGATACAAAAAAGACCCTACTGGTTTTTGCCATAATGTCAGCAAAAAAGGCCATTTTTTCTGTGGGTAAAATCCTAAACAAATATCCACAAACCGACATACCTTCACAATTTCCGATATGTCAGCCATAGCAGCATCTCGAGGATTCCTCAAATGGCAGCTACATTGCTGGGAGGCATCAATTTGGAATGATGAAATAAACAGTCACTGTGCAGAGTAGTGAGAAGCAATGAAAGGAAGTGACAAAAAGGGAAATGAAAACATAGCATGGGTGGGAAAAAAAGGGGGGGGGACCAGAAATATTTATATGTAAATGTTCCAAAACTTACATCAAGGAAAAGTTTATTAGGATGTCTATTTCTAGAAGAAAAAGGAAACACAACAAACATAAGAGGGTACATTGGAAAAGGCATAGGACATTAAAAATACATCGAAGGGAGATACATCCTACAGTCAAAAGTAGCTTGTTTTTGAGAAGACTGTTAGAGCTGAGGTGATACAGCAGTTTACATTTCACACAAAAATGACATTTACAAAATGCCCATGGAGCAAACATAACCCACTAAGAGGGAGGGCAGGAAGGATTGCCCTCACTCCAATTGGATTTTGTGGTGACATCACATAGCCGAACCAGATATTGTCATGGTATCATCAAATGGCTAATGTTGAATGGATTATTTCATGATTTGATTTGAATGGGGCATCCAATCGGATGTGATCTCTAATTGTCTGAGAGATGTCTTCAGAAAGGAAGGGCGGAAAAAAAGGATATTTGTGAAATATCAAAGTAGCATTTTATGAGCTGGTAGTCATTCATGTATGGGATTCACTGCCCCTAGAAATGGCCACCAGTGGATTCAGTTTGATTTTACAATTTGAATTAATGAGGAAAATTAGTCCAGTTCAATTCAGATATTCTAGTGAAATCCAGTTGATTTGATTTGGATTTCCAAATTGATCCAGAGCAAGCTGTTTCTGTGACTGTCAAAACCATCCAGAAAAATAGTGCAAATCCATTCAGAGACATTCAGTCAGATATGACAATTCAAATCAACTTTCCACTTTCAAAAAGTCAATCCCTCCAATGAAAACTATAAATCAAATGCCAAGTCAAAAAATCCCACATTTTGGTTATTTTAGGTGACTGATATCCTGCACTACTCAATGATTTAGGATTACTTTTGCTGGTCTTATTATACATCAGAGGTGAATTTTCTTGTCTGCTTCTTTTCAATCAACTACATTTGATAATATAATTGGTACTTCCTTTCCCTATTTCTCTTGGTGTTCCTCTCTCATTCTTTTTATTTAACTTCAGCTAGCACTTTCTACCAAACCTGAAATCTCAGCTTCTCTTCCCAGTCTTCTTTTGGGAAGTGTCTGATAACTTTATCTCATATAATCCTGTCTTCCTAAGTCTGAACTAAATTCATAATTTAAAGAGCTCTTAATTTGTAATGTCATTCCTATTTGGTCACAGGCAGCTAAACAACAACAAAGCTTTGACTTTATGATGTTAACTTTTCCCCACAAAGGGCAACAACTTTTTCTTTTTTCTTTTTTTTCCCCTCCAAGGATGCACTGCAAGGCAGTTTCTCATGTAAACCATTTATTCAGGATGTTCTGACATCGTAGCATAACAACGGGGTGACAATGGGTAACCTTCATCCCCCAGCTTTCTATGGGAGGAACACACTTTGATGGCAAAAAGCTGACCCAACAGGGCCACACAAAAGATTGTTGGAAGAAGGAAGGAAGGAAGTTAAACCAAGGTTGTCATTTTTTCTCCCTCTTCTGACACTTTTTAAATTTATATTACTCACAGTCCTTTCAATTAGAGGAACTTTAATAAAAAGCTCTTCTGTAGACAAGTCTATAGTCTTAGGAAGGGTGGTGCCACTTGAGAAGTTATTTCAGGCTCACTAATTTTCTTTCGCCATCTGTAAAATTGCCTAAACTTGATGGCCTGCAAAAGCTAATATACCTTACTCTACTATTTTGTGTGTGTGTGTGTGTGTGTGTATGGTGTGTGTGTGTATGGTGATGGTGGGTAGCTTTAACTGAGTTTGGGTTGATAATTCAAAGTGAACTCTTTGATAAATCAAAACCTAAGGTACAAGTCCCCATCAAAATGTCCAGATGCTTCTGAATGGTCATGTTTAATGTGGACAAAAAGGGACATGTATTAAAAACAGAGGATGCAAAAACAAATGTATTTACTTTGATTTACATGTAATCAAATGTGTGTGTGTAAGTGTGTGTGTGTGTGTCTTGGCCTCATCTACTTTTTTTAATCTGGCCCCCAATTTGCCACGTAAAAGATCAAGAACAATCCACAGCCCCAGTAAAGTTGTATGTTCTCCCTCTAGTAGAGGAAGACAGAAAAGGCAATTCTTTAGAGTCTGTCCAATTACTGCCAGCATCATGGTTTAATAACAGCAAAGATGGAAGGGTACTCCCTAGGATCACAGTCACAGTGGGGTCCAGAGTATCTGGTTACTGTAGGCTGTCTAAAAAATAATTGTTACTGTTATTATTTCAGCAGGAAAAACTATTGTGGTATTACTAGGCACAGCTTGAAAGCAATGCAGTCCAATATTATATATCTGGAACAAATGTTCTGTTACTATTGTGGAAGGGATTTTTTTAAAAAAAAGTTTTTTAAAAAAAGTTGTCAGTTTTCCTTTTTCCTATCTTTTACTTAAAAAAAAACAAAAAACCTTACCTATTTTTCTATCATTTGTGAAGAATTTTGAGCTATTGGGAAGTTCTTATCCAAACATTCCACTAAGAAACGGAACAAGATCATCGCACATCTGGGCCAGCCAAATTCAGTTGTTGCTGCAGTACCCTGCACACTGAGTTGAACATGTCTGCTGTGTTAAGTAAGGGAAGAAAAAGATTTGACAACTTTTGTTCAGTACCACAATAGATTATTTGAGTAACTGGGTTTCTGAAATGAGGTCTAAGTGCTAAGCACTCACAGGCCTGGGTCTACCTAGAAGGTTGGATTTATCCATTTTGTTTCCATTCCCATTTGATTTAAAAACAACAACCTCAAGGTTTTCTTCTCTTGCTGCTTCTGAAGAAAGCTGCATTTTTGCTAAGAAAAGAGCTGAATGACAGCCTTATTCACCCCTCACTTACATAGAAAAATCAGACAAAACTTTCGCTTCCTCCTAGAACTTGGCATTTGGCAACATGCAACCTTTGGAGTAGAGATCATTCTAGATGGACTTTGTGTAGTCTAGGGTAAGAGATGTTTTGGTCCAGGGGTATATGTGGCCCATCTTCTCTTGCAGATCACCCTGCAACTATTCTTCCTAGTTCTTAAAGTTTTTCATCATAAAATGCTCCTTGCATTAACAGACAAATACATCTCAACATGGTTTACATGAAATGTATCTCCACAGCAAACTCAATTACTTTGTGTAGGGAGAGTGTGTCTGTTTTTATCTAAGGACGCATTCAAATGACAAAACATAAGTGGTGGTAGAATCGAAAGCATTGGTAGAATTGAAAGAATCAAATGCTCAACCTCAGACCCAGAATTCATTTTATGCAAAAGCACAGAACGGCTTTGAGCTGAAGGTCATGTGAGGGTCATGGTTTTAAGTGGATTTCAGACTTGAAATTGCCATAAACGAAGACAATAGGAAGTCAGTGGTGAGGCTGAGGAATAATATTTAGATAATTGTGAGATCCTTCATCCGGGATTCAGAAGAAGTTCAACTCGATTGAACTTGGGCTCAGTAGGAAGTCAAACTTGTGTCTGAAGAGGCCCCCTTGCCTTCAGAGAGTTTGCTGGTGCTGAGAGACAAGCAAAGCATAATGCATCTTCTCGACCTTGGTTCTGGAGGAAAATCTATAGAGGAAACCAAACAATAAATAATCCAAATTATATTTATAACGGCTGTGGCAACCCACATACATATTGGCGGGGAGAAGGGGAGGAGGACGTTTTCACATTCGTAACAACTTGAGGCCCTTTAATTCCAGCCTTTGCCAAAACATGCTTAGCGGATGTCTCTTTTGGGCGCGTGTGCGTTTAATTCGGTTGCTGTAATAAACATATATATATATATATATATATATATATATGTTTCTCCCCTCCCCCACAAGAGGACAGAGCAGTGGCTATATAAAAGGACATAAAATGACACATCTTCCATCTTCCAGCAAATAAAAAAGCTATCAGCTCATAACAAGGCGGTGATAAAAGGTGCTGAGGCCAGTAAGATTAAGACTTTGTAATAAGGTTCGGGCGCCAAAACTGACAGCCATTTTCTTTTATATTTATCATGTCTTCACATAGGGGTGAGAAGCCATGGCTCTCTCCCATTGCCAGCCAGAATTTATGGCAGCACCATTATTAGGAGATTGAGCCAAAATGGGATAGAGGTCCTTTCTTTCTTTTTCTTTCTTTCTTTCTTTCTTTCTTTCTTTCTTTCTTTCTTTCTTTCTTTCTTTCTTTCTTTCTTTCTTTCTTTCTTTTCTTTCTTTCTTTCTTTCTTTCTTTCTTTCTTTCTTTCTTTCTTTCTTTCTTTCTTTCTTTCTTTCTTTCTTTCTTTCTTTCTTTCTTTCTTTCTTTCTTTCTTTCTTTCTTTCTTTGGAACACCACAATAGCCTCTTCCATTATGAAGCTGACAGCTTCGTCAGTGCTTAGCACAGAGACTTGTCGAGTACTTTAATGTCATTAGCACTATTTTCTTAATGTGTCTGCTGCTTCCAACAGCCTGAAAAATATCATAGATCATCCCAAAGAGGAGAGAAGACGTTATCTCACCCCACAACCCTGTTTAGAAGTCCTCTAGTCAAGTGACTCTCTTGGGGAGCATGGATTTGTCCCTCCTTGATTTTATTGCCATATCTGGGGAGGGGGGGCATTTTAATCAAAATAATGGGGCCATTTCTCTTTATTGATTAACAAGTAAATATGTATAAATATGTAGTTAGGCTGAGCAGCCATTTTAGGAGATATTGGAAACAATATAATTAATAGCTCTATGGTGACATTAGTGGGTGTTCGTCTTGATGCTGTACAACTGTATCTACCCCCTCCTTGTTTTTTTTTTCCCCTTGATGTTGCCAAGGTGTTTGCACATTACATATACAGGGTCAAAGGTCACAGAGTATGAGCTCCATTCTTATTTGCTGCATGCCCTGTCCATTCAACCTTATCACCTCAAAGGGATGTAAATGTGCAGTTCAGGAACAAAATGCCACTGTAGTAGCAGTCAATTATAATAACCACGATATTAGAAGATTGCATACATTTCTGGACATCACTGGAAGACCCATTAGGATAGTTTTAATTCTAGGGAGTGAAATGTAACCGATCCATAACTCTCTGCTTTTAGTACAATTGCTCCAGTTCTATCTTATGGATAGGTGGAACTGGTTTATAATTTTTGAGGAGGAAAGGAGAAAGTAGAAATAGAAAATCAAGAAATGGGGAGAAGTAATTATGGTGTTGATTGTGGAACATCCAATCAGGACACATGCAGAGGTGTCCACGGCAGGGAGGGGATAAACTTTGTCAAGATGGTGGCCAGAACCATGTGATCAACCCCCCTCTTTTTTTACATGCGTTGCAACAGACATGAAAATGGGGTGGGGCTTTGATCACATCATTTTTTGGGGGGAAAAAACACCTCCCCATAGACACCCTGGATACATGATATATTTTGCTTCACACTGGAAGATGGAAAATCACACATACATGTAATACGTAATATATGCAAAACGAAGGAATCAGTTACATTAAGAATTAATGGGAGGGTAGAAAATTGCTTATATGTAATACTTTACATTGAATACATGCAATATGAAGAAATTAATTAATTAAAGCAGAAACACAGCCATGATACCGTTGAATCTATTTTTCATCAGATTGCAGTTATTAATTACTAAATTTACGAAGCAATGTTTTGAGCCTTGCGGCACGCGAAGGATTATAAATACAATGTTGTATAACCCAACCACAACTGTGAATCAGTTCACAACTTGGGGGCGATTGCACCAATCCTTCCCGTGTCTGTTTATGGGCTCGATACTGTTTCCATAAAGTATCCTAGATTGTTGGAGTACACCATCCACCATTCCCAACCATACACATAGAAGAACTTGTACTTGAAGCCATCCA
The DNA here is from genome assembly GCA_030867105.1 of Liasis olivaceus. Lineage (NCBI taxonomy): Eukaryota > Metazoa > Chordata > Lepidosauria > Squamata > Pythonidae > Liasis > Liasis olivaceus. The sequence goes on along the minus strand of CM061362.1, from coordinate 6,333,988 downwards.
GAAGGCACCATGCTGGAATCAGCCTAAACTTTCCCAGTTACCTACAGGGGGACAGTCAAAAAATCAAGATGGTAGACATGCTCAGGCAAATGAAATCCTATGGTTTGTTTGTTTGTTTGTTACATGCAATGCACATAAAAAGAGGTGGAACGTTGATTGTGCAGTCAGAGCCACCATCTGGACTTTTTAAATCCCCCTGTGGCTTTCTCTGCCCTAAGATGCATCTTTCTCTCTTATGAAGCAAGTGCCTTCACTTGGTTTTTACACATCAAAGCTTGAAATGAAAGGGGCCTCGTTGGTTTGAATGCCATGCACCGCATCTGCCAGAGGAGCCCTGGTTAATGTCATGACGTCCCAAAAGGATTTAATTAAATAACCCCCCTATAAAGGGTGAACCCAGGCATGTACCAGTTTTCTTAAAGTTACTTTCCATGTGCCATACCGACTTTCTCAAGGTTATTGCTTTCATAATCACCCTTACTGCATTCTTGCCTATAAAAATAATCTCCTATATCCTTCACACTTCTTACCTTCATGCTGGAAACAAGCAAGTGCCAACAGAAGATGTTCATATTTGGAATTGACCCTGGGCTGTGTTTGGATTGGACAGGAGATTTAATGGACATTCTGATCCTCATGTTTGGGCTATCACAGCCCAGTGTTTGATTCAGATGGATATCCGCAGACGATTTGCCTTATGTGGGGGACACATTTATTTATTTATTCTTTTGTTTTGAATGGGCCTCACATGCTTCTGAGAAAGAGAGGGGCTTCAAGGTGGGCTTCAAGAAATATTAGGATATTATGGGATGCTTCTTTTTAAATTCTTTTTGCCCCCCACACAGTGTTTTTTAAAATATTTTAAAATATTTTTATTTTCAAATATTCTTTGAATGCTGTTTATATAGTTATGACTTGTTTTTGAGGTTTTCCATTTCCCAGACTGATTTCAAGATTGGATGCCTATGAGGGCTATGCAGATATTCAGCGGAATGTGTGTTTATTTATTTATTAAACAAATTTATATGACTGCCCAACTCACATATGGTGACTCCGAGCAGCCTATAGAATTAGAACTCAAATACAAAAAAAAAAAATTAACCCTTTGATTGGCTTTGTATCAGCCTGGGGGCCCCAGGCCCACTGACAAAACCACATTTTTAGGGCCTTTCAGATATATCAAGTTATATCAAGGTAGGGAATGATATTCCATAGGGAGGGAGCCACCACGGAGAAGGCCCTTTTTTTCAGTCCCACTAGATGTACCTGCCTCATTGAAGGGACCCACAACATAACCTGCCTCGCTGCTCTGGAGGGCTGGGTAGATGTACCTGGAGAAAGATGGTCCTTCAAATAATCAGGCCCCAAGCTATGTAAAAGGCTTGTTAAAGCCATGTAAAAGCCATGTTAAAGGAAATCAACTCTGATTGCTCATTGGAAGGATTGATAATGAAGCTCAAGCTCGGATACTTTGGTCACCTAATGCGAAGAGAGGACTCTTTGGAAAAGACCCTGATGCTGGGAAAGATGGAAGGCAAAAGGAGAAGAGGACGGCAGAGGACAAGATGGCTAGATAGCATCACTGAAGCAATGAGCATGAAACTGAGCAAACTCAGGGAGGCAGTGAAAGATAGGAAGGCCTGGCGCAATATGGTTCATGGGGTCACGAAGAGTTGGACACAACTTAACGACTGAACAACAACAACAAAAAGCCATGTAAGGCTTTAAGGGTGATAACCAGCACCTTGAATTGGACCCGGAAGCAAATTGGCAACCAATGCAGCTCCTGCCAAAGAGGCAACCCGTGCACAGATCTGTGATGGAATGGAATCATGAAGGCCAGACTCAGGGAGAAAAACATTTTTTTTCATCTCCTGAGTCGCGGGGGAGAGATAAGAGGATGAGGCTGGCACCTCCCTGAGGAATTCACAATCTTGTGGCTGGCATTGCTTGGGAGCTGGGGGTTTCAGTCTGGGAAGATTCTTGCTAGAGGTCAGAGCTAATAAACATTGCTGGACTGAATTTACATGGTCTCTTGGAGTTCCTTGGGCTAGGCCTGACAGATCTAGGTGTTTCCATGTCTTTGCTTCAATGAAGATGTGAGAAAAGTGCTTCCTCAAAACTGTCTTGTGAAATAGGAATAGTGAAGTAATTGCTTCCAAGGACAATGCAAGGAGGTCACTTTATTTCACTTGGCCTCTTCTGAGTGCCTTGGAGGGCCCTTATAATAGTCAGAAGAGGTTCCTGTCCATGCACAGAAACTTCCTCCAATAATTCCAGTCAGCTGCTGGAAATGTCAGAAGAGGCTTCTGCAGATGGCCCTTGCAGCTTTTTCAAGTGCTGGTTAAGCCTGCCAGACAGTTAAACTACCTCACAAAGGCCTACCTATTTTTTTAAAAGAAATATCCCACCATATTTTTCCTGTTTTGTTTCATTAGGCATTTCTGTGTCTTGCTGGGCTGATAAAGGGCTTTTATCTATATCTTTATTTTGCTCAATTAAGCTGTAATTGTCGTTGTGGTTGTGGACGGAGACACAATATCCAACTGCAAGAAAAGCAGGACACAAAGACCCGCTTCATCTTGCAAACGGAAAAGACATTGGCTGCATCCTTTTTGCCATAAAACCCAGATTAGAAATGTTGACAGGCTGCTTGGCAGTTCCAAAACATCCAGAATACCTCTTATGAGAAACCTGGAGGCCTTGCAATTAGCGAAGACGCCAACCATTCTTTGATTGCCCAGGTTTTTGGCTGTCACACAACTCTACCAGTGAAAAGCAAGTCTTCTGTAAAACAAGGACTGGATACTGCAGATGTATTGACTTTTATGTCATGTTTGTTTCAGCATCTCAGTCAAAACAACTTCACCAAATTCTTCTCGCTGTCCTACAGGTCCAGGCTGCCTTAGGAAAATGAAGCTATCTAGTTTTCTACTTCATAAATCACTGTCAAGCCAAAGAGGGCTGGGAGAAATAAGTGCAGATTTCTGAGATTATGACTCTTGGAAATGATGCTATTAACTCTACAGAGAACCACTTGATTTTCATAAGCCCTGTTGACTTAGCAGAGCTGAGACCAGGGTGAGTATTGGTGGGGGGAGACAGTAATTGGAAATCAACATGCAAATGTCTTCACCTTTCCAGTTCTCCCCAGTGGTGTTCCTCTTTTATCTTTCTGCATTCATAGCCCAAGATATCTAATACACTCATGTAGATCCCAAAAGTAGAGCCACTGTCACAACCCTTGTGGCTCTTCCTCTGCCCTGGAATTTTATTATTTATTATATTTTATTTCTGTGTTGCTTTTCCTCTCAAAGGAAGGATTCACCTTTTTAATTGCTAAGTGCCTTAGCAATGAAATCTAAGTCATGTCCAGAGCTGTTAACAGAAGTATGCTATATATTAAACTCTTATAATGTTGTTATATTTTGGGATTGTTGTACTTAACTTGTGCTGGTCTTGGACCATAATAAAGATAGTTAAGTTGAGGAAGGATTCAAATTATAGAGTGGGGCGAGGCCCAATTACTATGCCATACAGGTGTGGATGATGGTTGGACCAGGTCTTTAGGTCATGCCACTAAATTTTGAATGCAGCCCTCTTCTTCTCATATAACTGTGGTTATGACTAAGCTTCTGAAGGTAGCCAATGACAGAACCAAACCCCCCAACCAAATCCAACTCCTATCATGAGTGTTGCTCTCTACCACCTCCAAGAATAAAGTAAGCTTCAAAATACTACAAAGAAACATTTGAAATTAATTTTCAAGAATCCTGATGATAAGGCAGAAAACAGAAGCTTCTAATGCAGGAGAAGTAAATTCTGAAAAATAGGAAGGCAGATCTCAACCTAGCATGGACTGCATCAAGATTTGGTTTGGCATCTGGGCACTTGAAACTCAGATTTCCAAGCTTGCCTTCTCTCTTTTTCAGATGTTATCTCCCAGATGAATTTTGGGATTCAGCAAAGGTGACAATGGGCAAGACTAGAGGACATAGGCAAAACTACAAGGCAGCTCTTCTTCAACTAGAGCCGTTCAGAAAGGTGGATTACTGCTATCATCATCTGCAGTTATGATGGAGTGGTAGTCCAATACATCTAGAAGACATTAAGCTAGGGAAGAAAACTTCTGAGCAAAACTTTATGTTCCTGAGTTCAACAGTTCTTGCTTGATGTGATTCTATACATTCTTTTAAAAATATTATACAGCAATACTTATTTCAATCAAATCCTCTTTGAATTAAATTATAACTTCTATTGGAAGTATCAATTTAAATTGGGTGTCTTCAAATGAGTTTGATGATTTGATAGATGATCTGCCCATGGAAAAAATGCAATTTTTATTTCTCTGACTCAGATTGTGAAATCAAATGGATTATAGGCAATCACTCCAAGTACAAATTTGAGTCAAACCAATTTGAGAATTTGAATAAAAGAATTCAAATAATCATTTCAAACTGAGAACAAGGTAGCTACGCAGACAGTACTATTTACCCAAAACCAAATACTTCATTGGGCTTACTTCTGAAGAGAAATTAATAAGATTGCTATAAATAGTGTTTTTGACAGATGTTATGGATAGTCCATGCTATAATGATTGTATTATTGTTTGGATTTTCTGCACGGCACTGGTCATCCTCCAGAAGATGGTAGGAAATTATTTATAGATAAGGGCATGAATGTTCCGTGAATGTTATTTATTTTCAGTTCTGAGAGTATATGCCTGTGCAGGAGAAAAAAAACCCAAATAAGAGTATTTGTTATCATATGTAATTTCCCTAATATACATCTTCTTAACATACTTTCCCCTATTATGCACATTTTTGTAAACAATTATCTCTGCTCTTAATTGGGGGTATTGAACTCTCCCCATTTTTAACACCCTTTTTCCTAGCACATGCTTTCTTCATATAAACATTGTCCAGTTGTACAGTTTTTGCAAGTCTTCCTCAAATATTTGTACTTTAGGATGCAACACCTGAAATCCAAGAATTATTTTGAGACATAGTTCCAACTTCTATGAGTTCTGAGCCTGTTTGTCCCATGACTGGCTTTTCTTTTGTGAGAAGGAATAATTGTGGAAAAGTCCCCCAATATAACTCATTTAGCTCAGTAGCAAAGCAATTTCTGCATCAGGAAAGTTGGACGTTGTGTTCATGCCAAACAAAGGTACAGAGCAGAAAAATATCAGATTGAATTCCTCAAAGACTAGTTAGCAATCAGAGCTCCCCATGTCTCTAGTCCCCAGAGGACCAAAGTTAAACGTTTTTCCATTTCCCCTTTTTTCTTCATTTGAGCTGTCAAAGTTGTGATTAACCCAGGTGCGATCAAGATCTCCATAGTTAAGCAATCCTTTAAGTCTGGCATTAAGATCTTCTCCAGATTCCTTCTTTGGCCAGAGGCCTTCTGGATGAAATGAACTGCTCCCAGGTGCTACAGAATTTTAAGAAAAACAGAAAAGGTGTTGCTAGTCTGGAAACAGGTGATTGGAGGGAAAGAAAGAGAGTTTTCCTACAGTATAGAGAAAGGTATGCTGTCAGGAGGAGAAAATATGAACAAAAGAGACTCCTAGATGGAGTGCTAGGGAACACTGGCCAGGATCCTTTTAATCCTGACTTTGCCACTGGGAACCAATGTCCATCTTTCAAGCCAACCATAGCTTTTTCCAAAGACTCTCTCAGAGCAAAGTTGATAGACTGCAAGTTGTTAGAGGTCTTTACCTTGTTTCAGCTAAGGTGGGAGAGGAAAGAAGTTGTCAGGACATGCAATTATACCAAGAATATGACATAAAGCTATCTGTCCCAGAAAGATGCCTACAAAACATAGTTCAGGTGCAAGAACCTCCATTTGGAGCTTCTGCAGTTGTGCAGTGTTACTCATTTTGGTGGATCTGAATAGATGTTCTTCGATTGTAAATGTCCCCTACCTTTAACATTACACCGGACACCCTTCCTCCTTTTACCCCAAACAGTTTAACAATGTGAACAATAGATGTTAACCTTTGCCACTTTCCTTTTCGGTGGTTGTTATTTTATTATTCGTCTGTGCTTCCACTACCAACTTAGCACAGAGGGCTTTGAGTTAATTATGTTCTGTGTGCTGGAGCCAAGACTCAGTTGCTTCATGCTGACATTCAGATACATCTGGGCCTGCTAACAATTACAAATGCTCTGAGCAAACATTAAAGAAAAAGAAAAAGGAAAAGAGCTTACGTTTCAATGTGAAACAGCATGCTTTATGGCTCACATAATGGTCAGATAAATACAATAGACCCAAATCTCTTTGAGGGTTCCCCTCCCCTTTGAAAACATTTGGCAAAGATTCCTTTAGATCAGGAGACCATCAAACTGAGAGAGAAGCCAGAAACTGGGCTTGTTTGCTTATTTGTTTGTTTAAGCAAAGAGTTGCCAGATTTAGCCAAGATATCTTAGCCAAGGCCTATATAAAGAAATAAGTCTTGACTTCATTTACTTGGTGGTCCTGATAGGATAACAACCTTCTGCAAATGCTGTCAGTGACTTAAAAAAAGTTTTTCAACACATTTAAAGTACTGAACTTTATCAGTTCAGCTGGACACAAAGTACCATATAGTCTAATTTTGGGTACTGAGAGACATAAAAAAAACTAAAGACTCATTTCTAATTTCCCTCTCCTGCATTCCCCACCTCCCCAAGTCCTGGGTTATGATGGAAGCTGCAAAGCTAGGAAATATGTGAGTTAAGGTTATTCACATTTGTATATCATACATGTTGGCCATATATTCCCAGCAAAGCTGGCTTGCGGTGATTAATTGTTCTCCCAGCAAAGGGTTTCTGTTTGTTTCTTTTATTTTCTACCATTGTGGATAGAAGTTCCGCTGGATATTTTTTTCCTGCTAATTCACACTTCGTTCAATGAAAGAGAATTGGCTTTTGAAAATTCTACCGAAGGGGAAGAGAATTAGACAGAAAGTGAATGCCTCCATACTTCTTGGATACCTCAAACTGTTCCCTGTTGAATGTCGCTGGTTGGAATATTGGCAGCCAGGGAAGCTTCAGATGATAGAAAGATGTTTAACCAAAAGCAAAACAAAGAAACAAAAATCCAAAATTAGCAACAGGACTGTATTTCTTGATAAGCATGGAAATGTTTGTGTTTTCCTCTACACACATAATATTGTACCTTTACTCAATCTCATTGCCAGCTAGATGCCCATTTATGAAGTTCAGAGACGTCTTTCTGAAGTTTTTGATTTCAGTTTCCTGATTATTTTAGTCTTGGCCATACATTTATTTACTCATGACTCCAAATCCTCTGTGAATAAGACTGCCAAAAACATTAGACAAACCCAGGGCAGATATCTAGATGTTTACCACATGACCATAAGTCATAGCTGAGATGCAGTCATTTTGTGAGCTCAAGGAAATCTTATAAAGAGACTGGCTTGTTGTAAAATTACATTGACCTTGATACAAAGGCAGTTCTTTGAATAATCCAATATCTGATCTTGTGTGTCTAATATGAGTTTTTATAATATCCAATATCTGAAGACATTAGAAGCAGGAGGGTTAGTAGTTCAAAAGCTGCAATGTTCTGCAACTGTATAGTTGAAAACACTAGATTTTAATATTTTTTAAAGATCTAGGTTCTTCGGAACTTAATGGTACAACTTTATACTTTAGTCCTGATAAAATATTTTCAAGCCCATGCCACCCTAGCAAAGTATAGTAACCTTCTAGTTAAATACTGGACTTGCAGTGTAATTTGCAAAAAGAGAGACAGAGAGGAGGAGTGAATAATATGTTGCAAGAAATTTTAGCAGGCCACTGCTGTTGGTTAGATTCTGTACCAAAAATAACCTGAAGATAAATTTTGGTCTCTGTAGGTTAAGTGTATATGTATGTATGTACGTGTGTATATGTATGTGTATATGTATATGTATGTGTGTGTGCATATGTATGTGTATGTCTATGCACACACACACACACAAATATCCTTCTCTTCTACAGAATTTCAGAATTTTGATGCACAAAATTTGGAGGGGGGGATTGTGACTCAGGTTTATTACCAAATAAATAAAAGAGGAAATTAAGCATTTTGACCCCATGTATGATACCAGAGTTCCACAGCACAGTTCCACAGAAAGCAGAGAGAAATTAAAGAAATTTTTCTCTTTCACTAGATTGCTACAATTGGCCATTTCATAAAACCTTCAACTGAGCACTTATGTACTCTGTGTGTGTTATCATTATCAGCAGACATACATCTTTCCTTAGTAAACAGTTGTTCAGTCATAAAACTGAGTGGCATGGATAAGTTTAACCTGGCAAATTTCCCTGAATTTCATGTTTACATCTCCTTAAGTATATCTTTGTCATATGGCTGCAAGGCTGTTTTACAATCTCCAGTTTCTTTGGCAGGACAACAGACACTTTTCCTATCGTGTTTGCAAATACGTAACCTACTAGCTGTCATTCTTTCTGCTTTCATTTGAAGTGAAAAATCCTTATTACAACTTGTGCACAGAGTTAATTCTCCATCATAGCACTATTGTCTCTCCTATTCTGAAATACGTTGAGGAAGAGATGTTTTAAGGCAGACATGGATTTTCAGGAAACTTCTACAGAGATTTCTGTCACTTATGTGGGGGGTATTTATTTTGTCGGTGTGCTTGCATAAAAAATGGGATAGAATTTTGTTTGGTTTGCAACTGGAGAAGAAGTTAGTGAATTTGCGCTTCCTACAGCAGTACACAACTGAAATCAACACATCCTTCCATATTCATGCTCCTCAGAAAATTGTAGTACAATGTTCTCAACAAACAAAAAATGCTTACCAAACCAAGTTTCTTTTCCTTTTTTGTAAAGGCATTAGATAATAGGAAACTACAAACATGGGCGCCTTACATAAAATTTGGTACAAAATGCTTATATGTGGAGGAAGATACATGGAAATACCCCTGAATTTTGATGCAGAAATTTTAAATAAGTCTCAAACGGAAGTAGAAACAGGATGAAGTGATTTTTTAAGATTGGGAAATATGAAACTGAGTGAGACAGACTGATTCTCTTGTGTTTGTGCACATGTGCACACACCTACAGAAAGAGAGAGAAGAGAGAAAATGTGAGTTCTGTTTCCCCCTCTTTTTTTTCTTTTTCTTCTTTTCTGGAAAGCTAGCTTCCTGCATTCTCAGGGGTTATAAAAATGGGAATCATTTTTATTGGCAATCCACTGGAATAGTGCTGAGACAAATGGAAACTTGAAGATAAGGATCCTCAGAGGTGAAAACATACAGCTGTTGGGAATTGCCAGAGATTCTGACCAATAAAGGAAGTTGATGTTTTTCCAGGCCTGAAGTGAATTATTGGCCAAGACGGGTGTTGTATATTTATGTAAGGGTACAACAGGGGAGTTTCAACGCCCGTATATTGCTGAAAGAGCATCATTCAGATCCATGCTAAGACAAAAGGTGGAAATGAAGCAATGTCCTGAGCGAAGAAAGGCTCATGACAGTATAATAACATTTCAAAGAGGGGGGTTGTGTGCTTGGCCGTGGGTAGGCCTCAGAATGAGGAAATGATCAAGATGCCTTGTCAAGCTTTTTTTGAAAGAGAGAGAGGAAAAGAGAGAGAGAGAGAGAGGGAAGGGGGAAGGGAAATGAAGTCCAGATAAACACAGACTCCCCTTCACTAAGGTGGCCTCAGTGAGAGTCCTTGGGAAGAACGGCAATTTATCTTTCAGAGAAATGCATACACAATTACTCACAAACTTCATCAGCAGAGTAGTAAACCAGAGATAGGTCTGCCAAAAGTCCTAAGAAATACATACATCACAGCACGTATTACAATTTTGATTCTGAGTCACTACTGTATTTATCAATCTGAGGCAGTCTCCAGATCTGACTGCATTCACTGGAAGGAGCTGGAAGCACGAGGAGTATCTTGACTCTGAAAGCAGTTGTGATTTCAGGGAGATCTGCAGTGTGAAACAGAAAAACGTTGCTTCATTAGGAGCTTCTTTAAGGTCCCCACCTCCAACTCCATTATTATGTTCATGGCACGGTAGCTATTTTCCTGCAAATAATAGCGAGTAGGTAGAAAAAGAATGGCTGGAAGAGAAATCCCTTTCACGGCATTAGAATATCCTTTTAATCCAGAAAAATCCTGTATCCCCCAGAAGCTCAGAAGCAGGATGTGAATACATTTGCAAATTATCTGCTGCAAATGGTAATAATGAAGATAATATTTTCTACCCTGCAGAAACAGTCTCTCGTATGCGTTTTGTTACTCCTTAAGTTCTCATGCTTTCAAAGGAGAAGAGAATTTTGAGAAATTCTCCTTTATTGATTTTATCCTCTCTTGTTTTGTGTGTTTTTACTGTTTTTTATATGTAGCTGTTTTTAATGTTTGTTTTTTTAATTATTGTACGCTGCCCAGAGTCACCCTGTGTGAGATGGGCGGCTATATAAATATGATTGATTGATTGATTAATTCATTCATTCATTCTCATCAATGAAGGGTGGTCTGATTGAAGTTATTTGTTGATGGGGTGGCTAAAAGAGATGTGTATAAGTTGTCCTTCATTGCAAAATGCTCCCTTTTGGTGATCTCACACCCTTGGCTCCTTAGGCTGACTGATACACACACACACACACACACACACACACACACACACAAAGAAAAAATCAAGGAAAGGTATCAGGAAGGAAATCCTCCCAGGGACTTTTTCAGATTGGGAACTGTAATCAGCTAAGGAGATGCTAAAAGGTAGAAAAATGTGCTATAGAAAATGCAATGTTCAGAGGGGACTTACTCTGTCCCTTGAATCATTTTGATTGCCGTGTCCTACAATTTTCAGCTCTACTGAATCTGAGTGGAGTATCATTCTGCCTACAAAAGTAGGTTGTATGTCAAAACCATTGGTTCTCAAATTGTGGTCTGTAAGTTGCCTGTAAGGTAGTCCTGGCGATTCCTGGTTTTTAAAGATATAAATTCATATTTTAAAATATGCTCAAAATTTCATGTTGGCCTTCTCACTCGAACTTCCACAAGAATTTGGTATTGGTATATGAAATTTCACAAATTTCAGGTGAGAAATGTTGGGCAATTTTAGCCATTACATGGTTTTAAAATTAATGTTGAATTAATTTTGAAATCCTGTGGACACTTTGTAATTTGGGACAGTGTATTTTTGAACCTGGCTTTATTGATGGTTCTCAAACGCTGTATATGTTGCTGTAATAGTCCTCATAATTAAGTGTGGGACTTGTTGAGTTATGCCAAGTTATATGCAAACAATCTATTTAGCAGTCTATTCAGGGTTTTGCAATTGTCAATGATGGTTTTTATTAAAATAGCATACATGGTCTTTTGGAAATGCTAATTACCAAGATAGTATATGCATAGATATTAATATGGCCCATTCGTTTCAACTATTAGCTTTTGAACAATCCCAAGACTATATTTTTAAACTGAGAGGTAAAATATCTGCTGCTATTTTTTTTCTTATGTGTTCTATTTTATGTCAGAAGTTTATGCTTTTATAGTTATAATATTTTACATTTTATAGTTATGAGATGGCTTGGGAAGCATAATCCAAAAAGTGGTCTACAAACAAGTAAATGTGCAAATAAAATGGGGTATGCATAGATTTTGCAGCTGAACACTCAATCCTACAAGCAATGTCCAGAATACCAACTGCAACAATGACAACAAAATATTAATACTTATCCAATTATTAATAAAGGATTTTTACAGAATAAAATATATTTACTGAATGGAGTCTATAATAGAGTTAAGAGCAAAAGCTAATTAGAAAAGATGTTTATCTTTTTTTTTTTAACTAAATATCAAGATAATCCTGCTGAGGTCATTTGTCTGTAAACATACATTATATACCCAATTTTCCACTGATAATTGTATGATTAAAAATACATACACACACATACAATTTCTCACTAATACTAGAAATGGAAACATTGACTAATTAATGTGGGGGGTTTCTACAAAATGCAATTTTAAAAGTTCACTGCTGTTCTTGTATCCATGCGTAAACCTTTTTGAAGACATGGGATTTGCTTTTGAGTAAACATGGCTTGAATTGTTATGCAGACAAATTATTGTTGCTTATGATGGACATCTGCTTATAAACCAGAAATAGATAAACAGCTCTGACTAAGAAAATAAAAATATTAAAGTTCAGAAACAAAACACTGCAGCTTCCATTCAGGATCTAGAACAAACTTATCTGAAGCGTGCTTTGAAGTGTTAGAAGCTTCATTTTTATCCTCTCTCTTAGATAAACCAATTCAAATTCAGATATTAGAAAAGTCAACATCAAGATAATGTGCAACACACCCAAAACCATTTCAGGAGCCCTATTTTCTTTTCCTGATTCCGGGTCCTGAATTTTTGCTCTGCGATCTTTGTGTTGGGCAAAGGAGAAAGTACTTTTCTGAAACTGACTTATGGATCAGTTCCCTTTTTACTTAACTTACCAAAATTATCGTCCTTTATACATTAAAAAGGCAGGTAAAGGAAGGGGGAGGGAGCTAAAGATCTGGCATTAGTCCTCTTAGTTGCAAGGAAATTGCAGAATGCTTCCTTGCCGACTAAGCAATTTCAACAGTCTGCTGGGACATCCATCTTCGTAATGAGCCTTGTTTATAACCCGACACCACATTCCAGTCACCTACCCTGTTTACGTCTTTGGCCCCTTTAATTAAGAGAAGAACCAGTTAAAAGAAAAGTAAGAAGAAATATTAATACGATCTGATTAATTCAGCTAGCAGGAGGTTATGGGGGACTAAGGTTATTATAACTTATAAAGGCAGCACAAGTAAAGCTACGTTCATTTGTAATTTTATTAGGCGGAGCAAATTAGCGAGTTTGCATGGCAGTGACAAAAGACTCTTTCCTATTCGCACTTACCCCCTGCTGAAAGGGCCAGGAGCCGAAAGTTAGGCCCAATATTAAGCAAATGAGAGCTGATAAATCTCAGACACGCATCTAATGAGGCCCTCCAGACACAGAACTGTGCTAATTTGAAAAGATTAGCTGGACTTTCTCCCCTCCCTTCTCCCCCTTTCTAGTTTATCTGAAAAGTCCAGTGAACTCAAAGCAACAATTTCAGAAAGAGGAACCAGAGAGAAAAGAAGATTCACAGACCAAAAACACAAGGATAGGAGATGGGAGGAGGTTTGGGGACGTTAGAAAACGTAACAAGAGAATAGGCAGCACAGTTATTATGTGTTTGCCAGGATGGTATTTGCCCCACGGGGGGATAGGGGAAGAGGAGGAAGAGGAGAAGTTGTTCAGACGTAGTATTTTTCTGCTTATTATCTCTAGTTTGCAAATGAGTATGGATAAGGTTCAAATACAATAGCCAACTAATGAATTCATGCAAGGCGGAAATTTGTTCAGCTTGCAAATATCTGTGTGAATATGCATATTTCATACTCCGCAAATGTATACATGAAGCAGAATGTACTATGTATAACGTAAAAGAGTATGTGGAGATGTGGGCCTTTTAAAGACCATTCTGCACAAAACATCTCTATCAGGAGAAAGTATGGAAAAAAATCATGTTATGTTAGTGAAAGTTGCTTGGGAAGAGGTTTCACACACACAAATGTGCATATTCAAAGAAATACGCATGAACACGCACATTCATTTTCATGCACGCTTTGTTGGAAAAACATGCAAACTAGTTCACTGAACTGAATTAAGGTTGGAAAAATGAGAAACCAAGCAGAATAAAAATGGGTGGATTCTCCTAACCCTAGCATCTTAACATTAAGATCTGAATGTCAATTCCTGAATCCATAATGCAATTCCTTAGGCCATGTTATATATTACATCAGATTTCATCAATTTAGCACCTTTCACATGTATTGAGTCTACCACTCCCAGAATTCTCCAGCCAACAAGGCAGTTGTGGGAATTACAAGTCCAAGACATCTGGAAGGGACCACTTTGGAGAAAGTTGTGTTAAACTATTTGCTTTTTTTTTTTTTTAATCTCTCCTATGTCACAGTTCATCAGAAGTTCAGATGCTAAGAGAATAACATGAATAGTTCAGCATGAACTATGATCTACAGTTCAACTGGTGGCCTTGCTCTTCATTAGTTGTTTATATATTTCAAGGCTAAAATGTTTAATTGATTGTTCAATAAATTATCTGGCTGGTTTCTTGAACAACACACCACTCATTGTGTTAACATGGAGATATAAATGATGTCTTCTCAATAGGATAAACACTATTCCCAATGTATAGTAGGTGTGGCAATTAGATTATTGATTTTAGGTAAATGTCTTGTTAATTATGCAACAGACTTCATGTCTTCTGTTAATTAACTTACTCCTTCAAAAAATCAATAAGGAATAGTCCACAAGAAGAAAAAACATTGACTCCATGGACCTCAGGACAGAGGGAGAAAAAGTCTTGCTTGTTTCCATTGAAATGGGCATCTCTCCTCGAAACAACCACACACCAAGCAGTGTTGAAAGCACACATTTCGAAACTGAGGGAAAGTTAAGCCTCATGTACATGAATGGCTATCAAAGTCCCCCAAATAATTGGAAAGTAAATTCTTTACCATGGGATAAGAGATATTGGCTGGTAATTGATTGAGGGTTTTACAATCAGTGCAGCACTTATAGTATGGTGCAGACCAATGTTTCAGTTCAAAGCTGCCAAATAAAATCAGTCATGTGTTTTAGAACAACTTCAAATGATACCGAAATTGAAATTTAAAGTGAATTTAAGAGCACCTCTTTGGATGAAGCCATAAGAGAGTTTCATGAATAACCCAAAGAGCAAACTAAACATAGCAAACCACATTAAAAAGTGTGCTCTGCACCTTCAAGCTGCATCAGGAATGCAAATTGAATGTTGTGTATCTTTCTTGGGGGAAAAGTCTGAAAAAACGTTGACCCAAAGACACATTTGGAGAAATCAAGCAAAATGGATTGGCAGAATTTATAAGGTTGCATATACCTGAGGAAGGTGGAGAAAATACTGCCTTAGATTCTGGGACCACAACAAAATTCATAGAAAGCCAGCCTAGTGTAATGATTAAAGATACTAGACTGGGAGCAGAGAAACTTGAATTCTAGTCCTCCCTTAGCTCCAAAGCCAGTCTGGGTGGCTTTGGGCCAGTCATTCTTTCTCAGGGTGAAGAAGGTGCTGGCAAACTACAGTGGAACCTCGGTTCACGAATTTAATTCGTTCCGCGACTCTGGTCGCGACCCGAAATGGTCGCGACCGGAATCAAATTTTCCCATAAGGCTCAATGTAAATACAGTTAATCCGTTCCGACCCCAAATTTGGTCGCCAACCGATTTCTGGTCACAACCCGAGTCAAATTTCCCCATAAGGTTCAATGTAAATACGGTTAATCCGTTCTGAACCATGTTTTTTTTTTAAAAAACCGCAAAAATATGACACAAAGTACAGTATGAAGAGAGAGAAAGCTAACCTTGCTCGGGAGGGAAAATGGCCGTGCTTTCTGCTTGGAGGGAGAGTCCCCTCCCTACAGGAAGTCGCGACCACGTGACACGGGAGGGAAAATGGCCGCGGATCCTGTTCGTCACCCGATCCGGCATTTGCGACCAGAGGTAAATTTTTGCGGCCTGAGCTGGTCGGGACCCGAATTGTTCGTGAACAGATGCGTTTGTGAACTGAGGTTCCACTGTATTTCCAAAACGGTTGCCAAGAAAACTCCATGGGCCTGTCCATGGAGTTACCAGGAGTCAGGGTTGACTTGAAGGACAATAAGAACATGACATTCATAGACCTGATTGAATAAATGCCTAATCCAGTGCAAGAGAAATGGTTTTCTGAACATGTTTATGAAACATTGATTCACAGGACAGTTTGAAATAGTTCAGTTGTTATTATCTCATCAACACTGACCTGTGAATCATGCTTAGCTTTTTCAGGCGAGGTAGACTAATTTTAATTAGCCACTCTGGAGTCATCATTATTCTTGATCATATAGCTACAGTACCCAAGGATACATTAACTTAGTAGATAATTTTTAAAATCTAACTATGTGGTCGCTAGGAGTTGAAAATGACTTGATGACACTCAATCAATCAATTTTTTTTTTAAAGTATTTTCTTTGATGTCTATTTTAAATGGATTTTGGAAACTTGGATGTTGCACTCTGTTTTTAATTGAATGGAAGTCCAATTTTGTTTCAGAGTTTCAAGTGTTCACTTAAGCTGCTCATATGGTTACATTGCATTTTAGAGGTGTTTTTTTTTAAAAAAAATGCTGATTTTTCTTGCCTCAGAAAATGATATAAAAATATTTCATCCCTAAATGATGCACGGACAGAACAATCCATGCAAATAAATGGATGCAATATTGAGGCAAGGAGATTGCAAATAAATTTGAAACCATTCAAATTTCACCATTCCTGTTATCATTGCAAAGAAAAAACAGACCTGTATTTAAAGTACACTAATGCTTATTGATATAACTGCAATCATATATAAGATAACTTTTGGTTCTTCTAATTGGCTTTTTAAAAATGGTTTATTCTAGTAGAGTCCCATTGTTTGAATGGGACTGAATCGATTCAAACAAACAAATTGCAAAAATCAAATCAAATTTTTGCTAGGGTCATAGACCAGCATATAAATTGCAATCAGAATTCATATTTACAGGTAAAAAGGTATGATCCAATCCTGAAACTAAACAGCATAAATGGATATCATTAGGGTAACAGCGTCTATCCCTTTTTAAACTCAGGAATTAAAAGCAAAAGGAAAGAGAAAGAAATTCAACTCACAAGGAAGTATAAAATAGATTTAAAAATTCCTAAAATATGTCTTGCATGAATTGTAACTAAAAGCGGTGCAAAAAATATGGAAGAGGAAAGGGGCCAGTGAGAAAAAACCCAAAACCTTGTTAAAGCAAATCTTAGTTGAGTTTGACATAGTTTACATGTCTCTGATTTCTAATCAATTGCATATATATATCTGGGAATCTGAAGTTCTAAAACAGAGTCCTTCCAGTTGGAACCCTCCAGATGTTTTGGATTACACTTCCCATCATTCCCAACAAATGGTCCTGCTGGCTTCATCTGGGCAGTATGAGGTTGGCAAAGATTGTCTAAAACGTTGTAACAACAAAAGCCTTAATCCTTTCATTGAAAGCCATTCAATTGACCTTGGTCATTATAGACACTTGATGTCTTTTTTACTAGGAGATGATTTGCATGTTACCCACGATCATGGAGGGAGACATGCAGAGGAAGAAAGACCACATTTTCATCTTTCTTCTTTTCAACTTTTTTTTAAAGGAGGAGGCAAACCCCCCTAATAAAATAGTACAAGTTTGACTGCAGTTCCACACTGATGTTTACATGAGAGCCTGTTATACATAATTTTCCGAAGCTGTTCTCAATCATGCAAATGATTTTTTTCTTTTTGCAATATGCTAATGCAATCTGATTTATTTCAGTTGTAAAAGTTAATTACAATGTGTTTGTGAGTCCCTAAAGATGATGTATTAAATGTTTATAACCAGGATTATTAAAATGTCCTGTCTCGATTACAGTGCTTCTCTTTCAAACACTAGAACTAATTGTAGCCTTAAATCACAACAACCTCACTATTAAAATTAACACAAGGGCAACATTGCATAATTTTAATTAATTTTAATTTGGCCAAAGCAAATTAATTTTGCTTTCTGGAAGGACAGCTAAACTCTTCTGCAGCCATCTTCCTGATGAATATTGAGTTCAAAATTCCTCTTCTTTTGTCCAGGCAACCACATTTTTATCTTTTTTTCATTGTTCCGCTGCTATATATTTATGTTTTCACTTTTCATGCTAACTCTAGTTGTGCTCCAGTTATTCTTATCCTGCAGTACAGAAAAAAAATCTTCTTATTTTGTTCTAGTAGTCTTATTCCTTATAGTGGAAATTATTATTCATACTTTATTATCAAAATAAATTGGAAAAATATGATGGAAAAGGCTTAACTTTCAAAAATTATTTTAAAGGAGAAGTAAATATTTCAGTGAAATCTTTCTCTGTGGTGTGATGTTCTTGCGGTTATGTAGCTAGGAAGCAGACAGTTTTGAATGTCCTTCTATCATCATATAATCATCCAGCCAGTAGAGGGCACCCTCCTTGGCTTTCCATACTTTATGCAATCATAGAGCTGGAGTAGGCTTAGAGGACATCTAGTCTAACTCCCTGCTAAATACATGATCTGCTGGGATCCACTTCTGTTCAATCAGAGGGAAGACAGAGTGGGCCCAGCCAATAAAGGGAAGCATCAGGGATCCCAGGAATAGTTATTGTTGTAGGATAGAATGAGAGAATCTTGAAAGCAGGATAAAGAAAAGAAGCTCTAACTCCATTTTATACCAAACAAAATCAAGGTGAAGTTATTTTGAGTTTCTTTCTCAGCCTTTCCACTTTCCCACTCCAAGTAACTATTTCTATGCCCTTAATGATTTGTTGCTCCCTTCACCCTTCTCAACACCAAGCTTAATTCTTTATGTAAACCCATAGCACCTTAGCTGATGCCTGGTGATACAAGTGATACTCACAGTTGATCTACGAAATCACTCAATGTATTTGTTTGTTTGTTTTTATACCACCAAACAAAAATTAAGGCTCCTTTAACCACAAAAAGAAGGTGGTCCTGCATTATTAGAAGGACATCTCATATAACAGTAGGGGTTACCCTAGAATGGTAATACGCTAGCTCTAAAAAACATCAGGAGAGCTAATTTGGTGTAGTGGTCAAGGCACCAGGCTAGAAACCAGGAGACAATGAGTTCTAATCCTGCCTTAGGCCCAAAGCCAAGGAACCTTGGGCTAGTC
Source organism: Liasis olivaceus (assembly GCA_030867105.1). Classification (NCBI taxonomy): domain Eukaryota; kingdom Metazoa; phylum Chordata; class Lepidosauria; order Squamata; family Pythonidae; genus Liasis; species Liasis olivaceus. Next base: position 6,315,162 of record CM061362.1, on the reverse strand, counting down.
ACTCTCTGTTAGCCCTAGGAAGAAGGCAATGGTAAACCACTTCTGAAATCTTACCAAGAGAACCTCAGGGACTTGTCTAGGCACATGCCAGGAGTCAACACTGACTTGAAGGCAGGAGGAGGAGGAGGAGGAGGAGGAGGAGGAGGAGGAGGAGGAGGAGGAGGAGGAGGAGGAAAGATCATTAAACAATAATTTGATTTTCAGTTTCAATGAATTCAGTAGGTTGGTCCTGATCAATCAGTCAATATGCATATTAGTTGATTGGTTCATCAATTGAAATTGATTACAGGTTTCATCTATAACATAATAGAACAAATGAAAGGATTCCTCAGTAAAGTGTAAAGGATGTAGAAAAAAAAAATCACCATCTTTCCTGCAGGGTTGATTTAGGTTTTCTTCCCAGTAGATTAATGGCAAACAGCACTCAACCTTATCTAAAAAAGAAATTGATTTACTTTTAAACATATACAACCTAGCCAGAGGTCTTAGGTTTTGCTTTCTTCCATACCAAAAATGTCTTTTGAATTCCCAGCAGAGGAACGCTCAGCTCAAAGGCCCATTCTTTTTTGAAGCACTTGCTGGACCAGGCGGGCAACATCCTGAGTTCACATAGTTCTCCCGGGAAGTGCTTTAAAGAGGTATAATATCTGCAGTGAGCCCCACATGGTTATGACCATGTGGGGTATTTTTTTTCAGGAAGAGATTAAACAAACAAGCAACCCTCCACAAAAAATCCCTTTCATATTTTTTCAGAAGTAGTATATAGACACCCCTCCTATCTTCCCTTAATATCTATCTATCTATCTATCTATCTATCTATCTATCTATCTATCTATCATCTATCTATCTATCTATCTATCTATCTATCTATCTATCTATCTATCATCTATCTATCTATCTATCTATCTATCTATCTATCTATCATCTATCTGTCTGTCTGTCTGTCTGTCTGTCTGTCTGTCATCTCTATCATCTCTCTATCATCTCTCTATATCTATCTATCATCTATTCCACATAGGTAGTTATAAACAGAACATGTTTACACTAATTGGCACATCCCAAGTTTGTGTGTGTGTGTGTGCTTATGTGTCGCAGCCTTAATCACTACCATTGATTCTGAATGTGACCCCAGTCAACACACTTCCCGATGACAGTGCCCTCATTCAAAAGGAAGTGGAGAAGATTAATGAAGCTGCAGCTTGGTGTGGAATCCCAATGACTAGGATGATAAATCTCACTTTGGACAAGCTTGCCAATAAGGAGACTGGCATCTTCTAGTTCTATTGGATTGCAACGTCAGTACTCAGCCATTGAGTAGACTGCATTACAGTTATTGGGGTGGAGGAGACCAAAAATGGCCCAAGTGATTTATCCTCCCTCTTGGCTCTCTGAAAACTCATTTATATTTCTTGGAGATCACGGCCAAGTGGAGAAATCTTTTGTGGCACTAATTCTCTGAGTCAGAGTGTATTTTCTGCTTTTGATGTTGGGTGAGCTCCGGATTGTTTGGTAGGTATTAGGAATGTCCAAATCTTAAAACTGAATCTTCAGATCAAAGCACATTGCATCTCAACGCCGAAATCAGTTTGACCCAAATCTTTTTGTTTTTGAAATTTAAGTTTGAATCTGAAATTTGGGTCAAATCATGATGGCTTCATATACCCCTCCTAAATATTCTTGGCCCAAATAGTTGGAGTTCCTGGACACAATGAACAATCAAGCAGAACTATTTACCATGATTTCATCCCTTGATCACAGAAGGTACCAGAGAGCAATCTAGGGACCAGAAGGTAGAGAAATTAGGCCATCATAGTCAGAACTTAGGAGATATGTTTGATGTTGTCAAAAATTCAGAATGAATAGAAAAAGATTGCACTGGGAATCATAGCTATGGAGGCAAATTACTTGTCCAAGGTTCGCTGTTTGCTCAGACAAGACATTCAGAGCCAAATGAGGCACGTTCCTAATGCATGGTTTGAAATGCCAGGGTTCTTAGCTTTTGCTTTGTTGTTTAATGAATAATGCTGTGCAAAAATCTTCCTTGCAGTTTTTCAAAAGTTCTTTCCCCCCAGAAAAGAAACTTCTTCCCTCACCCACCCACCCTGGTTATCAGGTTGCTTGAGAATTTCTTTTGAATTTCTCTTGGTTGCAGAGGGAAGGCTCCAGGTGTTGTTTCTGCAATACATCTTTTCATCCTATCACACCTTCCCCCTCTGAAAAAGCCCCAGGTCCCTCCTGAGGTCTTCCCTCGGCATGAAATGAAAGTGAGGGAAACCAAGCAGACTGTGGACAATGGATGAAGAATGGTGAGATGAAAGGCTGGACATTCCCTCATGGAAATACACCTCAGTTTCCTCACAACTAAATTGCAAGAGCGCTATTGTCTACCTATGAGGATTTCACTGAAAATCCGGAAAGCAAATTCTCTTTTATCAGACTAAATGAGAAGAAGTTAGGGGAAAAATGCGAGGGGGTAGTTGCCTTCTCTGTTGCAGCCCCCATCCTCTGGAACAACACCCCTGCAAGACATGGATGGTGCCTTCTCTCCTAGGGTTCCAAAAAGTTCTTAAAACCTGACTTTGGACCCAGGCCTGGGGTTTAAGTGTTGAGGAGGGGGGATGTGCTTTGTTTTAATGGTTGTTTGAGGCTTTGATTTAGTATTATATTTTGTAAGCTGACCAGACTCCACTGGAGTGGGGGGCTATATTACTATAAATCTAATAGATGATGATGATGATGATAAACTTGCCTTCCAGGGTCAATAACCCACATGTGCTGGAATAGTTTCATTGCAGCCAGGTAGAAGAAAGAAAGGCTTAACTTCCTGTCCTAACATATCACAATTCTTATAAAAATTACCCCACTATTCACAAAGAAATGCATGGAGTTAGAGCATGTAATGTTCATGTAGCCAGGTTCAAGTTCATCCCTAGCATCTGCAGGTTGGTCTGAAAGAAATAGACTTGCAAGCCTACGGTGAGACAGACCGGCCAATGAGAAGAATACGGAGCTAATGGAACCATTGATCCTGATTTTGCAATTAGGCTTTTTGCTAGGCTTCCATGCTTATATGTTTTGGTAGAATTGTACCTACATGTCTAGCTTAGCCACCAAAGAAAGCTTCATATATTTGGATGCTTAAGGCAGAAAATCCAAATGCTATCAGGGTAATTATCTTCATCATCATCATCATCATCATCACCATCACCACCACCAAAAACAACAATCACAACAAAGAATGATGGCCTTTGATGGTATTCTCCCCCCTTTTTGAACTGAATCTACCTCATCCTATCTGATGGTTGAGAAGATGTTGCTCAAACACCTTCTGACATCTTATGAATGGAACTCCTATATTTAGCTTCTTACCAGTGGAACTTTGACCTTCATTTAAATTTCAATCTTAAAATGATCTATGTTTTCCTCCCCTTTTGATTACAACAATGTCTGAGTTTGCCTGGCAGACGGAGCATGTGACTACATTGGAAGCTGCAGCCCCGTTTTTATCCACTTTTGATAGAGGAAGTAAAAGGGCAATTAAAAACTGCATTGTTCTCCGATACACAGTCACGCTGAAGGGGGAAAAAATGTAATCAGTGGCTTTCCTTCTCAGCCTAAGGTGCGTGTGACCAGAAAGACCTTTCCAATAGGGTTGTAAAAAGTACTGTGATATTAGATAAGACTTATTCTCCTATTCCTTAGGAGGAGATAAGCAAAAAAAGGAGAAGATAAGGCATCTTGCTAGTGAGACTAATGTTTTTAGACAAACATATCTGGTGCTGGGCCTGATTTTGGATCACAGAGCTCTCTTCCTGCATTTCTTTGGTAATAATGCATGTTACTGTGGGCACCAGACTAAAGCTGGAAGCTGTACTTCAAGCGTGACCTTCCATTCATCCTCCCTCCATGAGTTATTGGTGCCTGACCTCTAAAGTTTATCAAGGATGTAAATGAAATTTGCCCTTCTTAGATATTGCTGGGAATTCAAAGAAGGAACATTATGAAAATTAAAAAAAAAAAAAGTGCAGAAAAGCCCTCGAACGGTTCTGTCACAATAGCAAAGCCACTATTTTAATAACAGTTTCTCATAGGAAAATCTTTCCCTGAAGAGGTGGGGAGAAAATGCCATGGCGTCTGAGTGAAAATGGTCTCCGTCTCTGACTCCTCTCGTTTTCTAGGAAGAGTGTTTAGCGTAGAGAAAGATGCAGGCCTCTATGTCAAGATGAATCACACTTTCAGAATCTCCACATAATGTGGGTTGAGGACACATCCTCTTACAAGAAGCCAAATGGGTGTTCTCAAAATGAGAGCAATCTGCTTCCAAAGACTGTCCGTTCATGGCCAGTGGGACCCTCCTCCCTTTTTCCCTCCATCACTCCCATTTCTGGTTTGTGTCTTGTCACCTAAAATATAAACAAAGCTGGGGAATTCAACAAGAATAATGAGAGGGGTACTGCTTCTAGGGGGAGGATGAGATGCCATTTCCTGCTTTCTTCCCACTGTCTGCCCTGAATGGGAACATTCCAATCACACAGACTTTCATGCTGCTAGATTCCATGTCGCTTGGTATCCCTCGAGAGGGATAGCTGTAAATAAAGATTCTGCAGTGCTTGACTTCCTCCCCCACCCCTCCACTTGCAAAGAACTAATTTGTTTGATGTTTTCTTCCCTTAGAGGGGAACATATTTTGCATCTAGTTGGTGAAAAGGAGAAACTTCTATCTGCTTCCTTGCTTTCTGTGAGATGTTTTGGGAAGCTTCAAATGAGGACCATCTTAAATGGTGATTAAGAAAGCCATCCAAAGTGCTCTAAACTGATATGGGTATCTCAATTTGGGGATATAAATGGAAATCCAGAATGGATGAGTTTTAAAAATAGTTCTTTGGAGTCAAAATGTAGGCCTCCAGCTAAGGAATCCTGGGCTGCATTAAAATATCCATTGATGTTCTGTGAAGATGTTTTAAAGTTTGAACACAGTTCTAACAGGCAAAGATAAGTTCTCGTGCTTCTTTATGTGGCAAGAGGTTTCATACAAGGAGGTTTCAAACCGGTACACTTCAGGTGATTGAAAAAATGGTAAAAAGGTCCGCCACATTTTGTGCTAGAGTGCTAGAATCTGCCTATAAAGAAGTTTCCTTGATTTCTTTCAGCATTTCAAGGTTGTCCTCAAGACTTTGCTTTGATAGCATATCCCTAGATCTAATTTACAGCTGTGGTCAGTTATTACCACCCATAATAATTCTATGGAAGAATCTGATCTTCCAAGTTTTCTAATATATTAGGTTTTATGCCCTTCTTGATATAAAATACAACTCTCTCCCAGTGCACCCGTTTCTGTCTTTTCTACAAATGTTATATTCAGTTATGACTGTAACCCCAAATTCTCTGTATTCCACCCAGTTTCTGTTATACCTTCTATATTTTCATTTGCAACCAAATACTCTAACTCCCCCATCTTATCTTGAAATTTCTAGCATTGGCATACCAACGACAATATACCATGTTCTTTTCAAAGTGTGGTCATGATCCTTTTTTTTACAACCTTTCGTTCTCCTTTTCATCTCTTGACATGACCACCCATTCACCCACTTCCAACATTGGTTCTATCCATTATAGTATTTCCTGAAATATTGACACCCTTCTGGACTGGATGTAGCCCAGCACCTGTTGGCCTCCCCCAAGAATCAGTTTAAATACTACTCTGCCCACTGTTAAAGGACTCTGATTCCACTTTAGTTCAAATGGAACCCATTTCTCTTATACGTGTTTCCCTCGTCTCCAAAAGTTCTCTTGCCTAACAGATTGAAACCCTCCATCAGACACCATCATCTCATCCTTTCATTGAAACCCTTAAACTCTTCTTGTCTAGCTGGTCCTCTGTATGAAATAGATGGGATGTCTAAGAATGCTATCTTGGCAGTCCTGGACTTTAATCTGCTACTAGCAGCCTAAATTTGGCTTTCAGGAGCAGTCGATTACATTTTTCAATGTCATCTCTGAGTTCAGTTTGACTTTTTTTTTCTTTGGGACTTAATTGCTTGGCTGGAAATTTGTCTTTAAATAGAACATACCATCCCTGATCTTCCAATGCCAAGTTAGAGACTACTGTAGTATATCCCTTGATTGTTTAGAGTATCGTTTTAAAGTTGCATGAAGTGAGATAAGAGAATTGGAAATTCCAGCAAAAATAACAGGAACGTTAGAAATTGCTTGTTGGATCCAATATTAATTGTTTTGCTGTATGCATAAACTGAAATCACAGAAAAGCCCCCTCCTGTGGATTTCATTAATTGATTAAACTTGCCCAATTTCTGATCATTGGCTTCTTGATAAGCTAACCCAAGGAAATTAAAAACTGCCCTTAAATCTTTAAGGTGAACAATACATTCTGATGCCATGTGGCCCAATTCGTTTTTAAACTAAAATATTATTTACGATAAAATGTGAAAGCCTTTCTAAGTGTCCACATTAACTTTACATCAACTTTTTTTCAAAAGCAGAAAAATTAAATCTGTGGTTTTAATCCTATTTTATAGTCCATATAATTGCAGGTTGGCAACATGTGTTTCCTATGAGTTAATTCAGAAATGCATGTACTAGATGCATAAAATATTCAGCTACATCAAGTCTTTAAAGCAACAACCATCATGTAACAAGATGAAGCATTATGGTTTCAGAGTAGTTTGGATTTCAGAAGCAATTTCATTATTTTTCTTACCTTTTATAATTAGAACCTTTTTTCTGTCCCCTGGTGAAGAGATTAAAGTAGGGTGTGGCGTCTTTACAATCATAGTTTCTTCATTTTACATTGTCAAGTAATTTCGCTGCCTTCTGAATATTGTAAATGATATCTTCATGTATTCTTTGAATAATTTTTTCCCGTTCCTTGACCCTCTAATCTCAATGTTCATATATATTGAAATTCATCAAGTTCCAATTCATGAATCAGAAAAAAATGCACCAAGTTCTTCCTCTGAATCTCTTCTATCACCCTTTCCTAGCAATGCCCATTTTTAGAAGTCCTCTAGATTTTTAGAAGTCCTCCAGATCTCAATTCTCTCTATTCCACTATGCTAGACCTGCCTAATTCCAAATGCAGTATGGATGAATGTATAAGGAATGCTTGTGGTGATACTGCAAGTGTGTTGAGAACATGAATATTTATGCACTTTTATGTATAGACAATGGTGTGTTGTTAACTGAGAACCTGACTGATATGCAGTAAATATTAGTGTAATGCAACAAGGAGCAAGGATCTGAAAACTGATATATCAAAGAACAAAGTGATTGTGTTTGACAGAGGAACTGGACTAAACTATTGACAAATGGTGATGAATTAGTGAATTAAATAAACGTTTGTACTTTGGAAGAATTTTTACTAAAGATGGGGAATGGATGGAGACATATTAAGTCAGAGAAATGCTGGTAGAAAGGAAGAGGGTGGTCTCTTGTGAGGAATGAATGCTTGTGGAAAGAAGTGACAATTGTTGTGTGTGAGAATGTGCTTCTGCGCACTTTGATATACAGTGGTACCTCGGTTCATGAACTTAATTCGTTCCATGACTCTGGTCGTGAACGGAATTGGTCGTGAACCGAATCAAATTTTGCCATAAGGTTCAATGTAAATACGGTTAACCCGTTCTGAACCATATGTATCTTTTTTTTAAACCACAAAAATATGAAACAAAATACAGTACAGTACAGTATGAAGAGAAAGAACACTAACCTTGCTTGAGGCGACTTCTGGCGTGGAGGACAGAAAGGTGGGTGGGGAGGCGGTTATTGCTTGGAGGGAGAGTCCCCCTCCCTACAGGAAGCCACAACCACGTGTCACGGCAGGGAAAATGGCCGTGGGTCATGTTCGTCACCCAATGCAGAGTTTGCGAATGGAAGCAAAATTTTGCAAATGGTGCTGTTCGTGAACCGAATTGTTCGTAACAGAGGTATTACTGTATATGGAAGTGAACTTTGGGATGCTTTCCTTTAGAAGTACATGTGGTCAAAAAAGAGGAGGTAGGGTCAAGAACAGATGTGTGTTGAATGAATGTAGATTAAATGCAAAAATGACTTGCTAGTTTGAATTAAATGCACTGAGGTGGTTTGGCCGTATAGTGAGAATTCCTCAGCATCAAACTGCAAAACAAATATGTGAAACAAGAGGGAATAGTTGGATGGACCTGACAAATTTAGAGAAGGTACAGAGTGGAGAAGTTTAAAGAAAGAAAAGTCAGGTTAAGGAGCAGGGTATGGATGTAGATGGTTTGCAAGTACAGAAAAGTTGGGAGAGGTAATGTGAATGGTATTGCTGTAGATTGATTGATTGATTGATTGATTGATTATGTGCCATCAAGTTGGTGTCATCTCTTAGTGCCCACGTATGTAGATTATCGCCAGGAAACTAGATTTAGTTATATTTCTTTTTCTTACTTTGTACCCTTAATTTATTCGGATTACTATCTCAAAAGAGAATAACATGATAAGTTTGTATGTATGTATGTATATGTATCAATTCATCTTAATTCATACTAGCAAGCCCTGCTTTTTTTTTTTTTTGGCTTTAGCGCAGTTGAATTTTAGATTTCCTGGGACTTAGATATTTATAGTATTTATAAAAGGTCTGGGAATCCCTGTTTTTATACTAAGAGACAAAGCAGTCACCCTGAAATTAGCCAGGCAATCAGCATACAAGAGGATCCTCATTTAATAAGTGCTAACTTTTATTTTACTAATAGGGTTGGAAACTGGTAATACCATGTCTGAGATACAATTTGATTAAATTGACTCAGACGGCTTGGGGAGCTCTAATATGATTAAGTGCCAGAATGCTCATTTTTCTGGGGCTGATGGACAGATTCCTACTTTCCTATTCCCTGCAGAGACCACATTTTGCAATGGTGTTAACCAATTCAAGAAACAAAGCCACCCCAACCCCCTGTCAAGACCCTCAGTCTGTAGGCTGGTGTGTTCTTTGTTGCTGTTTTAAGCATAAGGCTTATTGTTTTAAATGTACTACTTTTACTACCACCAACAATGTAGTAACAAGAAGCTTGCTCTGCTGCTTCTCATTTCTGTAGAATGCTGTGGAATGTGTAGGGAGGCAGTTGGCAACATCTATGGTGTGTGTGTGTTTGTGTGTGTGTGTGTGAGAGACAGAGAGAGAGAGAGAGAGAATTGGCAAGAGGACAGATGGAACATTGTCTGTTTGGATGTGTACCAACATCACACACAAATTCAAAAGTGGTAGGGCTTTCATGGAGACACTCTGTCCAACATCTTGACAATTTTGACACTCTTGCCTCTATAGATGATGCTGGAAAGTGGAGAGGGTCAATCAGGGGTGTCCATGGGAGGGTTAAAAAAAAAAAAATCAAGATGGTAGCTGTGGCCACATGATCAAAGTCCCATGAGCAGAAGTGTCCATGGGGGGGGGGGCGGTTCTGGTTCTAACAAGTTAAGATGGTTGCCATCTTGATTGTTTTTTTGAACTCTAGCTCCCTTGCAGACGATAGTTATAATCATAAAAATAGTTCACCAGTGGGAATCTGGCAGGCCTGGATAGATTTTTCTTAAGTAATAGCCCCCATATTAATGGGCCTGTCTTCCAAAGGAGATTTGACGAACTCCCTTTTTTTTCTTCAGTGGGACAATTTAATTGAATCTGCTTATTTATCACCGGATATTTGGTCTGTAGGTCAGTGTGGAAGTCCCTTAAAGTTTTGATCTTGTCAAAGATAATGTTAAAATGCTTGGGTGCTTTTTGGAACATGTATATATGTGTGCCTTTCTCTGTGTTAAGGCTGTGTTGCTTCCACTTGTATGACAGGGACAGCACCCTGCCCCTCATCAAACATCATGAAAGGACTAAGTTGCCACAACCAGCAGTCTGACGAAAATGACTTCTATGAATGTTTCAAAGATGTGCAGGAGCACCTTTGGCTGGAGAAGGCAAAGGAGCTTGGTATAGAAGCAGAAGGAGATGCTTCATGTTTTGCTTGAAGCTCCTTCAAAGCTCCAAACAATAGAGGGATTTGGAGAACCTAGAATCCGATTCAAACTAGAGGGTCAGTGATCCAAACTGGAGTTAGTTGGATTCCAGTCAAGTCAAATCAAACCATTCAATTTGATTCAGTGATTCAATCTGAATTATCATTCCAATTCAGAAGTGTGATTCTACTTGGAGTTGATCAAGCCAGCTTGAAACTAAATTTCAGAGCTGATGCTTAACCCTATCATCCATCCATCCATCAATCAATCCACCAGTCCGTCCGTCCATCTGTCCATCTATCTTAGATTGCAGCATCTGACCTATCATGAGCTTAGAAACTAAGCAAGGTTGAGGTGAGTCTGGTTAGTGGCTGGCTGGAGAATGTCAAGAATTTCAGGGCTACACAGGAAACTCAAAATATACTTTGGCAAGAGATAATGACACCTTACTTCTGAATTATTGGAATACATGAGAAACAAGGGTGGGGCTTTAAATACATGGTAGTGGCTGCCATCTTGAAGTTTTTGATACACTGCCACCATCACCTACAAACACCTCTGCACCTACCTCCATCCCCAGGAACACTAGAGGAAGCTGAATACACATATGCACACACATACACAAACATGCATGGATGCATACACACACGGAGAACACAAATCCATTTACAGGCAGCACAGAAGTATCCCATATAAAGAAATGCATTTATAAATACTAAGCGATTTCTAGAGGTCATTGCCTCAAGGCTCAGTAAGACCATATCTTTTCCCCATTCCACTGCTACAGACCTTTAGATTATGTTACAGTTTAAATATCAGTCTCTCCAAGGGAACCTGATCCAGAAGTTAAGTTCATTTGCCAGGACTTTGTACAATCCCACAAACACCCGCCCTAAAGCCTAGAGACTGCTTGCCTGCATGCAACTTACTACACATTCTTGGGGTCTGAAGAGCATCTTGTAAGTCTCGAGGTATTGAGTTGGCAAGGAGATCTGTCTCCTTGAGTAAACTTCAGAGGGTCGCCACTATCACACTATGGCATAACTGCTATGACAGCATTTCAAAACAAGCTCATGTTTCTGGACTTGCTAATTCTCTTACGCAGAAAAGGCAACGAAAGATGGTGTATAATACTGCCAAAAGTCCTCTGTTGGTTTGACTCTGGCCAAAAGGCTTGCTACTTAACCCTTTTGCCCTATCAAGCATTTAAACATTCCCTGGATGTTCAGATGTGATAAGGAGCTCAGTTGCTAGAGGTGCAGCCATAGCTGAAATCAAAGTATGTCCGATCCAGCATGGGGAGCCACTGAAATCAGATAGAAGTTTGAAACATAGCCTGCTGAGGATCATTTTACCCCATCAATCAAGCACAGGCCGAAGGCCAGTCTGCTAGTATTGCCTCACACTTTCTCAGTCCAGAGACCCATGAGCTGGTTGTTTGTACGGACATTGTAGAATCTACTTCTGGATTTTACCTTTCAACTTCATTATATATAGCTTATTGAGAAGGAAGTCAAAATGACCGATTATGTGCTTCACCCAGAAATACATCCATGGAATAAGTGTGTTTCTATGTCCTCGCTCCCCTCCCCTCCCCTCCCTCCTGTCCTCCCTCCCTTCCTCACTAGTGGCTTTAAAATGTGTCCTAAAGAACCGTTACTCTCTTGTCTCAGGAAACTCTTTCTCCCATACCCTTCAGTTTGTCGTTGTTGGCAGGGGGAGGGAGAAGCAAAGGACATCTCCTGACATCATAATGCAAATTATATAAATTAGGTAATTTGTTCAGATTGTTGTGGAATAAGTTCATAATGTGTGTGATATTGTGATGGGTTCTCTTCATCTCATGTTCTCACTTACTTTCATATCCACTTTTTTTATATGGCATACCTGAGAGCTACAAAGGGTAGGGCCTGGGGATACCACGCATACTTCTCACACCAACTCTCTTTCAGGCTGGCCCCTTCCTTGCTGGTTTTTCTGATAATGTCAACATGTGAATTATTTTGGAAGGCCCTTTCTTATTTTCATACTTGATTCCACCTGACTTATTTTCTTGCTGCTTTCTGTGTTTTTCTTCTTTTACCTTTAGATCCTGTTTCTCTAATGTTTTTGTGTTAAGGTTTATGGGGTTATCATTGCTGAGATTGGGAGTGGTTCCAACCTGACCATGATGTTTGAAGCTGTGGTTTATGCATACTGTAAGCCACCATTTTGCTTGAGGCAGTGTAGAAGTTTGTTGAATAAGTAAATAAATATGGCAGTGTGGGTGCAATCAAGGGGATTGTTTGCATATGTGCCTATCTGCCCAGTGGAGGAAAATGGACCCAGGTGTGTTACAGTGGTGGACAGCCTCCTGTGGGGAGGGAGAAGACAACTTCATCAGTTGGCCTTCAGGTAAATGAATGATTCCTGCCTGGCCACTGACTTTGAAGTGTTATTTAGCCATAAAGCCCTTTGTTTGAATGAAAAAGAGAATGTTGCATTCGGGACTTCACTGAGCCCAGCAATAAGGCAAGAACTCAGCATTTGAATTTACAGATTTTATTGAAATATGGCATCTGATATCTTATCACTGAGAAATAAGAGGCTGTTTTATTACAGAAATAATCCAGACTTTAAAAAAAAAAATCCAGGCATCTATTTATTTATTTTTAAATAGCAGATACATGTATTTTTTTAAAAAAATGTATCTCCATTCTGCTAGAAATAGAATCCATGTCCATTCCAGACTTTTCCCCCCTGTTCTGGAAAAATAGTTACAAACACATGGGAATAAAGAGAGAACTACAATGGGAAATTGAAGAGAGCAACATTTGGTTGCTAGGGGGATAAATTGGCTGCAATCCTATACATGTCCCCCAATCTTTCACCCTAGAGCTGTGTTGGGAAAGTCAGCATGGTGTAGTTTGTTTTGATGCTGGATTAGGAGCAGGGGAATCTAGATCTTAGGTTTCCCTTAAGCATGGAAGCCAGCTGGTGACCTTGGGCCAGCCGGAATAACAGAAGAAAAGAATAAAAGAATAACACATGATTGTTTTTTTAAAAAAATACGCCTCTTTTTTGTTCCTAATATACCAGACTTCTTTAAAAGCATATTTACATGAGGAGGGAAGTAAAGTGTATGATGTGCAAAAGAATTCACAGAGCAACACACGCATACAGTCATGCAACATCAGTGGTGTATTCTAAACTTCTCCATCTTCTGCCACAATTCTGCAAATGTTTTGTCCTGCCAGTCAAACGTTCTGTAGTGATAAGATAAATGTTAATTAAAAATGCTTTTTCCTTATGGGGCATTTAGTTAATCTAAATGAAGCTCTATTAGCATCTGCCTCAGAACTGCTCAGCTGGGGCTTCCAGATTCAAGCAAAGTTGGAAGTAACTCTCATGACACCCAAAGACCAATAAATATGGCAGCTTTACAGTTCAATGCCTGCATTTAAGTCTCATGGAAAATTGAAGTAGTTTATTCCTCAATCATTCCTTATGGTTGGGATTAAAACCCAACTGGGTTGACACAGATTTACGATTATTTCAGCCCAAATAATGTTTGATGGAAGTTGTCCTGGTCCAAAATATGCTACCCCTAAAGACTTGATATTATATTTCTGGCTAAAATGGGGAGAGCAGGACAAAAGAAAATAGGGTGCCGTGATTCTATCTGTTGAATGAATTCATTTGCATCACCCTGAATGGTTAAATTGAGTTGATACATCAAACTGATGCCTGTGAGCTGATTTGAAGATTGATGGTCTTTTGCACACCCATTTTTATCAAACTGAATTTTCAAATGCTTACATGTGCTTTTTTGATTTATCTGGAAGGTAGAGTAGATCTTCAAAGGAGTGCTTGGTTTTCACTGTTATGTTACCTCCCTCCATTTCTAAACCGTAGAGGAGGCACGTTGTTTTCATTCAGTGAGGCTTTTTTATATGCACAGAAGCTCATTTCTGGCGAGAAAAGGGCTGGAGGAAGTTCATCACATCATGCAAATTACTTAGAAGAATAAAAGTATGCCTCCGTGGCAGAAACCACGTCCTTTTATTGACTCCCTTCTTGCTCAACAACGGGTTTCCTGATTTAACCATATCATTCAGCCTTATCATTAAGAAAATGGTCAAAACTCAGTTCTTCATGATCTGTCATCCACCCAGAAGTGTTGGGTCTGCAACTCCCTGACTTTTCATAACTTGTCCTTATGGCTGAAGACTTCTGGGGACTGCAATCCCAACAGAGGTGGAGGATGCTAGCCTGAGGAAGGGTACTCTATATGATTACATGATGTTTACTGAAAATTCCTGGAGAGAGAGAGAGAGAGAGAGAGAGAGAGATACTGTGTGTGTGTGTGTGTGTGTGTGTGTGTGTGTGTATTCATTCCCATGTAATTCTCTATGGTCCAGAACAGAGGAGGGGATTCCCCAACCTACACCATGCTAACTGGAGGATTCTGGAAGTTGAATTTGAATGATTCAGGATGGTGTCAGGTTGGGTAATGTTGTCCTGACCAATGAAGGGAACCAGCTGAGGAGATAGGCAGGATTGGCAATGATATCAGCGCCGCCCCATGCATGGCTGTGGAAAGGTAGGACAAATATTTGAACAAATGTTCTGTTTCACTACAGAAACAGGACATTCAGGGAGAAATTGGACCGAAACACCAGAGGCCCCTAGTGTGGGTCCTCACCAGCTTGGAGCTACTCTAAAATATTTTCTCTCCAGTTGGACTGAGTGGGTTGGGTTCAAGTAACATTCTCAAAAGACACAGTAGATGCATTTCCATAATATATTAAGCTTGGTCCATTTTGACTGTGGTGGCAGTTATTTTCCTATGGCTTAGCCTGGTGTCTGAATCTACCTGTTTGAGTAGTTTCTGATCCAGCATATTGTACAAAGACAGAATATGGGGTAATTTAATAACTTGGGTAAGCATGTTGCATGAACTCAGCCAATGGGAAGCTGAGCATGGAAAAGAACCACTGGAACAAAATTGTGGGGAGTGGGGAGAAAATGGGGTGGGAAATATAATAGGTGCAAAAGTTATACTCTGGATCAAAGAGCAGAATCCTCAAATTCAACTCATTGCTTCAACTATCCGTAGGCCAATCCCTGGGAGTGATTTCATCTGTACCTTAAATCTCTTCCCCTCAGTCCTGTACAAAATTGTATTTGTTGACCTTTGATATTTTTAATATTATTACATTGTTTCTTCCCAGATGAAAAAAAAAAAAAGACAAACTTTACTACCCCTATAAGCCAGATTATTTATTATTACTATTATTATTTAACACCACATTTCATCTTATGATACCTTGGTGGTATATACAAGATAATTAAAACACGCACATACATCAATAAGATTAGATCCTCTGAAGATAGTTGGCAATAAAATAATACCTTTGCTTCTTCACTGATCAGGGTAAAAAGAGAAATTCCAAGCTTCAACATATGGATTGCTGTAGAAAAGAAACCTTGGCTTTGCCATTGTGCAGACTTCAGCAGGCATCCTGTGTGATGACTGAAGAATTTAAGAATCCCAAAGGAAAAAACCTTTGGAGAAAGAAAATTAGCTGGAAGGTACAATTAGATATGATTTTATTTTTTGGAAACTGAATCCTGCCCATTGGTTGAAACCTATTATTTCTTAAAGACATCATACATATGCACAATGTTTCAGGGGAGAAGTAAATACTGTACAGAATAGCCTTTTTAAAAGCCTGATTAAGTGTGTTGTCATCAAATATGCTGTATAGTAGATTTCAAAAAAATTCCCATCTCTCACAGATTTTGTCCCTGTAACAGTATTGATCCTGAAGTGGTGGATCATATTTTACTGTACTGTGAATTTTATGAGTCTTCGGCAGAAAGTTCTCTGGCCTATTTTAAAATCCAAACCACGAATAAATACTTATAAGTATATAAAAATTGCATAGATTACAGTGGCAACAGCCAGATTTTTAACTATGGCTATAAAAACAAGGTTTTTAGTAACAAATCTACGAGTTGGGCTTTTAAGTGCATTATGTAATATTTATTAAATATTTTATTTGTTAAACTGTTTTATCTAATGAGAAGATTAGATGATATTTGTAACTTGCTTTTGGGCCTTCTGGCCATAAATAAAACTGAAACCATGGTTACTGGAAGTCTTTTCAGATTGCTGCTAGTGCTCATTTTTCTCCAGTTGTTTGTGATAAAGGTTCCTATGCTGTTTTGTACATAATTAAAAGACTTGTGCATGCAAAACCAGAGAGCCAGGAGAACTGATATATGCCATTCCCTGTACACTTGTTATGGTCGCAGGCTTCCCAAAACTTTCTGTAAACTAAATAAGGTTCTGTAGTGAGTGAAGAGGATAGCCTTGAAGGACAGAGAGAAGATCCTCTACCAAGGCAAGGGATTTGAGCCCAGGGCAAGAAAGTGCTTTACAAAAATGCCTCAGACAGCACCCCCCTGCTAATTCATGTGAAGATAAAAGAGGAAGGAAGAGAACCGCATTCAGACTTGCAGTATTGATGTCAGCCTTAGGAGGTAGATCAGACTATGAAACAGACACTGTGCAGACCTAAAGCTACTTTTATTAGAACAGCTCTAGTAACAGAATCTTGTAAGTCTGAAAATCTATACATATGACACCATATGGAAGACCAGGATCTTCTGACTTCGAAACTCTTGAGAATGGCCACATTTGGGTTTCTTGATGATCTTCCATCTAAATATAAACCAGATTCAAGCCTGAAATAAAGGCTGTTAGGCTTTCTGGTTTGAAAACTTTGATGCTCTGCAATTTTGCAGAGTGGATGCTGGGAGAGCAGTGGCTTGACACTGCCATGACTCTGAATGAATTTCTTGATTAGCTGTTTTAGCCATTGTGATCTGATAGTCTTTGGTGTAAGAGACAGCTGGCAATCCTATGACTATGTCTGCATGAACGCAGGATTTACATGCCATGACAACATACAATGTGTCCTGCTTGCTTTGGATTTAATATGTTGACTGAGCTCTGCCACCATGGCTGGAACATCATAATTTATGTCCCAGAATGAAAAGTGGACTCAACCAATCATGGTTCATGTAACAGATCATGTTTAAGCAAACCATGGCTTACTGCAATGAGATACAGCATGGAAGGGATAATGGAAAAAGTGTTCTGCACCTCTAATCAAGGAAAGGAACTCCAAATACTAGGGGAGTCCAAGTTTTCATAATGAGTCCTATAGTTTTAGTGTAGCAGCCTGTAAAGGACAATTATTTCCTCACCTATAGTGTTTTCTTCCTGTCACCCCACTCGATACCCCTATTACTAATAAATATCCCCAGAAGTAAATGAGCAAAATTCTTCATGTAATTTCCTTCCTTCCTTCCTTCCTTCCTTCCTTCCTTCCTTCCTTCCTTCCTTCCTTCCTTCCTTCCTTCCTTCCTTCCTTCCTTCCTTCCTTCTCTTCTGGATTTTGCCTTTCAACTTCTTTCAAAATGACAGATGATGTACTTAGCCCAGAAATATATCCCTGCAATAAGTACATTTGTATGTCCTTCCTTCCTTCCTTCCTTCCTTCCTTCCTTCCTTCCTTCCTTCCTTCCTTCCTTCCTTCCTTCCTTCCTTCCTTCTCTCTTTCTCTCCCTCCCTCCCACACCTCTTCTTTTTACAAGCCTATACATTTCCTTTCCTCTTCCCCACTTCTTGTTAATTTTTACCCAGCCAGGATTCACTTAGCATTTACTTTGGGGGATAATTGACAGGCAAGACGACACCCATAGGAAAGAAAGCCATAAATCAGAAATAATTTCCAAAATTGGCTGAAGGGCTGAAGTGTTGAATAGGCAAATACAGGTAAAAATCTCTTTATTAGGCTTGACAGGAACAGCAAATGTCAGCAGAGGATTTTTCTCCTATGCTGCAGGAGATTAATTTTGTGGGTCCTTCTCAGCTGCTTTTGTGCTGGGTGCATGACTGTTCTCTAACAAGTCTATCTGGGCCACTTTCTTAATAGGAAGGTAGGTAGTTCATTTGTCCTTAGTTGATGAGCAGTTACAGATATGCAGAAAGGGAAAATCATATTCATTATGTAGCTTACCTGCCGGGCTAAAATTCACCTGATATTTCAACTTCTTAAGGGAAAAAAAACACCTTGGAAGAATACCTGTAGAAACCATTAAGATTAACCTGTGCAAGAAACTTGCCAGTTCCTTATCTCTGGAAAACTGCAATACTGAGAGAAATGGTTGGTCATGTCAAAACAAAGACTCCCTTGCATTTCAATCCAAGGACAGCAAAGTTAAAAGCATGAGATGGAGTGAATACATTCAAGTCCACCATCTTACATTTTTGGTTCCTCTTTGGATGTTGAGTATATAAACCTTCCTATAAGCATGTTTCTAAGTTTCTCTGCAGATTTTTCATCTCAGACTGGAGGTGGGCATAAAATGGATCTTTAAAAAGCTTACCACACTGATGAGGTAGAGAAATGTGATGGAGGAATGGTCTCAATTTCTCCTGGAAAAGGAGAAAATCTCCAACCATTTTTTAAAGGGCAGGACAGTTCCTTAATCAAGTCAATAACATTGAGAGGGGGGAAAGAAGAAGGAATTAAAACATGGGAGGCCTTTCTGTCTGATCTCTTCCTTTGGAAAACCAGGGAGACATGATTATCTGAAAAAGGACTTTCAGAAGAGGACACTGACATCTGCTTTTTTGTTACCTTGATACTCAGTAGGTGCAAGAACAGCATGCTTTACTGAGGAGAATGTCATGAAAATGTTCTTCTCTAAGAAACAATTTTTAAAAATAAATTATCTTTCAGTCAATTGATAAGTGGAAAGAGAAAATACCAGAGAATGTTCTAAGATTAGTCTTCTGTAAAAATATTAATGTTGTAAGCATATTTTTTATTTATTATGTGCCATCAAGCCAGTGTTAACTTTTGGTGACCCCATAGAAAGATTTTCTCCAGGAAGATCTCTCCCCAACCTGGTCTTTCAAATTTCCAATGGTGCACCTATTGCTGCTGTAATTCTGTCTATCCACCTTGCTGCTGGCGTCCTCTTCTTTTATTTCCTTGCACTTTTCCCAGCAAGAAAAACTTCCCCAGGGGGTTAAATCTTCATATGCTACATCCAAAAAGCTGAAACATATAGATACTCAGAATTCTTGTTTTACAAATGTCCATGTGCATATCTTGTGAGCCATCACGTGAACTGAAAGACGTTTCAACTACAAATGTTCTTTTATGAAATTGAATAAATACTGATAGCAAAATTCCTGTGCCTGGTGACATTTTGAAAGTTCTTAAGATGAAGTATTCCTCATCAAAAGTGCAGAATCTCTGCCATCTCTATAAGGAGCAAAAATACAGATTGGTACCTTAAAAAAAATGAAATGGTAGAAGTAACTTTCAGGAAAAGAATTTAAGTCATGAGGGTTGTCCTAAAACAACACAAAATGTAATATTGAAACAGGGACTTTTCTCTAATGAAAAAAAGTCAGTTTAGTCATCTCAGCAAGTTCCATCATCTTCACCAACCATTCCTCCATTGTGGGTAGTGCTGAATCTTTCCATCTTTGTGCATAGAATAATCTCACTGTAGTTATCATCTACAAAAACAAAGTTCCATGGCTTTTTTCCAAATGTTTATCCATCAACCCCTGCCCCTCCCAAAACCCCTAGTACTCTTTCCTATGTAGGTATGAGAAAATCTTACATAAAAACATAACAACCTAAGCAGTGCCCTGCTGGATTGGACTTCTGGCCCATCTAGTCCAGCAGTCTGTTTTCACAATGGCCAACCAACTGCACAAGGAGAGCCTGCTAGTTTCCCAGCAGATGACCTTCAGAGGCAGTTCCACTGCCATCAAGACCAATAGCCATTGATCCCCATGACTTCCATGAATTGGTCTAACTCATGGCTCATGTCCAACTCATGGCTTTTTTGAAGCCAGCCAAGCTGGTAGCCAGCACCACATCTCGTGGTAACAAATTCCAAGGTTGAATTATGCATTATGTAAAAAAAAAAGTCTGTCTTCTATCAATGTCAATGCACTTTTTCAAAATATCTATACCAACATAAGAAAAAATATTCAAAAAACCCTCAAGAGGAAAGTTTGTAATGCCTTTCCTGAGTAGGGTGATCTGATTCCAGATCTGGCTACTAAAGGCTTCCAATTAAATAAATAAAAACAAAAATCTGAGCAAGACAACACACAATTTGCTTAGTCTTATATGTAATAAGGAATATGTAACATGCTTGAGGGTTGAGCATGTGTCTTTGTGTATGCGGGTGTCTGTCTCTTCTATCTTCTGCTTCTACTGCCTTATTATTTCTTTTTCCACTGTATTTCTTTAACTGAGCTGTACATGAATCTTCCCTTTCTAGTCTGTATAAAAAAAGGTCACCCAAATAAATACATATTTATCTATGATGCCATTTCGTAATAATGTATAACGGCATGTTGATAATGTGTAAAAATACAGCCTTTTCATATGGATGCAGACCTCTTCATGTATCAATCTCCACTTGAAAAGCTGAAGAACTACCAGTTGGAGCAGTGTTGTCCAAACCTGGCCACTTTAAGATGAGTGGACTTCAACTCCCAGAATTCCCCAGCTAGCCATCCCACACCAGGTTAGGCCAAGTAATGTTCTTCTCCCCTTTAAAACAAGTTTTTGCATCTTCCTTAGTCACTGTGGATGATGATGATGAGGAGGAGGAGGAGGAGGAGGAGGAGGAGGAGAAGCCATAGGGTAATGACACCATGAATATTTGTGGAATAAATGTTTTGAAGAGGAATAATATCAAGTATCAATATTTAGTTCTAGGTATCAGTTCCAGGGCTGTTTCTAGTCTTCCTTTGCATGTATTGGTTGATTCCCTGCCATGGTTAAGCCAATAGCTTTTTCCATTTCCTCATTAACAGCCGTTATGTTTGTGATTGGCAACTGAAACCTAGATATCTAGTGTGTGGATCTTATTTCTTGGAATAATGAAGTCTAGGGATCAAATTCTTCTTGAGCCAAGAAGAAAAAAAGTCAAGGTAGACCTTTTGCATCAACTTTGTCCAATCTATTCTTTGTCCCTCACACACCAAAGCTCCTTTGTGCCTATCCTGTTCAAGCTATGGGAACGCACTCAACAAAAATATGGAAAGTGGTCCAAAACTATGATGTGTTAGGGCTTGATATGGGGATATTGACTCCAAGTCCCCTCCTTAGTTGTGAAGCTGACTAGATGGCCTTGAAAAACAACCTGAAGTCCAATGATCCCTAAGAATTACAGTTATTTGGGACATACGTTCTTCTGGTCCACCAGTTCCTTTTCCTACTACTTGGAAAGTTTCATCTCAGCATTCCTGATGGGTTCCATTTGGCCCAGTTGAGTGACAAAATTACTTCCCTCTCTCTCTCTGTACCATTGAATAGTTTATCCTGCTATTGATTTTATCTTTTTCAATAATTTAAAGTAGTCTCTTCCCCCTCTCTCTTTGTAAGCCACTTAGAGTATGTACTGAAAAGGGGTATCTGCCTGTCTGTCTCTCTGTGTATGTCTGATATACAATGGCCATTCATTTGTTATGGATCAAGAGGACATCTACTTGGGTCCACCTCCATCTCCCCATCCTCTATCATTTTCATGTATGTCAAACTAACAAAGAAAGCAGTCACACGCACACACACACAACTTTATTCATAATGTGACACAACATGAGGAGAAAAAAATTGGAAAATTGCATCAGTACCAAAGCAACTCCAAAAGGTTTGATGAAATAATAGAATCTGTATAATTTGTTCCCCTGAAAGTCTTCATCCTTTCCCTGACATTGAAAAGCTGACCACAACATATCCACAATCCATTGCTCAAATCAGGTTTAGATTTATCCTTCTCATGTTCCATAATAATTCCTTGGGCTGTCAATAGCTTAAGATCTTCCTTCTGTGCTTCTGAGCTAAGCTGTAATTGGTGGACAAGTGGAAACATAATTGTGAGCAGTGACAGAAAGAATTTTCACTGGCAAACCTGGGATCTTACAATCATCATGGTTAGTTTTGTTTACTTTGGTCCACAATTTTGACTTGGTTGATTTCTTCTAATAACAAAATGATTATACATTAAAAAAGCATGATTCTTTGGGAAACCAACATACCATTAGCTATGTAGAGAGAGATAATAGTGTTTCCCCAATGTTCTAGGAGACTTATAGGCATTTAGTCAAATAATATCTCCTTCGGTTTCTCAGTTCAGTAAAGTAGTCTTTATCCCATGTATGTTCTTGTGCCATGATTCCAGAGTGTGGATAAAAAATAGGAGTAAGCATCTAATTTATGTATTGTCAAAGGCTTTTACGGCTGGAATACGATGGCTGGTGTGGGTCTTCCGGGCTGTGTGGCCGTGTTCTGGAAGTTTTGTTTCCTAACGTTTCGCCAGCATCTGTGACCGGCATCTTCAGAGGGCAGAAGCACAGACAGGAGCAGTTCTCTCTGTGCTCAGGATGATGTGACCCTTTTGTGGGTATTTATAGAGATCTGAAGGGGGGAGGATTGGGGGGGGGGGTTAGGGGGGTTTAGGGGGGTTGGGGGGTTAGGGGGGTTGGGGGGGTTGGGTTAATGAGTGGCTGCTTGTTTTGGTGTCAAAATATGTGTGTATCTTCCTGGGGGTTAGGCAGGGTTTTTTCTTCTATTGAGTTGTTAAGGAGTGGCTGCTGAGGGTGATTAGCATGTTCATTGTGTGAACTGTTCACACATCCTGGTGGTTGAGCTGAGTTCATTGATCTCTGAAGATGCCGGTCACAGATGCTGGCGAAACATTAGGAAACAAAACTTCCAGAACACGGCCACACAGCCCGGAAGACCCACACCAGCCATCATCTAATTTATGGCTAGGCTATCTTATGGAATATTTTGTTTGGACTTGGAATAAAACCCAATACAAGGATGGCTATTAGACAATTTAAAATAACATGGGAAGGTTGAAAGAATGAACAGTTAAAACTTTCAAAATTACAGGAGTGGGAAAGTAAATGAAAATAGACGTTTTAGAAATATTATTAAAACACCTTTTTAAAACAAGCATAATTTCAAGACCTGCAGAGTATTCACTTAATGAAGTTGGATATACAATATAGTTATTTATGTGTATGAGTTAGGCTGTTGAAGTCAGCATGTGTTTTCCAAAAATATTTATTTCATTTTTTTTGTGTGTTGATATTTTTCATAAATATCAAAGAATGGGATAGAGGGAATTTCTTTTTGGAAAGTAATTTCTCTTAAGTGATAGAGGAACTTTCTTTCTAAGCAATAGTTTCTTGGGATTTAGAATTGCCAATAGAATTCCAGCCACTCCTGTTTGATCTGATTGCTAATTGTTGATCAGCTCACACAACAGTAATTCTTACAAGCCATTTTCAAATTTAAATCTAATAAATAACAACTGTGATAACTAGCCTTCATATAGTAATAGGAACTCGGAAATCATCCTTAATAGTCCTTTTGAATGAAACATTAATTAACTCCATGCATTATAACAGAATTATCAATTTACAGGGAAACCACTAGGAAAACTTTAAGGCCTAAGGCTGTTTTGATGCTAATGGTTTTGTCATCACTCTTTATTAACTCAGTGAATAAAGTGAAAATCTTACCTAACTTTCTTTTGTTGTTTTTGATTTTTTAAAATTAATTAATAAATTTGTTGTGTTTGGGTCTATGTCAAATCAAATCAAATCAAATCAAATCTTTATTATGGTCATAGACCAGCATAGTCTAAGTCAGAGTTAGATTAAGAAACAGGACACTATCAGATTTAGAATCTTGAAAATGTCTTCTCAGTCACAGAATCTCAGATGTGTGTTATTTCCTTACTAGCTCTCAAAATTTACATATATTTTATGAAGACGGTTTTAACCCAAAGCAGAATACAAGACATTGTCTCGCAACCAAACTAGTTGCCAAAGTTCGATTGCTTAAAAGAATGGCTTTTTTTGGGGGGGGGGGATATCATAGAAACTGTTTCATGGCTGCACACAGATGCATACACACACACCAGCATGGCAAAAATAAAATAATAAAATAAACAGGTGGCAAAATAATTTTCCAGGATATTTTATTATCTCAAATGTTTTTATGGTTTCACAATGAATCTTTCTCTCTCTCTCTCTCTCTCTCTCTCTCTCATCTCTCATCTCTCATCTACATCTATATTTCACACAGACATGCTCTATCATAGGTTCAGTTCTAACTGGAATTTTCATTTACCCCCACAAAGGCTGGTTGACACACATACACAGAGCAAACTGAATGAATGAATGATCAGTCCTAATGAGTAATTATTTCAATAGTCAGCTGACTATATGAAGTAGACCAGAAGATGATAGATAGATAGATAGATAGATAGATAGATAGATAGATAGATAGATAGATAGATAGATAGATAGATAGATTCTTGATGGTCTTACACTGAGCACAATGTTTACAAATTTGGAAGATTTTACACTAATGTCTACCTTAGACCCACTAAGGTACATAACTAATAGTGATTCATCAGAAAAACCTTTATTTGATGTAAGGAAATATTGCAATCGTCTTTTTCTAACTCCCTTATAAAAAATGCAGTATAGTAATATATGTTTCATGGATTCAACTTTGCCAGTCTTACACAAATAGGATCTTTGGGTTTTGAGAGTAGTCTTCCAGTACTACAGAAGGCATGACACTTGCTCCTGAACAGATAGAACTAGAAATAGTAAACAAATGGCCAAAATCTGGGCTTAATGTTTACTCCTGTGCAGGTGACAATGTTCTCAAATTGATCTGAGAACTGGATGATACCCCTGGAAACTCTGACCTTCTGTGTCTTCTGTGACTCCAAGTAATGCATATTAACTTTGCTCCATGCCTTGACCAACCCCCTTCTGTTTTTTTATTTGTTCTTTCCAGATTACAGTTCTGCCCTTTTAGAGTATCCTAGCATTTTTCTGACCTTTTCAAGTTCTTCCTGAATTTCCTGTATATCCAGAGTACCAGTGTGTTCTTTGGTCCTCTTGAGATATTTTCTTTCCTCTTCATTGTTACCCTGCTACCTTTTGGAAGTTTCTTCTTTGTCTCTCAGAATAATATACCAGCTTAATGATATTCCAACTGGTTGAGGTTGCTGACAATCCCAACCAGTTATAACTACATTTAAGCAAAGTTCAACCATCTTTGTTTGGAAGATAATGTCTTGGAGATGATGATGATGATGATGATGATGATGATGATGATGATGATTGATGATGGTTGGTTGCACACTCAACCAGATGTTTAGACTGGATTTAGCATTTTTATCTACCTAGCAAGTCATTATTATTGACATTTTTCAAATGTTTTCCTTTGAATTTTGTGTTGCTAGTCTTGCAGTCTAGGTCCCTTAAGAGTAAGCACCCTTAAATTTAACTGGATTAATTTCTGCATTGACAGGCATAAAATGGAAATGCTGCTTTATGTGGCAAATTCTAGGAACAGCTGTAGGATAAAAGTTAGTCTAGAAAGCAAAAATGAAGCTGTATCTTCCAGATGTTAGTATCTATTGAAACGACTACTTATTTATTTTATTTATTTATATTTCAGATTTGTCACCACCTATCTCACTATGGGGTGACTCTGGGTGGTTAATTATCATAATATCACTACCACTTGGACCTGGGTGCTGCCTACTTTTCCATTAACTCCACCTTTTTCTGAAATATCACCACCTTCCAGTGTTAGGAAAGTAAATTGGAACTGGGTCTTAGGGGTGAAAAAAGTTTTCCTTATGTGAACTAGAAGGAGTACACTGTAAGTGTATTTACCAAACATCTGTTAGTAAATAACGTAAGTAATTTACTAAAGTAAATTAGAGTAAAGACAGCATGAAAATGTAAAGTATCCCTTGAGTTAAGCTTAACTCCTGGTGACTTCATGGACATTAACCCTAGACCTGTTCAGTGTGAAATGAGTGTGAAGCTACACAATATATTGTTTATGAAGTATGTTCCAGCTTGAGCCAAGGTACAAATGAGCTCTTGAAATTCTTAATCAAATTTGTGGACAATGAAACAAGAGAGACTATTGAATTACATTTCTCCTGGAATGGAAAAAAAAATCCCCAATAGGACCAACCAGCAAGATGATCAAAGCCAATTTCTGTCCCCAGCCCCCCAGCCCCCAATAAATGTTCTGGTTGTTTGTTGCCTTTACAAATTGTATGAACCCAGGTAACTATGTTGGCAGTTTGGCCACCATTTTACATTTCCATAGTGCATCAAAGCTATTTCCATTCCAGAATTTTAGCTAGTATCCAAAGAATGGATATCATTCATTGATGGGTGAACTTAGAAACTTCTGCAAAATGGAAGAAGATCTCTAGAAAATAAAATAAGATAAGAAAATAAGATAGCCCAATTACTCTTCCCAATCCTTTTTATACAGTTCCAGAAAGAATTCTTCTTGATGCTACAAGTTTCTAAACAAATCAGGGAGGAGCAAAAATGTCCATGTGAACTGTACCCTCAGTATAGCAATCATACACCCCACACTTTCAATATCTGACTGAGTTCATACAGCATACACTGAGCATGCACACTTGGGATTGCCCTGAAAGTCATCCATTGGATGCCTGGCGTGTAAGGCTATTTCTGCCTCTTGACATCAACCCTAAACTTTGAGAAAAAGGCTGAAGAGGCTTTGTGCTCCTCTCCAAACCACTCTAGGATAAGATGATAAGAAGATTACAAGTAAAGCCTCTGTTTAGCAGTTCCACCATCTCCTGTCAGACACAGCAAGCTAAATTACTGTCCTGCCTGCCAATGAATTGATCATCCACTCAGCTTCTACAACCTAGGGGTGAAAGATCCTTGACAGGGATAAGTGAGCTAATCTCAGGAAAGTTTATTTTACTTGGGTGGAGTTGAACAAGTGCACTCTGAGGATCCTCTGTTGAGACACAGGAGCCAAGCATGTCAATTCTCAGTTGTGTGTGTATGTTTGTGAATGGCATGAAGAGATGGATTCTCTCACTTTGAATGCTATTACTCAAAGTAATCTAATACAATTATTTGGTCAATACATTCAATTCAGAGCCACTATGACTACTCTTCCCATAAGGTATACTGACAATTAGAAAAGCAAAGCAAAGTAAAGCCCAGACTAGTAATCTTTCTTGCATCCCATCCTAGATATAATGCCACTGAAGGTCAGTGTCAGACCATCAAAGAACAGGGCCACAATTTCCTACCTTTTTCTTTGGGAAAAAAAAATTGGTTTTGTCTAAACACACTTAACAAATCCATTCTATTCCCATCCAAAGAATCCAGCAGGGCCAGGCCCGCCCTGCAGAGTGATGCAACCATTTTCCCATTACCCTGTCTATGACTTTGGATTGCTTAAAAATATTTTAAAAACATGGCCGCTACTTGCCAAAGGAAATGGAGAGTAGCAGATGGCTTCCAGACCGTTTGGAAGACCACATCCTTTTGCCTCCCAGAGTCATTTGTTGAGATGGGTGGCCATACAAGTTGAATAAATAAATAATATGAGTTTTTCTTTGTTCAATGAACTTCAGGATTGGTCCTTCTCTCTGGTCATCACAGATACGTATGGCAAGAACATGAAAGACAGCCTTTTCATGACAATGGCTCTGGGATTCCTCTTCCAGGAAGACCAAGCTGGCTAGATGGCTGGCTAGAGGAATGGGCAATGTTCATGGTATCATACGAGATCTGACTTCTGCATCACTATCTACAAATATGGCACTGTTATCAATGAACCTGAAGTCAGTTATGTAGAGGGTTTCATCACCCTGTATCCCATGTTTGCCATCCAAATTTTCCTCATTTCCTCATTATAGCATCAACTATGGCATTGAACAGCAGGGATGAAATCACACAGCCTTGCCTAACATCACTTTGAACTGGAAATTCCTCTGAAGTTCATTTCAGTCATGCTGCTGGAATTGCTGTATGTATTTTGCAGTAGACATGGTTTTTGTGAGCATGTGTTCAAGTTTCAATGCTTTCAGCAAAGCTGGTGAGTATAATAAAACAACCAAGCTCAGAGAACCCCAAGGGCTCTACAGTTCAACCCTGAGCTACATATATTCTCTTCTGTTGGCCAGTATATGCTGTCGAAGGCTGCTCAAAAGTCAATGAATATGATGGCCATTCATTTGCCACATCACATTCTTTCTTCCATGAGTTCTCTGATGGGGAAAAACCTGTAGCAGCATTTTCAGTTTGGCTGGAAATTGGCCTGCTGTTCTGTAGTTCTTTGTTCCTGTTGTTTCTGGAAACATAGTTGGTTGATTCTCATGAAGGCTTTTGCAATGATTGGTAGAATTAGGCATACACATCCATAGCTTTTGTATTCATGGCTGCTGCCATATTCCAAGCAGCTATGTGGATGTCTGTTTTGGTGTAAGAATTTTTTTTTCTGCAATCAATTGTTTGGCTAGTCACAAACATGTCACCACCATCCTGGCTCCAGATATTGATTGCCTAGAGCAGTGTTTCTCAACCTTGACCATTTTAAGATGTATAGACTTCAACTCCCAGAATTCTCCATCCAGCAAGCCAGCTAGGGAATTCTGGGAGTTGAAGTCCACACAGCTTAAAATAGTCAAGGTCAAGAAACATTGGCCTAGAGTGTGGTAGCATTTTCTGTTTTCAGTTTGTTCATAGTACCTTAGCAGGGGGTCAACCTTCCTCCTTTATCTGGATTTGGGACCAGTTGCAGTTTCCTGCAGATGAAATTGGGATACAGATCAGTCAGGCAAATAAACATTCACAAGATAATGCCCCTTATTTCACATAATGTGGAATCCTTATCTTGCTTTCAGGAATGTAGATATTTTCCCATAGTTTTTTCTCTGCCATCTTATTTCTTTTATCACTGCTCAACTGTGTTTTGTTTGTTACAATTTTATCTAACCATACCTTCCAAAGAGCTTAAGGGTTGATTCTTTTCCATATCATTTTGTATTTGAAATAAGCCTATGAAACAGGTAAGACTGAATAATTACCACTTAGTCACAAACATCCAGGAAGCTGTGTGGTTGGGCAGGTAGAAAAATCTGACTGTAATGTTCCAATATATTAAATATGCACCCAATTCCTTCCTTCCTTCCTTCCTTCCTTCCTTCCTTCCTTCCTTCCTTCCTTCCTTCCTTCCTTCCTTCCTTCCTTCCTTCCTTCCCCCCCCCCATATGCCCTTGCTTCCATTTCCACCTTACTACTTTTCCTTCAAATAATTTAATTTGTAAGGATTTTAAACCTTAGCATATTTCATTAAATCTTCCTTCCTTCCTTCCTCCCTCCCTTTTTTTCAAAAGTACTTATAACTATATATAAAAAATTAGAATCCCTCTTTCCTTCTCCCCACCTCTTTTCCAGGTGAGTCCTATCCAGATTTGGTGGTCAACTATCATCTCCCCTTAGCCAGCATAGCCAACATCTAGAGCTACCAGCATTAACAGAGTGTGCTATAATTCAGTCTAGTCTGCTTATTTTAATTCTTCTTTCTTCTATCCTTCTATCCTTCTTTGTAATTCTATGGTACAACTCCAAGTCAAGTAACATTTTGCCTGGGAAGTTCTGCTCTGCTTATTTGGCAAACCTGGGAATAGGTTTGCCAAATAACAGTGGCAGAAGATCAGGTGGAGATATAATTATATCACTGAAAGTTTTGGATAAAGATTTTCAGCCCTATTTCTCCTTTCCCCTTTCTGTGTGCTGTAATGGTGCTTAGAGGTATTAAGTCTTCTGGAAGCTTAACACATATTTTCTTATTTTCCAGCCCCAAATTAGCAGAAAGTGGCACCACTTCCATGATTTGCCAGTGAAGTTGATGGCATGATCTTCGAGAACTTCAGCAACTGCAATTAAAAGGATCAGGAACTATAATGCTGCAGGTGAGTAAAGGGTTGTCAGATCTTTGGTCTACTTTGATTGGTTGCAACATGGATAAAAAGTCTCTGCGTGACTTCTGGTGACTTCCAGGGATATATCCAAGTATTTTTCCTGGCATGATACAGAAGTGATTTTCCATTTCCTTTTTTCAGGGCTTTTTTACCTAGTTCCAGTTTAATGTACATGCATAAATATTTAGGACATACAAGGAAGGAAGGAAGGAAGGAAGGAAGGAAGGAAGGGAGGGAGGGAGGGAGGGAGGGAGGGAGGGAGGAAGAAAGAAAGAAAGAAAGAAAGAAAGAAAGAAAGAAAGAAAGAAAGAAAGAAAGAAAGAAAGAAAGAAAGAAAGAAAGAAAGGTCTACCCGAAACTCTCCAGAAACAGATTGCTCTAGTGGAAGATCAACACGGAGTTGCAAAAGAAGAATTGATCAAAGAAGAATGGAGAAGAGAAACCACTCAGCAGCCTAGTAGTAAGTAGTTGTGATAATAAGAGATGGCATGTGTAATTAGGTTAATTAAGGACACTGATTTATTTAACTTTATCGTTACAACATTGCAGTATTATTCAGGATACTACTAATACAGGATGTAAGGGCATCCAGTCCTGCTCTGAATTAGGATGAGCCATAACTGACCCTGAAATGCAGAAAGATGACCCTTGCATACTATTCACACCTCTTTGGGAGATGAGGAAGACCTTTCTTCCTCACAGCCCAAACCCAATGCAATGGACACTCAGGCCCTTTGCTGGAGAATATTTGCTTTCTCCTCAACCTGCTCAGGTGACCTCTGTCTCCTCCTTGAAGGAGGAAGAAGAATTTTATTTATTTATTTATTTATTATCAAACTTGTATGCCGCCCATCTCCCCCAACGGGTGACTCTGGGAGGCTCACAATAACAAAAAGAACAAACACACCAATCCCTCCAACAGTGGCTAAACAACTGGTTTGCAAGAATTGGATCAAACAATGGGTCCACAAGAATGGGAACCAGGTACAATCCTCTTTTCTCAATCTGTAGCCTTGCTGTGAAGTCCCAAGAAAAGACATAAGAAAAATATTCCCACCTGGCAATTTCAGGGACTCTTATAACAAGAAAGAAGTTCATGAAGAAAGCATTACCTTGAAATTGCAAGGTAAATTTTTCTCCATTGTTATTTCGTGTCAATAATTGAATGATAGTGTTACCTTGGATAAGAATTGTCCACTTTTCCTTTAACCATCAAGCTTTTCTTTCCTTTTTTCATTGGTCATCAAACATGGATCCCCACAGCCACAGCCACACCCTTCCTTAGTTAACAGATCACCTTGTCTTTTAAGGGCAGCTTGGCAGCCGAAGAAAGAAAATATTCTCTTTAGCTCCAGTAGCCACAACATTAATTAAATACTTTACCACAATACCACTCTTGAGTGTCTACTTTGCTTTAACTATCCAGGACTCCATTCTCTCCCCCCTCCCCTCATTGCATGCACCACTAAATGCAAAATGATGTCTTGTTCAAAGCTTTCTGGTATCATCTTAATCTCCCTTATTTTACACTTTCTACCTTTTTGTTCACACAATAAAACTTCTATCTAAAACTGCAGTGCTTGTTATTTAAGGTACTAAAGCACAGACGTACTTCAGGAATAATGCAGATCAGTTGGATGCCAGTGGCCCAGTAATGAAGAACTGAATATTTTCTCAAAAGTGGAATGAGAAAATAAAAAATGTGAAATTCCTTGACCTTAACAGCAGTTTATTTCTCTGCATTATCCATATACTTTATGCATGTACAGGAGAACATATTGTACCATTCTTATACTCCAATGGAGAAAGATTGAAGCTTTCCTATCGGGAATCATTACTTTTCCTTCTCTTTCTTCTTCTTTTTCCCCCCCAGAGGCAGTTATGATTATAGGTACTTACTAAGACAAGAATAATTGGCCATAAAAACCTTTTTATAGTTTCACAATTATTTTTGCATTGACTAAAAGTGGCAAGGAAGATCTGGTTTTATGGGCAGGTCCTCTAATTTTGCTTTCATTTAATTTCCCAAGCTTCCCTCACTTCTCTTCCTCTTCTCCATCTCCCTCTCAATCTTCAGATCCACTGTATTTTTTTAATTAGAAAACTAACAGCAGTGCTAGTCTTCCAAACAAAATCAGTCAATCCTCCCCCTCCTCCTGGGTATCAAGTCAGAGAACATCATGATGTGTCAGGAATAGTGGTCTGGAATATGGTGAAGAAGAAGTATACAAGCAAACATTGAAGAAGCTTGCTTTTCATTCATACAAAAAGAAATTCAGGCAAAGACTGAAGATTACAATCTATAATGGGGTGGGGGCACAGTATTTTTGCTTAGTCTGTATGAGCATAAAATAGGTGTCAGTCAAGAAGCTCTTCCATTTTTTTTCTTGGATAGATGAGTGAATAATACATTTAGCTTGAATGTATGTTTATCCAGTGTTTATTTTTAAACCAAAACTCAATTATCCTTTGAAGATTGCACTTCACTGAATTTTACAGTGTAGTTTGCAAATCAATAAATAATATGTTATGGGAAAAGGCTGCAATCAAACAATCATATATTCATAAACATCACGTACAAATTTAATTTTGCAAAACACTATATGTAAAATTGTAAGCAGAAATGAGCATGCACAATACCAACTGCTTTAAGAATGGAATGAACCAAATACCCCGGTTATTGAGGAGAAATTGAGTTTGCAAAAGTGAGAAACAGAGAAGCTGATGTTGGGAGAATCACCTATCCTTACTTGGGATAATAGCCCACACCGTGCTACTGAAAAGAGTGGCCCTCAGTCCAAGGATTTTCATCCTTTTGGTTTAGCAATACAGGAAAATTCCCTTAGCAACTTGGCATCACTTGAGAACTATCTAATCAGGAAGGATAATTTCACTCCATTGCTATCTGTGCTTCAGTGGGATCAGGTTAGAATCCTTGTTTTCTGGCAAACATATCCTGTAATGTACCTACCAATGGAATTAGGATGAAACATGCTAACCCAGGGCAATAAAGAGTGCTGAATTTACAGTTGGGTTCCTTCATGTAGAGAAGGAGAAAACACATGGGCTTTCTCTACAACCTATTGTCCAAAGGGTTACCTTGTTTCAATGCAAGCCTGTGCCCCACTCTGAGCAGTCTCCCCCTTATACCATTAAAATGTAGAAAGGGAAAGAACCTATCTTACTAGACCATAATAGAAACAGAACAACTTTAAATGCTCATAATAAAATCTATAGATGGGAACCACCACCATCACTGGCTTTTAAAAACCCCTGCCATAAATATAATCACACCCTCTGTGTCAAAACCACAAGCATTACTGCCTTGATTTGCTTTTATTAATGGTATTATAGTGGGATGTTCCTGATTTCTTGAAGTTACACATTTCCAGTCTAGATTTGCATCTTCATTTCTAAATTATGCAAATGCATAACAGGAGAGAAGAAACTGAATGATCATTTACTATCCCTCCTTTTCTCTTGCAGTATTTTTAATTCCTCATCCATGTGCCCTCCCTTCCTTCCTTCCTTCCGTCCTCCCTCCCCCTCCCTCCCTTCCCTTCCTTCCTTCCTCTCTTTCTCTCCCCTCCCCCTTCCTTCCTTCCTCTCTTTCTCTCTCATCACCCTTCCCTCCCCTCCCCTCCCCTCCCCTCCCCTCCCCTTCCCTCCCGTTCCCTCCCCTCCCCTCCCCTCCCCTTCCTTCCTTCCTTCCTTCCTTCCTTCCTTCCTTCCTTCCTTCCTTCCTTCCTTCCTTCCTTCCTTCCTTCCTCTCCTTCTCTCTCATCACCCTCCCCTCCCCTCCCTCCCTCCCTCCCTCCCTCCTTCCTTCCTTCCTTCCTTCCTTCCTCTCCTTCTCTCTCATCACCCTCCCCTCCCCTCCCTCCCTCCCTCCCTCCCTCCCTCCTTCCTTCCTTCCTTCCTTCCTTCCTTCCTTCCTTCCTTCCTTCCTTCCTTCCTTCCTCTCTTTCTCTCTCATCACCCTTCCCTTCCCTTCCCCTTCCCTTCCCTTCCCTTCCCTTCCCTTCCCTTCCCTTCCCTTCCCTTCCCTTCCCTTCCCTCCCCTCCCCTCCCCTCCCCTCCCCTCCCCTTCCTTCCTTCCTTCCTTCCTTCCTTCCTTCCTTCCTTCCTTCCTTCCTCTCTTCTCTCTCATCACCCTCCCCTCCCCTCCCTCCCTCCCTCCCTCCTTCCTTCCTTCCTTCCTTCCTTCCTTCCTTCCTTCCTTCCTTCCTCTCTTTCTCTCTCATCACCCTTCCCTTCCCTTCCCTTCCCTTCCCTTCCCTTCCCTTCCCTTCCCTTCCCTTCCCCTCCCCTCCCCTCCCCTCCCCTCCCCTTCCTTCCTCCCTTCCTTCCTTCCTTCCGTCCTCCCTCCCTCCCTCCCTCCCTTCCTTCCTTCCTTCCTCTCTTTCTCTCCCCTCCCCTTCCTTCCTTCCTCTCTTTCTCTCTCATCACCCTTCCCTCCCCTCCCCTCCCCTCCCCTCCCCTCCCCTTCCCTCCCGTTCCCTCCCCTCCCCTCCCCTCCCCTCCCCTCCCCTTCCTTCCTTCCTTCCTTCCTTCCTTCCTTCCTTCCTTCCTTCCTTCCTCTCCTTCTCTCTCATCACCCTCCCCTCCCCTCCCTCCCTCCCTCCCTCCCTCCTTCCTTCCTTCCTTCCTTCCTTCCTTCCTTCCTTCCTCTCCTTCTCTCTCATCACCCTCCCCTCCCCTCCCTCCCTCCCTCCCTCCCTCCTTCCTTCCTTCCTTCCTTCCTTCCTTCCTTCCTTCCTCTCTTTCTCTCTCATCACCCTTCCCTTCCCTTCCCTTCCCTTCCCTTCCCTTCCCTTCCCTTCCCTTCCCCTCCCCTCCCCTCCCCTCCCCTCCCCTCCCCTTCCTTCCTTCCTTCCTTCCTTCCTTCCTTCCTTCCTTCCTTCCTTCCTCTCTTTCTCTCTCATCACCCTCCCCTCCCCTCCCTCCCTCCCTCCCTCCTTCCTTCCTTCCTTCCTTCCTTCCTTCCTTCCTTCCTTCCTTCCTTCCTCTCTTTCTCTCTCATCACCCTTCCCTTCCCTTCCCTTCCCTTCCCTTCCCTTCCCTTCCCTTCCCTTCCCTTCCCTTCCCCTCCCCTCCCCTCCCCTCCCCTCCCCTCCCCTCCCCTCCCCTCCCCTCCCCTCCCCTTCCTTCCTTCCTTCCTTCCTTCCTTCCTTCCTTCCTTCCTTCCTTCCTTCCTTCCTCTCTTTCTCTCTCATCACCCTCCCCTCCCCTCCCCTCCCTCCCTCCCTCCCTCCCTCCCTCCCTCCCTCCCTCCCTCCCTCCCCTTCCTTCCTTCCTTCCTTCCTTCCTTCCCCTATGCCCTTGTTTCCACTTCCAGTTCACTACTTTTCCTTCATATAGTTTAATTCATAAGGATTTTAAACTTTAGCATATTTCATTAAAACAAAACAAAAGTTGTTTCTTGAGTCACTTCTTTTCTTTAAAGAAGTACAAAAACAACAATATTTTTAAAAAGTATCCTGCCCAGGGTAGTTTATATGTTTTTTTTTTTTTCACAACAAACTGTGACAAAGGCTAAAATAAAAATAAATTTAACTTAGTAAAATTAAATGAAATAATAAATACCACCACATGCATGATATTCTCAACCAGACTTCTATGCATGAAACTCAACTAAGCTTAAGTCCTAAAGTCCTAACATTACATCTGACCTATCACTGGCCACACTGTTGCCTCCTTCACCTAGATGACTTAATAACATTACAGAGCATTGACTGTTTCTTCAAGAATCTACAGTTCAGGAGAATTTGCTAGGTTTTCCAAAGCCTACACTAAGAGTACTGAAGTCAGCATAGGTCAGTGGTGTTCTAGGTGCTTCAAGGTATAACTCAACTACTAGCAAATATGAAACACTGGAAAATTACTTTTATGGCATCTCAAATATGGGGTCATAAAAGTCAAATGGGCAGCCATGACTGTGAGCTCAAAGCTCTGCTCCCTTTACACATGCACCGTGTGCACAACGCATATAAAGAAGAGGCAGGCTTCCAGTGTGTGGCCCCAGCTGCCATCTTGACTTTTGTGACTCCCTACCTGTGGATGTCCCTGCTTCCATGCAAATTTTACTGAATTACAATAGTAAGACCGAGCAATCTTTACTTGTCCAGTTTTCCACAAAGGTTTTGTTTCTGATTGAAGTCTCTCTCTCTCTCTCATCTATCTATCTAATCTATTTGGGGGGGGGGGGGCAAAAAACTATTCAAGGACAGATTTCCCACACGTGCTTTGTGTATTCTTTTAGTTTGCAAGGGTTGTTTCTTCACTGCTACATCCAGTCCAGTCCTATCCACAACATGTCATGATGCAGATATAAATGGTTGATTGTGGAGCAACTCTCCTCCTTTTTTTACACCCTTTCTAAAGGTCTTTTTGTTAAATACACCCAGACACCATTTGACAGATGAGTGGCTAATTGCTCTGCGAATTACCTCCATCGATTCCTGTTTCATGTTGCACCAAACAAACAAAAGATATTAATGCTTCAGAGAGGGAAAAAAATGAACCATGACCTTTCTCTTTTCTCTGCAAACACAGCTTGCGGCCTCTGATTATTGGTGATTCCAAAGAGCAGCGGTCAGTCACAATCGCTGTAACTCTATGATCACTATAATAAGCTTCTCTGACCTTCTCTGCCATGTTAAGTGGTTTAAATTTATTTGCCCAACAATACCGAAGCTTTCATTTAAAGTCACAGAACAGCCAGTTCAACGTTAAGAGGCTATAGTAGGGGGTCATTTGAGGGGTGGGTGGCTAGCTATTTATTTACTTGCTTATTCATTTACTTTGGCACACATCGAAAATGAGCGCTGTTAGATACCTATATATCATCATACAAAAATTGCCACTGGGCAAGGCAACCCTAAACCATGATTTCAACTGCGGTGAAACTGGAGGTTCCAAAGCTTCTAAAGTTCTTCAGGAATGGATCAACAGTGGAGGTGGAAAGATGGTGGTGCCTCTCCATCCCTTGTGGACTCTTCTTTTTATTAAACAGTTTTTCCTCTTGCTGCAAGCAAGAAAAAGTGAATAAGTAAGACCAATTTAAGAACAGGCCTTAATACCCCTGGCTCAGAGATATGGGGAGAGCAGAGAGGGCTCATTACCCATTTTTTCCAATCTCTCTAGGGGTATCTGCGAGGGGAGGAGGTCAGTAAGGTCCAGATGGTGATATGAGATTCAGCTATGAGATTGAAACTCCACCCCTTTGGGCTAAGTGTGAATATTGCATGCACATACAAAGGAGCAGGGCTTTGATCACATGTTGCAACTTCCTTTTGTACTTTTTGGACCACCCCACCCCACCCCATCCCATGGATCCTGGTGTGTGTATTCTTCTTCCCAATGTTTACATTTTCAAAGTTGAGGAAATCTAGTCTTAGAAGTTAGCAGTAAAGATAGAGCAGATTTTCTGATCTCAGTCTGTTCCTCCAATTGAAAAAAAGATTATGTTCCCTTTGGTGTGTTTCCCCTATCCTTGGGATTCTAAGGTTGCAGTATCTCTTATTAGGGAGTAGATGGGATTTTATCTGATGTTGGGACACTGTACTTTGCCTTCTGCAACCAATGAGGTCAAGACAGTCAGTGATAGGATATTGTCAAGATACAAATAAGCAGAAATAGCTTGTGGAATCTCACAAGAAGAAAAATATTCTGGATAGGATACAGTCAGACTAAGCATTCTACCTTTGCTGAATCCAGAGTGGACAATAGACTTATGTAGAGCTTTGAAGGGATGTTTTGGTTCAGCAAATCTTCATTCAAAGCATTCTTAAAGAGAAGCAGTAGACAATGTTGTGCTCTCCTTCAAGGTGTCAGATGGAAGAAGATCCTCTGCTTTGATTCAGACACTAAAATGTTTCTGTGTATGGTCTGCTCATGCTTAGAACCCCCTTTCTGTGAGATCTAAATGGCTGGCCAACTCAAGTCAGCACACTTACACTTTCATTGGAAGCACTGCTAGAAGCCTACTTTGCTTTAGACTGAATATGTGATGGGCCAAAATGGCACAATACCTTGAAGCAAAGCAAATCCCTTTTGCATAAGCCCTAAGCATGGTATACACCCCAAGAACCATTCTGCCCCACCCTGGCCTTGAGTAAACTCCCTGGGGATTCCCTAAATCTTGCTGCTGAATTATAACATGGAATGCAAGCAAAAGGGAAACTAATTAAATACAAGGGAGTAATATGTTAAAGGCATTTAATTAAGTGAATTACATTTAATGAAATCAATATTTGCTAGTATCTTGGCCTTGCTCATTTTTTGCTGTGGCCCTTTCCATTTTTTGTTTGTTTGGCACCCTGCCTTGTATTCAAAACACAAGTGTGGCTCTCAGGCTGAAAAAAGGTTGTCCCCTTCTGATATATAAAGAATTTATTTGGGGAACCTGGTCTCCTCTCCTCTCCTCTCCTGTTTTCTTCCCTTCTCCAGTGATCTATCAAAGTTTTTTAATGATTTGTATTAAAAAAAGTGGAAAGTGGAGATATTCACCCATTAAGAGCAACTTTTAAAAATGTGTTTTAAAAAGTCAACAAATTAAAATTCCATTAATTCAAAAGGGATGGATTCAAACAATGCTCAACTGATCTCATCATGAGTCCAGTCAGTGGAAACCTGGATGCTCTTAATGATAGCAGGGTATCATATAGGGGAAAAAATGCTTTACCAAATTTCAGTGACCCAGTCTGTATAAGGCTTTAAAGAGAGCCATCAGGATTTAATAATTCAACTGGAAAAAAATTGGTGACATTTCCTGAGAAGGAGATAGGTAGATGTGGCAGGTAGAACACCCACAGTTGCCTTTACCTTTTCCTTTCCAATGTTTTTTTTTTTTTTTGGGGGGGGGTGAAGTTTGCTTCATAGCCTCCAAAACCATATTCAACTCTCTATTGTCCCATAACCCTCATCCATCAGAGCCAATTTTGTTTTTTTTAGGGAGACAAGAAGCTTCAGTGCCTTCATCACCTCTGCATCTCAACCCAAATGTTCTAAAATGTGGTTCAGAGCAGTAATATATTCCCTGCCATCTTTTATAGTCAGGACTTTATTTCCAGAGGGTGTGATGTGACTTTTCTTTTGGAAGGCAGTTTCACCTTTTTAATCAAATGGATATAGACTATATGTACATTTTTTATTTCATTTTTCATTCCAGTAGTTCTCACCACCCCCCTTACATTTTGAGGTTGTGCATTTCCAGGTTAACTGTAGCTCCAAGTCTTTTAATGAAGTGAATTTCTTCACATGGTTGGTCTTTCTGAAGTACTAAAGGAACCCTATCTATCAAGGTTTAATATTTGCATAATAAGCAACACAAAATAGCCACTAAAGCACTTTGCTGTTGCTTCTAGCAGACGGCTTATGATAGGTATGACAGATCCAGTTCCATCAATGTTGATCAGGAACAGGAAAAATCAGGCCAAAAATAGATAATTGGGGTGATCATTTCCACACTTTCATATCTCTGAGAAGTAGTCATCTTGATTTCCAAGGAACCCTAGACTATTATATGGCTTTTGTGTATTGCAAAAGATTACTGATCTAGTCTTGCTAGAGATAGGAGCTTTCACATCAATGAAATTAATAAGGGTGTGCAAAATCCAATTCAGTTTCAATTCTTCATCAATCCAATGAGTCAAATTGACTCAGAAAATCATTTTCCAAGCATCCAAATGGATGGTTTGATTAAATTTCTGTTTCACTTTGCAAAGTCTACTTGATTTGGAGAATCAGTAGAACCTGCTTCAACTGTATCTCTGAATCAAAACTTTCCACAGCTCTACAAATTAGATCAGGGTTCAAAAACATGTTTAATCATTTGGTGCCATAGTGAAATACCATTTAACAGTGTAGGGATCTAAATATGTGTGTTCTTTTTCTTTAATTATAAGTGAAAAAAAAATCTTGTAAAATCTTTCAAGGTTTCAGAGAACATATCCCTGAAATGTCATTCATTCCCATGAGAAGATTGTGGTCTTGGTGACCTCACATGAGAAAAGCAAAACCAAATGTTGTCATCCTTACCTCAAATCTCATGCTATAACATCATCACCTTGATGTGACATTAGGCCATCTCATTTCAAAACATTTCAAGCATTTTTATGTTCTTATATTATTTTCTTTAATGAAATAGGCATCAGCAGCCAATGAGCTGCTGATCTGTAGTTTAGATGTTATGTCATTCTAATTAATAGATTGCACCACTACAAAACTGTATATAGAAGCTGGAGATGCAGGTTACTACTCTTTCTTTGGTTTCAGCTTCAGTTTCCATTAGCTTGCATTGTGCAAATAAAAACTGAACCCCTCTGAAAGGAAAAGACCACATAAGAAGTAAATAAAATTATATCTTGAAAAACCAGGTGAGGCTTTTTCAGCAACATAGGTCTAAAAATGCAGTAGTTCAGGCTGAAATGGGAAAGTTGGAGTATACATCTCTTCTCACTAACTTGTTGTGACAGCTATGATCTGTCATGGATGGCCTGCACAACGGGGACATTTTTTCCTTATTTTCCCAAACAAACAACCTTCCAAGCATGAAGATCAGCTCATGGGAACTCCTTAGATGTGTCCATACAGTTTTCTTGAAAACAATACGGCAGAGGTTGCTGCATTGTCTTCTTCAGGGATGAAGAGGAGGAGGAGGAGGAGGAGGAGGATGACGATGATTTGTAGCCTACTTTCCTGAGATTTTCTTGAGATCTTCCAATGATGTCTGTCTGTCTGTGTGTGTGTATGTATGTATATAAGGCTGCCTGACTCCAGGGAACTCTGGGCAGTCTACAGAAATAAAAACAAGAAGGAAAATAAGCCAATCCTCAAATGATGATAGTTAACTCAGAGGTAAGCCCCCATACTCTCCTAACTTTATCATGTTCTCAAGAAGATACCCACCCGCCCTACTCCAAAGCCTGAGAAAAGAGTCAATTCTTAAGGGTCCATCTAAAGGACAGAGGGACAGTGTTTAGACCTCTGCACTAACTTTGTTCTTTTTTTATTATTATTGGTTATGTACCACCAGGTTGGTGTCAACTCTTAGCAACCACATAAACAGATGATCTCCATGATGTTCTGTCCCCAACCTGATCTTTCGTGTCTTCCTACGGTGCAGCCATCGACAACTATAACTGAGTCCATCCACTTTGCTACTGGCTGTCCTCTTCTTCTCTTTCTTTTTACCTTATTCATTACTTGGTGTTATTTCTTAAACGACACTGAAAGACTGAAAATGTTTAATTTGGATGGAAAACACAGAGGTTATAGGCAGTAGAAGAATGGTGTCTATATGATGGGCAGGATCGGACAGTTGCCAACAGTTGGACAAGCTTAGTAGTGGTTTCATACATTAGTCTGATCCTAAATAGTCCATGATCTATGAGTAGACCACTCATAGGGTATGGCTTAAAGATGCAATCTGGCTCCCTGCATAAGACTGGGGGGACAAGTGAAGTATCTTGGAAACTTGTTAGAAGAATTTACAGTTGCACAGTTGTTATGTAGTGTATTTTATTTGAATTTTCCACTGGGAAAAATTATCTACTGAAGGGCAGAGAAACTCATATTTAGTCCATGTAATGCAGCAAACCATTATTAATACATTAAACTAGTTTGTCCCTAGTATAGATGTCAGTAAAACTGTTAAATAGAGTTGAAGTGCTTGAAATTCTGGGTAGGTGGGGGAAATTGAAATCATTTCACCATGTAACCGAGTGAGTCATTAACATATTTCACTTCTGCTATGGTATTCATCTGTCTGTCTCAAAGGACTCCCTCCTCCCCCCAAACAAGGGGATAGTAAATCCATTACTTTCATTTTATAGAGGTATGGAAATTGTACAAATTTATGCAGCTGGTGAGTGGCAGAAACAGTAATGGAACCTAACCGTTCTCCCTGGGGTAAAACCCCAATCAACACATTTCACTTTTTTCTTGGGGCTGTGACTATGTTCTTGATTTATTTGGTTGTTTGGTTGGGTAGCTGGTTATCAAACTTCTCATTTTCCACTATAAAAATTAGCTTTCCTGGTGTCTTACCAGGACACTCTACCTCTACTGGAGCTCTTTACTTGATATGATCTATCCATTCCTTTCTCCAAGGTAAGGGTTTTATTCCCTATTTTTTTCTTTTATCTATCCCTTCAGTTTGGGTGGGTGAGGGGTGTTACTCCTTCTTATCTCTTCTTATTATTTTTCTGTTCCTTACCTTCAAAAAGTC
The DNA here is from genome assembly GCA_030867105.1 of Liasis olivaceus. Taxonomy (NCBI): domain Eukaryota; kingdom Metazoa; phylum Chordata; class Lepidosauria; order Squamata; family Pythonidae; genus Liasis; species Liasis olivaceus. The sequence continues at coordinate 6,273,032 of CM061362.1, read as the reverse complement.
TGTCTTGGTTGTCCTTTAACGTTTCAAGAGGTGTTTGCCCCACTTTTTCAGCTCAAATTTCCACTCCATCCCTTAATAATTTGAATGCAGAAAAATTCAGCCTAGTTCCAGGAACAGACATTTGCATTTCCCCCCCAGGAGTCCTTATTTGAACAAGAATTTGCTCCATTTGCTTTCGAAGAAATAGAGTGTGAGGTTTTTGTTCTTACTTAGTGAAAGGTGGCCAAGGGATGTATATGAATGTCCTGTCTTTATTTATATATTTGATTTATAATCCATCTTTCATTCAGAAGCTCAAGGAAGCATATAGAGCACTCTTTTGTCCAATTTTTCCTCACAGCAGTAATCCTCTCCTCTCAGGGAGAGACAGTGATTACCACAAAGTCATCCAGGGAGCTTCTAGGGCTAAGGGGGACTAGAACCTGGTTTCCTGACTCCTAGGCCAGTACCTTCACCACTTTGGGTTTATTTTGTGTCAGATTCCATCTTCCAACTTTTGACAGGGATGGAACAAACAATATCAGAATGGAAATGCCCAGTTATCTGACTCGAGTGAAGATGTCTTCACAATGGAGTATTCTGCCAATATATATTTATGAGCTTGTGCACCTGTTAATAATATTAATGACAGTTTGGCTTATTTCTGGAAAGTCTGAATCTCATAACCTTATATGATTTCTGATGCTTTTATCCAGCCACCTCATTCCCCTAACGCCTTTCCTGTACCTGTAAATGTCTCCTCCTGAGCTATGTGATATGATGGCACACTTCAAAACCTAGAAGCTAGGGAAAGATGAATATGTTGAAAGCCAAGGAATAATATGATAAACAGATTTAAACAGGAAAGCAACTCAGACGACTAGCAAGGGCAATAAATATTAACACGTAAGAAGGTCTGTGTTGGATCAGACCAAAGGGCTTCCTTGTCTAGCATTCTGTTTGCATTGTGGCCAACAAGTTACAGCTAGGTACCATCAAGTAGGACTTGAGCAGAGTAGAATTTATTTATTTATTCATTCATTCATTCATTTATTTATCAAATTTAGACACTGCCCAACTCATGAGGAAGTGACTCTGGGCAGTTTACAATAAAACAACAAATAAATATTAGTTAAAGTACAATAAAAACAGTATAAAAATACAATAAAACCAAACACATACATTAATATTGATATTGATATTGATATTGATATTGATATTGATATTGATACTGATACTGATACTGATACTGATACTGATACTGATACTGATATTGATATTGATATTGATATTGATAACAACAACAACAACAACCCCTTCCGATTCTGAATCACGGATTCAGAACTGAAAGGGGCTATTTAAGCTATCAGGTCCAACCTCTTGCATATTAAAGGAATCCAAATTAAAGTATTCCTAAAAGAAGACTGCCTGGTCCGTGTTTGAACACTTCCAGTGAAGAGGAACCTATGATCTCCCCTAGGAATAAGTCCCACTTTCAAACTATTAGATTTTTTTCCCCTATATTCAACAGCAATCCTCTTATCTGTAACTATGTATGAGATCCTTTCAGACATTTAAAGAATGCTTTCGTATTGTCCTTTAGTCTTCTCTTCTTAAGACAAAACATTTCCCATTCTTTCAATCTTCTTTCATTGGACTCAATTTCTAGGTCCCTAATTACCAATAGAAGAGAATATACGTAGCTCAAGGTTGAACTGTGGAGTCCTTGGGGTAACGAAACATTTGCAAGAAAACAACCAAGCTCAGAGAACCCCAAGGATTCCACAGGTCCCTAATTATCCTCATTGTTCTTACCTGCATCTGCTCCAGTTTGTCAGAAATGTTCCAAAATATGTGGTAACCAGACCTGAACATAGTACAAAACGTGAAGTCTGACCAATGCAGAATTAGTGGAACTATTATTTCTAATGATTTGAAAATAGCACATCTGTTGATGCAGCTTAAAACATTTGTGGGTTTTTTTTGGGGGGGGGGTCAACTTTATCACACTGAGGATGTTCAGTTTGCCATCAACAAACTATTATTCCAAGATCTTTTTCACAAGTACTTTTACTAAGATGGATATCCCTCATCCTGTATCTGTGAATTTGGATTCTAGGTGCAGAATTTTGCATTTGTTCTCTCTTAAATATTGTGTTATTTGCAGTGTGTGTTTCTAATATGTCCAGATGAGTCATTGGATTTTAGGTAACATATAGCCATTGTGACTAGTAGCTCATGTTAATATTAGGTTTTCACTGATTGCATAGCCAATAGGTCCATCTGAATGGCCACGCGTACACACTCATACCCTTAAATCAAGCTTGATGCCTGCTGACTGTATCCATGCAGCATTATGGCAGAATTATGAAATTATTTGCCATTGCCTTCTTCCAAGAAATTTTTCAGCTTCCCAGTCTAGCCACATTCCTGGGTCTCCCTGACAATCCCTCATCCAAGTACTAGCCAGGTCCAATCCTGCTTCGCTTCCAAGACTGTCCCTAGTTGATTAAATGATGCAGTAGGGCTGTGCAAAAAAATTTGCTTCAGATTTCTGATTTGAGCACTGTTCAATTCACTTTCTCAACTGAATCTGCTTTGGAAACTGAAGCAGAAAGTTTGATGATCTCAATCCAGAAGTTTTGGATGCTTCTGTGAATGGACAGAAACATCTTTTCCTCAAATGGATTCAGAAATCTAAATCAAGTCAACTTTATTCAGTGATTTGGTTTGAACATCTGCACTAGCACAGATCTACTATACAGGACAATCCATTAGAGCAAGGTTTTATCTCTGGCCCTTCTCCCTCATCAATGTGCATTGTTGATGTTTCTGCTCATCTTTCATTTCCTCTTGTTCTTCCTTTCTTTACTCTTTTGCTATTTCCTTTTCTTTCCCTCCTTCCAATTCTTCTTTCTTAATTCCTTTCTTAAAAGATCTATATGCAAAAGGTTTTTTTTTCCTCTCTGCTCATGACTTTCTCCTTTACACAGTTGATAGTCATGCACGTGTGTAACTTGGTAAGACACATTGGAAAACAATGCACACATTTCAGGATGCCTAAGAGTCAGTTTGGTGATTAAGGCACCAGACTAGAAACCAGAAGACCATGTGTTCTAGTCCCATCTTAGGCATGAAGACAGCTGGGTGACCTTGGGCCAGTCACTCTCTCTCAGCCCTGGGAAGGATGCAATGGCAAACCACTTCTAAAAAACCTTGCCAAGAAAACTGCAGAGACTTGTCCAGGTAGTTGCCAGGAGTCAAAAAGTGACTTGAAGGCACCAAGAAAAAAAAAGAGTCACCATACCTGGACACTTAGGAGCAGAGAGTATATTTGTTGTTGTTCAGTCGTTAAGTCATGTCCGACTCTTCGTGACCCCATGAACCATATTGCTCCAGGCCTTCCTGTCCTTCACTACCACCCTGAGTTTGCTCAGTTTCATGCTCACTGCTTCAGTGATGCTATCTAGCCATCTCATCCTCTGCTGCCCTCTTCTCCTTTTGCCTTCCATCTTTCCCAGCATCAGGGTCTTCTCCAAAGAGTCCTCTCTTTGCATTAGGTGACCAAAGTATCTGAGCTTGAGCTTCATTATCAATCCTTCCAATGAGCAATCAGGGTTGATTTCCTTTAAGATTGACTGGTTTGACCTCCTAGCAGTCCAGGGGACTCTTAAGAGTCTTCTCCAGCACCACAGTTCAAAGGCATCAATTCTTCGGCGTTCAGCCTTCTTTATGGTCCAGCTCTCACAGCCATACATTACTACTGGAAGAGAGTATATACATTTATATAAATTACCTTTTAAAAAGGACCCCAAATCCCTTTCAATAATACCATCAGACACTCCTCCTGTGATCCATGAAGAATGACAACATTCTAAAAAATGTAAATTGCACCCCTCAGCTCAAACCAAGTTGTTTGCCCCAATGTGTAGTAGCAGAGATTGTATGGATGTAATGATGTATGAGAGGAGACATTTCATGCTCTCTATGAACCTTGCAAACAGATGCTACAGCAGTTGGAGTGTCAGTAGCAGAGATCACCTCACTGGCTCATTAAATCCTGCCTAGTGATGCACCAGGATGAAGGTCCTATGGTCTTTGGGAAGTATAGCTTTCACAACAGTTAATAACATTGTAGTTGAGTAGCTCATATGCACCACTCAAAAACTTGCAGCTGAACTCAGATACTGCAAGCTTCACCAGCTTCTGTAACCACTGTGCTCTTAGTAGCATTTGTGCAATAAGGGCATCAACGTGACAATTAAATATGCTTGGGCTTATGTACACATTGTGTGTTTTTAAACATTAACCTTATACATGCTAAATGGCCACAGGAAGTGTGGTTTTGAATCATCCATTGGGGACTTTTCTTCACATTACAATGCTGTGTAGAATAGCGTCCTACAAGGTGACTTGTCTTCACCTTGACAAGGTGCTTTGCGCGTGGTGGCAACCCAATTGTCATCCAGGCAAAGATGTGACACAGTTCTTCTCATCAGGGTGATGCAATTCTCCTTGGCAAGGGGTTTCACATTGTTTTGAAGGAAGGAGTGGCAATTCCAATAACCGGCATTAGCTGACTGGAAGCTTTTGAAGACCCTGTTGCAAACTTTTACAAATAATGCAAAGCCATGTGGCTTCTTTGCATTATTTGTAGAAGTGGAAGGGGAGGCCCTTGCACTGCTAAGAAACTTAAGGGTTTTGCTTTGAAGCATTGTCAAAGCAAAACCTTTGGGAGCTTTTCCTGACCCCCATGAAGAATTGTGTCAATCTAAAAATCAGCCCACTTTCTACTACTGCTCCACCAGTATGGATTTTCTAAACAAGATTTCTTAAACATTCCACTTGGTTCCCTTTTTGAGTTATCACTGATCCTTGATTGTTCAGAATATTGGCTTTCTGACAGAGTTTGGAATGAAGCCATTTTTATTAATTTAGTTATTTTTGCTGATATAAAAGATCGTCTATCATGTTAATGATATATCGGTCTGTGGTACCACTGAACAATAATTACAGAATGTTCTTAATAGTAAATCATTTGTCACAATCACGGTTCTCTGAAACAATCTTTTGTTGAGCAATAGAATACATTAGGGGAGAAGCAATATACCTTTATGCTTACCAATTAAAAGGTCCTGGACATATAGAATTCATATGAAATTCAGGACATAGTATTATAAATTATGACAGCTTCTTTGGAAATCCTGATAGGCACATAACTTGCTGCTAATTTCTAACTTGTCAATTTATATATGTCTTTTCAAGCGTAATTAGAGACACAAAGATATGGGTATGACACTGTGTCACAGTGAAATGTAGAAATTTGGAGAGGTCAGAAAATATGAGGAAGGGAATAAAGGTAAAATAGCACGTAGAGTCTTCTTAATATAGAATATTTCCTCCCTCCTTCTCTCTTTTCCTATGTTTCTTCCAGAATTACCGTTGCTTTTCATTATAGAGTATATTGCTTTGGGATGGTATTTTCCTAGGTTATAAGAAATATATATTTATGAATGTATAATTTGAAATAGTACTTTTAACAATTTGTGTGAGAGCTTTGAAATGATGGACTTCAGAACAGAAATACTAATTTTCAGGGCACACACCAACAGGGGATGGAAAGAACCCCAGGTATTAAGATCATACAGAGGATCCACCTTGCCCTAATTCATCTAGCTGTTGAGGAATATGCCAGTGGTTTGCAAAACAGTTCTTGGTGAATCATTGATGAACCTGTCAGGTACTTCACTTATTCCCCATTGAATCAGTTTTGGTGCAATCAATACCTTAAAAAGGGACAGTAGTTCCTTTGGTTTCAGAGATAGCTCTGAAATTTGACCCCAAAGAGGAGGAGGAAAATTTTATCTCACTTTCTGTCCTACAAAGTATAAGGTCAACATGACATAGGAGATATCCTATGAAATCGTATGCTTTTATCCTATGAAATCTTCACCTCTCATTCCACTGGATTCTCTATGGGAATAGAACAACCTAATGCCCAGAAGCCCCTTCATGGATCACTGCCTTGTCGTGGCGAAGGGGCTTGTGTAACTCAGTGAAGCCATGAGCTATACCGTGAAGGGCCACCCAAGACGGACAGGTCATGACAGAGAGTTCTGACAAAATGTGGTCCACTGGAGAAGGAAATGGCAACCCACTCCAGTATACTTGCCAAGAAAACCCCATGGACAATGTTAAAAGGCTAAAAGATATGACGCCGGAAGATGAGCCCCTCAGGTCGGAAGGTGTCCAATATGCTACTGGGGAAGAGCGGAGGGCAATTCCAAGTAGCTCCAGAAAGAGTGAAGCGGCTGGGCCAAAGCCGAAAGGACGTTCAGCTGTGGATGTATCTGGAAGCGAAAAGAAGGTCCGATGCTGCAAAGAACAATATTGTATAGGTACGTGGAATGTAAGATCCATGAACCAAGGCAAGCTGGATGTGGTCAAACATGAGATGACAAGATTGAACATCAACATCTTGGGAATCAGCGAATTGAAATGGACAGGAATGGGTGAATTTAATTCAGGTGACCATTATATCTACTACTGTGGGCAAGAAACACTTAGAAGAAATGGAGTTGCACTCATAGTCAATAAGAGAGTGGGAAAGGCAGTAATGGGGTACAACCTCAAAAACGACAGAATGATCTCAGTGCATATCCAAGGAAAACCATTCAACATCACGGTAATCCAAGTCTATGCTCCAACCACTGATGCCGAAGAAGCTGAAGTTGACCGGTTCTATGAAGACCTACAAGACCTTCTAGAACTAGCACCAAAAAAAGATGTCCTTTTCATCATAGGGGATTGGAATGCTAAAGTAGGAAGTCAAGGAGTAATCGGAATAACAGGCAAGTTTGGCCTTGGAGTACAAAATGAAGCAGGGCAAAGGCTAACAGAGTTCTGTCAAGAGAACAAACTAGTCATAGCAAACACTCTTTTCCAACAACACAAGAGACGACTCTACACATGGACATCACCAGATGGTCAATACCGAAACCAGATTGATTACATACTTTGCAGCCAAAGATGGAGAAGCTCTATACAGACGGCAAAAACAAGACCAGGAGCTGACTGTGGCTCAGATCATGAGCTTCTTACTGCAAAATTTAGGCTTAAATTGAAGAATGTAGGGAAAACCACTAGGCCACTCAGGTATGACTTAGATCATATTCCATGTGAGTACACAGTAAAGGTGATGAATAGATTTAGAGGATTAGATTTGGTAGACAGAGTGCCTGAAGAACTATGGATGGAGGTCTGTAACATTGTACAAGAGGCAGCAACTAAAACCATCCCAAAGAAAAAGAAATGCAAGAAAGCAAAATGGCTGTCTGATGAGGCTTTACAAATAGTTGTGGAAAGAAGGAATGCGAAAAGCAAGGGTGAAAGGGAAAGATATAAGCAACTGAATGCAGATTTCCAGAGAATAGCAAGGAGAGATAAGAAGGCCATCTTAAATGAACAATGCAAAGAAATTTAAGAAAACAATAGAATGGAGAAGACTAGAGAACTCTTCAAGAAAATTGGAGATATCAAAGGAACGTTTAGTGCAAAGATGGGCATGATAAAGGACAAAAAAGGCAGGGACCTAACAGAAGCAGAAGAGATTAAGAAGAGGTGGCAAGAATACACAGAAGAACTATACAAGAAAGATCTTAATGTCCCTGATGTCCATGCTGGTGTGGTCACTGACCCTGAGCCAGGCATCCTAGAGAGTGAAGTCAAGTGGGCCTTAGGAAGCATTGCTAACAACAAAGCTAGTGGAGATGACAGTATTCCAGCTGAGTTATTTAAAATACTAAAAGACGATGCTGTTAAAGTGCTGCACTCAATATGCCAGCAAGTTTGGAAAACGCAACAGTGGCCATGGGATTGGAAAAGGTCAGTTTACGTTCCAATTCCAAAGAAGGGCAGTGCCAAAGAATGCTCAAACTATCGCACAATTGCACTCATTTCACATGCTAGCAAAGTTATGCTCAAAATCCTACAAGCTAGGCTTCAGCAGTACGTGAACCGAGAACTACCGGATGTACAAGCTGGGTTTCGAAGAGGCAGAGGAACTAGAGATCAAATTGCCAACATTCGCTGGATCATGGAGAAAGCATGAGAGTTCCAGAAAAGCATCTACTTCTGCTTCATTGACTATGCAAAAGCCTTTGATTGTGTGGATCACAACAAACTGTGGCAAATTCTTAAAGAGATGGGGATACCAGACCACCTTACCTGTCTCCTGAGAAATCTGTATGCGGGCCAAGAAGCAAGAGTTAGAACCGGTCATGGAGCAACCGATTGGTTCAAAATAGGGAAAGGAGTACGACAAGGCTGTATACTATCACCCTGCTTATTTAACCTATATGCAGAGTACATCATGAGAAATGCCAGGCTGGAAGAATCACAAGCCGGAATTAAGATTGCAGGGAGAAACATCAATAACCTCAGATATGCAGACGATACCACCCTAATGGCAGAAAGTGAAGAAGAACTAAAGAGCCTCTTGATGAGGGTGAAAGAGGAGAGTGCGAAAGCTGGCTTGAAACTCAACATTAAAAAAACTAAGATCATGGCATCTGGACCCATCAATCCCTGGCAAATAGAAGGGGAAGAAATGGAAGCAGTAACAGACTTCATTTATTTGGGCTCCAAGATCACTGCAGATGGAGACTGCAGCCATGAAATTAAAAGACGCTTGCTCCTTGGGAGGAAAGCTATGGCAAACCTAGATAGCATATTAAAAAGCAGAGACGTCACCTTGCCGACAAAGTTCCGCATAGTCAAAGCTATGGTTTTTCCAGTAGTAATGTATGGCTGTGAGAGCTGGACCATAAAGAAGGCTGAATGCTGAAGAATTGATGCCTTTGAACTGTGGTGCTGGAGAAGACTCTTAAGAGTCCCCTGGACTGCTAGGAGGTGAAACCAGTCAATCTTAAAGGAAATCAACTCTGATTGCTCATTGGAAGGATTGATAATGAAGCTCAAGCTCAGATACTTTGGTCACCTAATGCGAAGAGAGGACTCTTTGGAAAAGACCCTGATGCTGGGAAAGATGGAAGGCAAAAGGAGAAGAGGACAGCAGAGGATGAGATGGCTAGATAGCATCACTGAAGCAATGAGCATGAAATTGAGCCAACTCAGGGAGGCAGTGAAAGATAGGAAGGCCTGGCGCAATATGGTTCATGGGGTCACGAAGAGTCAGACACGACTTAACAACTGAACAACAACAACAAATGCCCAGAAGTACAGATTAAACTGTTGGGTGATAGTGAATGAAAACTCAAGAATCAAAATGGTACACAGGGTGGCACACTGAATGAGAGCCCTCCAGACTGCAAATTTTGGTTGCATACCAAACTTGTTTAAACTTGCAGTGGATGTATTAATTTAAATTCAAAGCAATATCCTCCACACAAAACAAGATGTTATCTGAAGAACTGGAGGTGGTGCACACAAGTAAAACATTTAGGGGGAAACACCCACAAGATTAATTGGCGAGGACTGACCATACCTGATTGATTGATTATGTGCTGTCAAATTGTTTTTGACTCTTAGTGACCACATAGATAGATTTTCTCCATGACATCTGTCTCTGACCTGGTCTTTTGGGTCTTCCAATGGTACCTCAGTCACCACTGTAACTGAATCTTTGCTGCTGGTTGCCCTCTTCTTCTCTTTCTTTCCACCTTTCCCAGCATCTGAGCCTTCTCCAGAGAGCTGGGCCTTTGCATAATGGCCATATCTGGTGGCTACCAAATATTAGTTAACTCTTGGAAGGAAATGGGGATAGAAATGGAGTATGTTAGAAAGGGGTATGGCTGCCTAGAATCCCAAAAATCAATATAAAAACAATACTAATATGCCATAACAATCCCACAGGTTATTGGGGAAAAAGATTTCTCAGGAAGAATATTAGTTATTGAGCTTCTCACATAGAGGATTAAATGTTTAAGAGCAGCAGTTCTGCTTTTGTTTATATCTTATTTGCTGCAAACATTCTCTCATAAGATCACATATACAGAGTGACATCAATTTAGGTCTGCACATCCTGAAAGTCCCTTTCTTGAATTCCTTGGAGGAAAACATACACACACTACAAAAAAGAAATTTCATTTAGCTTTATGTATGACTGTATGATGATTCTACTGAAAGAGGTTTGGTAGCTCTGCATCAGAAAAACACCACACAAAAATATTGTAATGTAATCAGGCCTCCTGTTGTACCTCTTCCATGTACATGCAGTGTTTTATTGAGACTTACACCTTCTTCAGTGGGTGTGTGTTGGAGGAGAAGCACATAAAGGACTTGGGCACTCTGGAAAAGCTATGTATGTTCTGAATCCAAACTTTCCAAATTTTCAAAACCTTCCCAGTTCAGCTGCAATTACAGAATGGCATTCAGTTTCAGTATTACAAAGATCAGCCAGAAATAGTACCATTCAGTGCAAAATATGATATTTAAAATTAAAATATACATAACATATCCCAATAAACAATAAACGCCATTAGGACAGAGGAAAACCCTCGCATTTGATCGTGTTGTTGGTATGCAAGATGACAAAATTTCGCAACTTGAAATGTTATTTCATGGTTTATAGCAGCCAGTAACAATGAAACATAAAAGGATGCAGCTCTATCTGAATAATGTGCTGGAATCTGCACGATAAGGGATCAATATGCACCCGTATAATGTTGCCGGGATATTAGATCATGGCCAACTCTTTCCACTTCTCCAGAATCACATGGGTAAGAATAGAATGCACTGCAAGGAAAATCCATGGAATTGTAAAGGAATAGAATTAGATTGATACTGATCAGACCTAAATTTAAGTATCCACAGCTGGTCGATTTATCGTGTATTCTGGTTTCCTTGAAAATTCTTCAGGTGTCCATCTAAGGAGGAACCCCACTTCAATTGCTTCAGACAAGAAGCCCACATTAACTCTAGTTCTTTTCATGATGGGATTGGCCCTAAACACGGATTCATTTCAAGCCTGTTTCATGCGCCCCTTAACCAAGATTAAGCTGGGGATTGATTGATTTGCCTTTGCACAGCAGAGTGGTGAATTTCCCTCCTCCAACTGAAGTAGAAGAGACAACAGGGAAAGAAAAACGATCAGTTTGGGAACCTTGGACCTGGATCTCCCATTTTCATCTGCTCTCTCTTTGAATGGTGTTTCTGAACTGTAAGAACCCATTGTTGAGTCTCAGGTTATCTAAAACCCTTTAAAAGGACAGAAGACCTTCAAGAACAGACATTCAAATGGCTTTCCTTCCCTTTAATGTCCTGCACATGGCACCCACCTCTTGCCATGTTCAGTCCAGAAGAAAAATCCCTCCGAAGCAATGGTTGTTTTTATTAAATTCTCCTCAATAAAAAGCTCAGGCAGGATTTATTAGGTACTCAGGGCGGACGTTTAGTATTTCGCTAGTTATTAAGTGAAAATCAATAGAAAGCAAAGAAAATGGAAGTCACTGCTCTGTTAGCACGGTGTTGTCGCCTAGATATTATGTTGGCTGTCTTGTAGATTCATGACAGACGAAAGCGGCCGGCTGAGGAGTCTTTCTGCTTACATTGCAGGAGCCAAAGTGGGGTTATTCATTAGATGAGGCAGCTGGCCAGATGGATTTCCAGCTCAGTTTTACCATTTATCTTGAAAACGTCGGTATCGAGTGAGAAAGAACACTGATATTATGTGATATCACTGGCAGCTTTATGTATCTAAATCAGGATTTATCGTTATTTTGTTCGGAAGACCTCTCTCTCTTTTTTCCTCAAGAAATACCATTTCACTGGGAGAAAATAATAGCTAAAACCATGTCAAAGATAACCTTTCATGATGTCCGTCCACCATGTACTGTAAAACAAATAGAACCCAGGGTATTAATAGGTTTAACCACTTTCAAACAAATCATGCTGTCGGATTCTATGCGTGCGCACATCTGCGGGAAGGAGAGTTGAGGATGTTTGTTCGGCCACAACAGCAACAACCCTCTAATGATCAAAACAGGAGTTCGGTATCTTGGCTGTTTTCCTTGCTAACACTTCGACTATAAATAACTTCAGAGTTGGGGCTTGTTTTAATTGCCTTTAAAAATATTAGGAACTTTGTAACCTTGGAAGACTGCAACAGTTTTCTTGTGCTTTTGCTAAACTAATCAAGCAGAATCTGTCCCTCTCTTTCGTATCTATCTGTCCATCCACCCATCATCCATCCATCCATCCATCCATCCATCCATCCATATCTCTCTATCTCTCTATCTCTCTATCTCTCTATCTCTCTATCTCTCTATCTCTCTATCTCTCTATCTATCTTTCTCCCTCTAAAGCATGTATCTAACTTTATCTTCTTCTAAACATGTATGTATCTGTCTGCGTCTATTCATCTATCTAGTCTCATGAACACATATACTTACTTAATTGCAACACAAATGATGCTCCCCTAATCCCAGGGTCTTAATTAGCAATAATAGCAGTGACATCACACCCGGTTTTCCTAGATATTTGGGAAGGGGAGACAGAAAAGGACGAACATCAGATGTTGATTTTTCTTTCTTTAATATTGCAGACATCCTTGCCCAAAGTATTTCTGTCCTAGTTTCTTCACACACACACACACCCTTTGGTTTTCTTTCTGCTTCTGAATCCCATGATCTCCCAAGCCTGGTCAAAATCAGTGCCAGTTTTTTTCTCTAATTTTCTGCTGTATTATATCCATTAGTGCACTTTTGTGGGTGATTTTGCTACTATCCTATCATTTTGTACTTTCTACATACCAGCATATACACCGGGGAATTTTTTGAGCATGTTTCTCTAAAGTACTTACTTCTATATGTGTCATTTGAATGAAGAAATGTTTACAAGATTCTGAAAAGTGTAAAATATAATAAAAGCTTGAGAAATATGAATTAGATCAATTCCCACTAAAAAGCAAACTTAATGGATTTCTCATTCACCTTTCCTCACTACTTCGGTCAGCTAGGTGGGCTCTCAAACCTTCCTTATTGTAAAGATCTGCTAGAGTTTAATACTTTTGGTCCCTCGAATGCAAATGGAACTCTGAGAAAGCCTCAAATTCCAGAAATAACAAGTAAAATCCCTTGAAATTAACACAGAGATGTTGAAAACTGAAGGGTCCGATGCCAGCTTATATCAGAACTTTGGAGTGTGCCCAGAGTGTATGGCACTGTACTTTATACGCATGGTCCTCTAAAGCATCTTTTCAGAACCTGGATGCCCTCCAGATGTATGTATTCCCAGAATTCCCCAGCCAACATGGCCATTGCTTAGAATTCTTGGAGTTGAAGTCTATATATTTAGTAGGTACCCAATATTCATGAAAGCTGCTATAAAAGTAGGGAATGTTGGGAACAGGTCTGATGTATGCACTCTTGTCTCTTTCATGGATATTTTTCTACCTAAGTGTATATTCATTATAATTAATAAAAATATTGTATACTAGTTCTCATCACAATATTATATGCTACTTCTCACTCTGCTAAAGTGATCTACTAGTCCAGTAAAAACAATCTGAAATCATGAAAAACAATCATGGTGGGAGGGGCAGGGTATGATGGCCAAGGAAGGCCAACCTAAATACATTGTTTTTTAATTGGGCTACCAGATCTGGGTTGCAAATTTCTAAGTGACTGCCAAATGACAACACCCAGTGAAAGTTATCTGTATCTCTTTGCTACCATCCTGAGATCATCTGGATTTTTGGCACTCAAATCTAGTAGCCCTATATTTTAAAAGACATCTGAATGTGTCAGCACTGGGGTCTGTCCTACCATAAAGAAGTTATTCAACAGCACAGTTACCACTAAAGTACAAGAACAGCTTTTCATCCATCAGAATCTGGATCAGTTTCAAACCAGGTTTAGCTTAGGACACTATGATTCCAGGCTATAACTACTTAGGTAACCTTGAAAGAATTTAATAGGCCTTATTTTGAGTAATTATTTCTAGTACGTCATTTTAATACAATAACTTTTAGCCCTGAACACTTTCTCTGATCTTCTCCTGTTTTCCTAAAGAATTATATTCCTACCTCCATGTTTTCTGGGCCTTGTATCTTCATCCTCTTCTTATGATTTGCTCCTACCTCTGTTTAGTTATTGATCCTTCTTTAGTTGCCACCATCTGTGGTCTTAGAATTTACTCATGATTCTGTTTTATTATTTCTTAATTTGCTACCAGTCATAGTATTTTGTATTTTCTGGTGCTTCTTTGGTTAAAAAGAAAAAAAATCCTTTCAAAACAACCATTAAAATGCAATGCATTTAAATTAAGATACCCAATTGTATATTGATTTATAGTGCTTTGAAACTGTCAGGAATGTAATTTGACATTTGGAGAAATTCATACCCCAGCAAATAGCTAAATACAGATCTGAACACTGGTCTGGAAGGAGTTAGTCATGTTGCTGTACACAGGAATCGACAAAAAAATAAAATCTTCAAAAATCCTTAATGTTTGAGGATGCATTCATCATCCAATCAACATTTGCAAAATGGTTATGACACACTGTGATGGAATCAGAGCTGGTGATTTTCCAGGGAAAACATGGCGTAATCTAAGTTGCTGTTGTTTAGTTTTAAATATATGCCTCCAGTAGACTCTATTATTTATGTTGGCATGTCCAGTAGTTTTTCCCACCCCCTACCCCTTTTAAAAGCTGTTTAACCAGTAAGTTTCACCTGTGTTTTTATTTACCTGAATTTTTATTTTGATTGGAGACACTATTGTAGCCTGATTACTGTCCCAGTCTTAATAACTATTTCGGACAAAGAGAAACTGTCTCAGAGGATAATCTGTGTTTATCCTTGATATGCTTTCCCCCCTCTAAAAGTGGAAACTGACAACAATATTTAAGAATGTTGGAGCTGATAAGAAAGCTAGACTTCGTTGCACACAGGGCTTTGTGGCATTACGGTTCTTTCTTCTCCATGTTCTTCTTTGAGCATTTATTCCTAACAGTGCTCTTCTTTAGGAATTCTTCTCATGTCAACATCCCCAGTTAGAGATGGACCCATCTGGTTTTACACGTGCTCAGCAAATACTCCCTGCCATCAAATGCTATGTATTTTTTATCGAGAAAGGAAATTGAGGTGGAAATACAGTTTGTATGCATTGTCTTAACACCCCTCCCTTTAGATACACCATATTATGACAACTAACTCATACTAACTTTCATTAGACGTACACCCGTAAGATGACAGTGATGATTTTCTGTACTTCTTTTTTTTTTACCAAAAGAAATAAAGCCAAGAATGAATAAATAAACAATTATGAGCCAAAAACATAGATAATAGAGTCTTTCTGTTATGCAACTTTCCAAAACACAGTTTTTATTCTTTCGAACCCAAAGGAATATTGGAAAGAAGTTGCATAAAGAGGAGCTTCTCTATCTGTGGGCAGGATAACTTTCCAAAAACTGAACAAAACAGGGCCAAATTTGGTATTAAGGCAAAAGAAAGATTGACTTGCAAAATGGGCCAGATCCAACTGGGGAAGAGGAATGCACGCACACACACACACACACACACACACAAACATATACATATACATATTTCCCACAGTGCACCTCTGTGGAAAAGCAGTTGGGCAGTCATTCTTCTCTGTTTATTCAAAACTCTTGATTGAATCATTCGCTTCCTATATGCATATACCCATATATACACTCACACTCAAACCCACATTTATGTTTTTTTGTATGTATGTGTGTGTGTGTGTTTGTATACATGTATGTTCGAACATTGTAGATTTGTATACAACCGTGTAATGTCCATCTTAACACCTCTAGATTTATTCTACTACCAAAGTCATTCAAATTGAGGCTGTATGTAAGTACTGTCAAATAAATAAATATGTTCTATAGAACTCGTAAAAGAGGAAATCTTACTCCAAGTATAGTAACTCAGCAGTCCTCTCACTGAAAATGTGAGATATATAATTGTTAATAAAATTGCATCTCTTAAAAAAAAAAAAAACGAGAGAAAGGAAAGAGTAGAATGTAAATGTAGTGCTAATTGAATTACACTTTGGCACTGTGAGACACTAATGTAAATATTCTTGCGAGTAGGCCTAAGACACTTGAAGTAATTACTTAAAGTCTTCCTTTCAAAGAATCCTCCCTCTTTTTTTTTTTTTAAATGCTTTTTAACATTAGCACTTTCTTCCTGACAAATTAAATGAAATTTCATTACTCGCCCTGACTTAATGGTATGAGGCTGTCTGTTCCACTTCTGGGTACACATGAGTGTTAACTCTGTGTGAACAAAGGATAAGGGTTTTGTGGTCCTCAGATTCTCCAGATCACTGGTGCTGGAAGTCTTTGGTCAACCTTTTCCACCTTCTGGCCAGATTTGTAATGTTCTGATGATCAATCATGGTGTCTTATTGGAGAGATGCTCATCGGTGATTAATTTCCCACAGTGACCATGACGTTAGTAGCACTGCACAGTGCTTCAAATGCAGTTCCAAAAAGGTGCTTCAGAGCTTCTGGTAGTGAAAACGCAGCATCTGCCTGCACCTCTTTTAAGCAGCTGCATTTTTTTCAACTGGCAGCTACAGACAGAATCCCAGGTTCAAGGACAGCTGCACAATCCCAGGAAAGATGTGGCTGCTTTAAAGAGGTGCAGACAACTGCTGCATTATTTATTTATTTATTTATTTATTCATCCCCGCCCATCTCCCCATCCATCTCCCTGCCCACTTCTTCTTCCTCCTCCTTCAAGAAATGAAATAAAATAAACGTTGCCATGAGGCAAGTATCAAAAGACTTAAAAGACTCCTAATCTGAGTCCTGCAATGCACCAGCTGGTGATCAATGAAATGGGATTTACTGATACCCCAACCTCTGATAATAGAATATAGAAGGGAAGGATTAGAAAGATATTGGGTAACACTTGGTCTAACACTCTAGCACTGAAACAACATACTACTAAAATATTCTCAGGAAATGGCCATCCAGTAAAGGAGATTCCACCACTTCATGAGGCTGGCTATGGCACTGTTAACTAGTGACTACTAAGCTCTGAATCACTGAAGCTCCCAATTAAAAGTTTGCCTGTTGTATGTACCAACTAAGAAAACCATCAGTCTCAGTGCTGGTAATAGCACCAACATTTGTTGTAAGCTTAGAAACAAGGAGAAAAATTTATGAGCTTTTGGATTCTAAAACAGCAACTTAACTGAGAAGTATCATTAGTTCAGTTACTCAACTGTTCTACCACTATCTCTATGGGGGCTAAATGGGGTCAAGAAGTACTCTACATGTTGCTGAGTATAAGGCTACAGTGGTCATGACAAGGGGGAAGAAGACAAATACTGTTCTGCGTCTGTTCAGTTTTTTGTTTTCAGCATTGTCAAATAAGTGGAGAAATATATTTGAGATGATTGGTGATCTGATGTTGTACCATTCTTGCTAGATGTCCTCCTAGAACATACCTCACACAGAGCACTGAGGGCTGCTGAAGCCAAGTTCTTTCTTATCACAAAGGTCTCCTCTCCATACCCAGAGTTTCCAGCTTGAAAAACAAGGACCTTGGAAGATAAATTGCACTGAGCAATGTTTTTTGGCGAGAATTCTGGGTCAGCCTTGAAAGAAAATATCTTTACTTGTTTTCTATGCAAGAACTGTAACAGGTTCTGAAAACAACTGTTGCCTCTTGTGTGGTCCAGGTGGAAGTTCATGAAGCCCCTCAGTTGATTACTCTTTGCCAACAAGCAAACCGCTGTACCAAAAATAAGAATCTGGAAAAAATAGTTTGGATTTTATTAGTATGAATATTAATATACAAAATAAAATGTTAGACACCTAGTATATACAGTAAATGAAACAACGTGCTGTTGCCAAAAATAAAAATTAAAATCCACAAGCAATAGCCAGAAGTAAGTTGTGGGAGAGACGGGCTGGTGGGGAGGGCGAGGTCTGCCACCTGCCCTTTGAGGTCTTCTGGGACCTTCAATCTAATTGCATCATCTTCAGTAGATGCGAATTTCAAGGTTACACCTGGGTGGTCAAGGGCAGACCCAAGTGTAATCGGTACTTAGATCATACATTAATCTGATTTGCCATCTATTAGGTTTGATTTCTGCATTCCTCGCCTCCTCCCTGAAGCCAAGATTATTGTGATAGTTTAAGATAATGGATTCCAACGGAAGAAAGGTCATGCAGTCACTGAGATTTGGAACCTTAAGATAATATGATTAATCTAAAAGCTGCTTTCTGAAGAGGGAGGGGCACCCTTTAATATGCTTAATTGAGAAAACAGGAAGAAGAGATGGAAGTAGCAAAGAAAAGAAAAGAAGAAGAAAGGGAAGAACTCAGATATCTCATTAACCGGTATAATGAATGTTATTGAGAAAATATCTCATTCATTTTGAAACTGATAATTCATACAGACATAGACATGCAGATTTACATACACACTTATGTACTGCAAGCTGGGGAAGAGCCCATTTATAATCTGAGCACCACGCATTATGCAAGGGGTCATGGACTGACCATGATATCCTCTTTAATGCTGAACAGAGAAATTCTCTATCATTTTCCCCCTATTTCTCATTCAGTTTGGTAAAACTTAGCTAATTTCCAAAGTCTAAAAAAGGTTGGACCTGGTCAAAATTTGGATAGGAGAGGGCCAGGAAATGTTTAGTTTCCCGACTAAACTTTATTCTAGACTGGGGAGATTCTATCTATCTATCTATCTATCTATCTATCTATCTATCTATCTGTCTGTCTGTCTGTCTGTCTGTACCTACCTACCTACCTACCTACCTACCTACCTACCTACCTACCTACCTACCTACGTATCATCTCCTAGAAGGAGGAAATGATAAACCATTTCCATATTGTTGCCAAAAAAAATATATGGATGTCACTCCATATGTTGGTTCTTGATTCTTCAGGGTAGATACAAAAGGATTCCATATAATCTAAGGCTGGAGAAAGGTCTATCAATGCCTTAGTCCACATCCTGCTATGTTGTATTATTTATAAGCATGCAAGGGACCATCTTATTACTCCCCATTTGACAGTTACTGAGATGATTCTGATTTATTTTCTGTACGGTTGTGATTATCAGACCAGTGTGACTCCATTTCTATGAATGTGGCCAGATCCTGCTACACTGTCTGTAAAACCCGACACCCCTTGATCACATCAGTGATCTAGCAACAAACTTTTATTTTGTTCCATCTGCTGTTGATTGTTGTATTCTGGTCAGTGACTGTAATAAAGATATGTATGCATGCAACCACATGGGCAAGTCCATGAAGTCACAGGACCTGAGCTCTATTTAGCTTTCTCTGTACATGTGTACAATTCAACTGATCTTGATGGGGGAAAATAGTTGAACCCATCCTATGGGAAAGAAGGAAAGTAAATTTGTACTGTATTATACTAGGAATAGATGAAATGGAAGTTTTGTTTCATGTTTGCACATTTCTTTGTGAAAAGGATGGAAAGTACATTAGGACATTCATTTAGATACTGGGATGTTCTTTCTGGAATCTAGGGTCCACATATGCTGGCTCTATTTCTGACTTAAGCTTCACTTTTATAGTGATTCCCTAGTTGCCATGCTTTTTCTTGATAACTTGTCCTCTTTCTGGGAAGGCAGAATTTAGAATGAACTCAACCAGTATAATGTCTCATGTAAGGCCCTCTTGGCTTAAGGTTATCCAGATCTAGAGCCACAATCTGGCAGATGGTCTTTGACAGCTCTCCAGGTAGAACAGGGTGAGTGAGGCAACTTACACTAGTAGGACGTAAATAGGACGCTCCTTCATGCCAGCGAGCTATCTTCCTAATGCACTGTAGATCTTTTTTCTTAGCCTGTTTTAATGTCTTATTCTCTGCAATATTGGGGTGAAGGTAAAACTATATCCCTTTTGCAGAGCAAACCTTCTGCTGTGACCTAAAGGAAGCAGAGACTGCACCCCAAGGGTTCCTCCAAGGTCCTTTCTACAGCAATTTCCATCGTCTCCTCAAAACTCCATTTGCTAATAGGAGGTCCACCTCTTCTGAGGCCAATCTCATTTGCTGTTCACCGTCACACTAACATCTCCAGGAAATTTGCAAGATTTCTTTCAGCTGCCATTCTTTCATATTCTGATAATTTTAGGACCTCATAAACATATTTTTTTCCCTATTTTGTTTTGTTTTTACTTTTTCTGTTGCACCTCACTTGTCATTGACAAGTATAGACAGACACGCACACACAGACACTCACTCACAGTATTCTAGTAAGTCAGAATGTTAGTTTTTCTGCATTTTATTTAAAAAGTAGTTTTACAGTGTAGTCAATTAGTTTTAAGTATTTAGGATTTTTTTTGTATTCTACTTTTTTGTTTGTCATGTTTAAGTAGTCTGAACCATTTTATTCACTTCTATTAATCTTCCAGAATTGCACTGTATTATACATATTTTAAAATATATATTTTAATCTGAACCTTGCAACTACTTACAAGAATGGAATAAAATGTTGGTTGGGTTTTTTTAAATAGTTTTTATTAAAAGGTTTTACATAAGTAACAAGGAATACATTCAAAGAAAGGCAAAAATTTATAGTAAAGTAAATGTGAATAAGTAAAAAGAAAAGAGAAAAGAAGATAGAAAAAAGAAAATGAAAGAAAAGAAAATTGTGTGTGTGTGTGTGTGTTAAAGAAAGAAGTGGCTTCTGATCTTCCCCTCAGCAGTTCTAATCAAACCTCTCTTTCTAAGATTTCATCACAGTTTCCAACTTTCTATAACCTATTCTTTCTAATCATCAAAACCATAAGTCACAAAATCATTTTCTTTCTTACACAAAAGTCCACAAGGGGTTTCCAGTCATTGATGAATGTTAATAATGACCTTTTTCTAATCAAAGAAGTCAGTTTATCCATCTCAGCAAGTTCTGTCAATTTCACCAACCATGGAATAAAATACTGGTTGGTGACTGTAATAAAATAGTAATAATAAGAGTTTCCTTCTTAAAGTTATGAAATGTGGGAGAAAGCAAAACTAACCAGTTCTCCCATTTTGAAAGATGGATTTGAGGTCACAACGTTTACAAGTCTGGGTTGAATCTCTGTAAATTCAGGGTTCTTTGTATGGGAATCCATTAGGATGGGCCAGGAAGATAAGTGATGTCATGAATACCATGACATATATAAGCATGTCTTCTATCAGATGCCCTTCATAGGAAGAGACCTTTGTTAGTCTACGGTTGCCCAAAATGAGGAGAAGTCTGGTACCACCTTTTCCAACTAACATGTTTCATTAAAAGGATGTCCTTTTGTGAAGTACGTGCATGTTAATAGGATTGTGGTAAACTTTTTTTTTTTCCTAATGGCAAGCTCTGAATTTTAATAACTTTATGTCAACAAAATCCTAGAAAGGTCTAATAAGATCATGGAAAGAGTTGCATCTTTTGAAATGTTTGCTGGTGAGCAAAAGGAACGAAGGAACGTTTGCAAGGAAAGCTCATATATGCACCAGCAAGAACATTGCTTAATTCTCTTTTGGAGATATGGGGAGGAATTGAATGTGGCAGAAAATGAAGGTGACGCATAAAGCTATCTTTTATATGTACTTTCCAGACAATCCGTCTGTCCTAGCTAACATGCCAGGGTGAGGTTCATGGGAGGCCAAAGATAAAAAGTATATAAACAAGATGACTAAGGCATTAAAGTAGGAACAGTTGCCATAGGCCCATTATAACCAAAATCATCACTCACCATCTTCCATCCCTTGCTATTGAACATGCAACATTCTTTATAGTTGTGAGATGCACATCCACTCACACCATCAGTGTGGAAATGAAATCCTGTGGGGAAGCATACATATTAAAGTAGAAATACACATATTAATATAGTCTGGTGCAATATATCGTATGCCGCTTTGGTGATGGATGCTGTTAAAAAGCACTAAAATAGTGACCCGTCAAAATTTTTTAAAAAATGGCATTACTGTAGCCAATCTGATGTGAATCAGGACACATGAATAATTGTTCTGGGCTGAAATTAGCACAATAGTGGAGAAAATGTTACTGAACTTGCAGAAATAAATCCTGAGGTTACTTTTCAGAGATGTTATTTTTGACACCACATTGGCATTCATTTGAAAATGGGGGGAGAAAAGCTTCATTAGGAAGCTGAAAACATAGATTCAGATTTATATATTTAAATACTGTAGTGCCTCCTTCCAAAATTGCTCTAGGCATACTATATATCTACTATCTTGCAAGGAAGGAAGGAAGGAAGGAAGGAAGGGAGGGAGGGAGGGAGGGAGGGAGGGAGGGAGGAAGGAAGGAAGGAAGGAAGGAAGGAAGGAAGGAAGGAAGGAAGGAAGGAAGGAAGGAAGGAAGGAAGGAAGGAAGAGATTCATACAGTATACTTTAAAAGCTGAAACACTTTAGTTTCCATCCCTACTTCATCCATTTTATGTGACTTTTCCTACTGATATTTCTGTGTCATGAAAAGATATTCTTCCCTTTTCTTGTCTTCCATTGGACGTTTGCCAGACATTGCTACACATCTGAAATGGGGTAGAAATAGCTTTTGAACATACATTCATTGCGCATAAAATCACAAATTGTTACCAATGCAAACTTTTACCCAGGAGTCCACATTCATCCCTTTCTCCCCTCCCCAATCCTTTTGCCTGTTTTAGAGGAAAAATGATCAGTGGATTCATGTTGCTTGACTTCTTTTAATTCCCTTTCCCAACTCTTTTAAACAATCTAGCAGCTTGCCTTGCTTGGTAGCCAGAAGGAATGAATTACAAGAATGGATTACGTGATTATTACAGCCAAGAGACAAAGCTACATTGGATGCTGTTCCATGACTTTAGGATCTATTGTTAGTTCATTTATGTAATCTGTAAAACAGACTCAACTTTTTTAGTCCCACATGCTTGTGAGTCCTATACATCCAACAAAGAACACCAGTTTTTGATGCCTCCGGGGTATCTTGTTGTCTCCAACTATGAAGGTGCTTGTCTGTACCCTTATTTTTGCTAAGGTTGTGCCAAAATCTGTTTTCCAATTTTTCAAAACATTTTCTTCTCCTGCAAAAGAGGATCCTGTTTTTCTCTTGTATTCTTGATAGGTTTGAGAATTGTTTCACCTTCTTCCTAGTCATGTTTTGGAATTTACATTGTCATTAGATGTAATGGAAAATGAGACTACTAATATTTTCTCTGACACATCTTTTTATCCCTTAGCAGCTTTTGTGGCTGCACATAATTCTGTTTGAAAACGGGTCCATGGGAAGAATTCATACATGATGTCTTTTAATTGATCTGAAGGAAGCCAGAGAGACTGCAGAGAATTCTACAATGACCGTTCAGTGAAAAACAGAATGTTGTCAGACTTTTTGGCCATTTCAGAACTAAATAAGTTCACATAGCACCATTATCTTCAAAAGTTTTATTAAAATTCTCTTCTTTAAAAGAAATGTTGAAAGCAAATTTCTTTTCCTCAAGCTGAATTAGAAATGGTGGAAAACATGGCAGTACCCTTTTGTCTGAGCAGAGCATATGTCAGGGAACTCTTGGACTTCTAAAAGACCTAGTGTGGAATAGTGGCTAAAGTTTCAGGCCAGACAGAGAATAAGAATAAGAATAAACGAGTGATTGGCAGAAGGCCCTCCCTGAAATTTACACATGAAGGTTTGGGGTGGTCTTTTGCAACTCATCTTGAGAACCAGTGTGGTATATTGATTCAGATGTTGGATTGGAAAGGGGGGATCCTCATTCCTTCCTTCCTTCCTTCCTTCCTTCCTTCCTTCCTTCCTTCCTTCCTTCCTTCCTTCCTTCCTCCCTCCCTCCGTCCCACACTGCCTGACTCCCAATGATTCTGGGAGGTTCATGTTTAAGTCCACCCTCTGCCATGGAAGCTCACTAAGTAATTTTGGACATGCCACTCTTTCTCAGCCACCATATCCCGAACTTATATTGCTGGAAACATAGAAGAGCTCTGTTGAAGAAAGGTACAAGAAAAGACTCTTTCAAGTTTGACACCTGTGACTTCCTGTCCATATCCATGAAGCCATATCTCATGGTTAAAATATGAGAGTGGTTTGCCATTGTTTTCATCAGAGAAGTCCTTTTTTAAATATAATATAATATAATATAATATAATATAATATAATATAATATAATATAATATAATATATAATATATAATATATAATATATAATATATAATATATAATATATAATATATAATATATAATATATAATATATAATATATAATATATAATATATAACCCACTTCATTTTCTGCTGCTTTTCTTCTCTAGAGTGGGGCTGGTCAAATAAATTTAGATGGAAATTTAAAATCTGCTGGGAGGGGGTGGGGTAGATTAATACAGTTTCAAAATTGGTAGTGAAAGAAAAAACATGTGATCCAGAAGGATTTTTTTTCCTGTATTGGTGATTGAATGTTTTAATAATCATATTGCCTTCAGTAATTATTATGGCCCTACTAAGGACAATCTAGATGTTTTGCATAGGCATTTAAGCATCATTTTAGTTTAGTTGTGGATCAGATAATTGTAGCTGGAGGTTTTAATCGAGTTTTAGATACTTTGTTAGATTGTAATACCATTCCAGCCAAATTTAAGTCTCATACATGGAAAGTGTTACAGTCTTATATGTTGAAGTCTAATTTAGTGGATATATGGTGACTTTTTAAATGTTCACAGCAAGATTATTCTTTTAAAATATCTTGATCCTTAGCTGAATGGATAGATAAATACACTACTGCTTGCATTCTTTTTATTACAATCCATATTCCAGTAACACTATCAGTTATAATAAATTCATCCCACTTTTCAAGATGGTATTTAAATACATCATTATTATTTTTTAATAAAATATTTTAAACATTTTTTTTTTAAAAAATAAACAATCAGCAAATGTAAAGATTGTTGGAAACAGTTCTAAGATATTTATTTGTGGTCATATTATTGTATATGCTTCATGGAAAAATGAAAATTAAAAAAAAGAAAATTTGAAAAATAGAGTCAAGGAATGCTTGAGTATATATAAAGCTTGTATATATGTTACACTGGAATTCCTTTTATGCTCTTGAGGTAAAATATTGATTGAATTGCATAAAGAAAAAACATTAGGAATGAAGGGAAAGAAATGGTAAATTATTGGCTTCTCAGTTAAAATGGCAACAATAGAATATTATTTCCACTATTCAAGATGCTTAGCACAAAGTATATAATCGGATGGATGGATGGATGGATGGATGGATGGATGGATGGATATGATGATAGACAGACAGACAGACAGACAGATAGATAGAGATGGATGAATGGATGATGGATAGATTATACTTGGGAAGAACATAATATAGCTCTTTCAAAGATTTATCTAGCCACATCTTTATTTCTTCAGGAAATAAAATACACTATTAAAGCTATGGAAATAGGAGCTACTACTCCTGATGACTATCTTATTGAATGGCATAAGCATGCATTGATTGGAGATTTATAATTATGTTATTTTGAATAAAAATTTCCAACTTTACTGAGGCTTACTTGTGATTTTGAAGGATGGCAAAGGATTTGCTGATTGCACAAGTTATCCCTCATTGCTTTGTTAGAGATGATGCCAAGAAATTGACAGTGAACCCAGCTTATAGATGACAATGAATCTTTGTTTATCCATCCTGAACAATCTGATTTTATAAAAGAGAGACAAATACTGGATAATACTAGATTACTGTTATTTTAGGTATACTATCAGGAAAAAAAATGAAAGTGGTGGTTTTGCAGGATGCCAAAAAGGTGTGAAATATACAGTTCAAATTTTTGGAAGAATATGGATTTCATCATCATCATCATCACCATCATCATCATCATCATCCAGATCACAAAGTTGCATTCTTATTTCTTACTCAGGGCTATTGCAATTGAAATAATTACTTCACCTGTCTAGATGTGTTATGGAGCTCATCAAGGATGTCCTTTATCTTCCTTCATATTTAATTTGATATAGGAATAATTGACCTGCCTTTTCAGGAAATCAAAGGATATTGTCATAAAATGAATGGGACTGACCAGAAAGTATTATATACTGATGATATATTATGTCCTATTGGTAATTATGAATGTTCTATTCAAACATTTATTCGTGCTGTAAAACAATTTTTTAAGTTATCAGTTTACTCCATTAACTAGAGTAAGTCTCATATACTTCCTATAGGCTGCAATGTATTTATGGAATTGGAAAAAATGGGGCTTTACTAGGTGCTCAGATTGTTTGAAATATCTTGGAATAATTATCTGAATAAAGATGTCTTTATTGGTTCAAGTAAATATTTCAGATAATTTATCTCAGATTAATATTGGTATAAATAGGTGGTTAAAATGGTTGTTGGTAACTTGTCTGTCTCTCAACTTCATCACTTCATCTTTTGGAACTGGAATCCACATTTGTCTATGGATTACAATTAATCAAGTCCAAAACTCACTATGGTGCAATTAGGTAGCTACTATGTTATCCCTTTCATATCATGTCAGGGGCTCATTCCTCTTTTATTTTATGTGTTTATTTAGTAAATTTAAAGGCCACTTCTCATACATGTGACTCTGGGAAGCTCACAATTAAACATTTTAGTAATAATTCTACAGTATTTCCAGCATTATAGGCTGCAAGGCATGTTTGGGAAGAAGTTAGAGAAAAAGACAATTTCATCCATAATCACATAATATTCTTTGAAATAATCCCACTTTGAAAATTGCAGGTAAATCTCTCCTTTGGTATTGATGGGCAAATGGGCAAATGGTGACATTGATTTTTTTATCACCTTAGTGCCAATTACGTTTTTAAACAAGCTGAGTTATTACAAGAAGAGTCTGGTCTGTCTAAAGCTACACAATTGTAGTAAATCCAGTTAAAACCGTAAATTTTACAGTTCAGTCCAGATGTCTTAGTGAATTCTAAAACCTCTATACCACTAATAACATTGAAATGTATTTTGAATTATTCTAAACCTACAATATTTCTAATGAGTAGTTAAAGTAAATTGTTAAGGTAGATATCAGTTTTCTGCAAGAATGTTGGAATAATGAGTTGAAATATCCCATATTAATAAATCAGTGAACAAAGGTCTTAACAATATTAAGTTTCTTAATTACTCTTAAGATTCTCTTAAACTTCAGAGAATGTTTTAAAAGGATTGGCTGTCAACTTCATAATGTTGGAAGTATAAATGATGAAGGGGACATTCAGTTGTATGTAATGGGCTTGTCCCACTATCATTCTATTTTGGTTTAATATCCATAACTTTGTTAATATGGTTTTGGAATAAGTAATATGCTTTAATAATGTGAATGTGCTTTTGAACAATTTACCAAAATTTTGGAATTTATCAATATATGAAGAATTATAGATTACTGGATAATAAGCATAGCAAAAAAAGATTAGTCCTTTACAATGGAATGAAAGTGTCAACCTGAATCTACAGTCTTGAATTGATGGCACATTTTCACTCTGTGCTTGTGAAACAGCTCTTCATCAACATAATGGAAAAGCTGATCAATACCATTCTTGATAGTCAAGGTTTAATATTTGTTTTAAAATGGAGATTTTTGGTACATATATTTTCCTATTTTCTTTCATTCTTTTTTGTTTGTTTACATAGGAAGGAAGGAAGGAAGGAAGGAAAAAGTGAAGTGAAGTGAAAGAAAAAGGAATGAAGAGAAAAGAAGAGGAAAAAAGCAAAACAGGGAAAGTGAATGAGGAAGGGAGGAAGGAAGGAAGGGAAGGAGGAAGGGAGGAAGGGAGGAAGGGAGGAAGGGAGGAAGGGAGGGAGGAAGGAAGGAAGGAAGGAAGGAAGGAAGGAAGGAAGGAAGGAAGGAAGGAGGAGAAGGATATTTTCACTCACTAACAGAGACTTTCTCTTTTCTCCCTCTCTTTATATCTGTCTGCCTTCCTCCAGAGACCAAGCTTTTGCCTAATATATGATGGACTTATTCATCCCAGACGTAGGGCACATCATTCTCAAATAACTGACAAGCTTTCCAAAATGAAGAGAGAGCCGAATGGGCTCTAATAGTGACGGGCAGCCTTTCTAGTCAAACATAAAGCAAATTAATCTGAGCCCCCTTGCACCTTTTGTCTGCAAATGTCATAAAGTAATATGAAAGGGTAACCCCCGTACTGTCTACAGCTGGATTTCAATAGATTTACATCCTGAAGGGCATGGCATATATATATATATATATATATATATATATTTTAAGAGCAGCAATAATCCTGTTCTTCTGCATAATCACATCCGGGGATACTTGCAAGAATTCTGGCAATTTGGGAGAGGGGGGCATTGGCTTTCAAAATGTTGGTTCATTACCATGGATCTTGTGGCAGGCTCTTCTCAAAATCACTTTTCTTTTTTTAATTAAAAAAAATCATCGTGAAAAAGACATGTTCTTGGTTTGCTCTTATTCATCCCCTCTTTTCTTCTTTTTTGCAACTCATTCTCATCCATTAACATTCTCTCGGATTCATGGTCAAGAAAGAACTTGTTGCAAATTATACTTGACTTCAGGAACATATAGCCAAGAAAATACCTCTTACAAAATGCCAAGAAACAGAGAATATATATCAAATCAGGTCAATGGCCATTTAACAAAAGATATGTCAGTTGTATTGTTTTTATATTTGTAGCCTTCAAAACTTTTGCTTCCAAATAAAAACGGGCATTAGAGGTTATCAAAAGATGCAGTACAACACATCCAGTAATGTGAGAAGCTAAGAAATCATACAAGATGATTTCTTGTATCTCCTTGTTCTGAGCAGTAATAAAAACTCAGTTCAGGCATAACCATAACATGCTTTGTTTGATTGCAGCTTAGCGTGATGAGCGATCCTAGCCATTCCTGAACCACAGTTAAAGTAAAACATAGCTGAGTAAAAGAAGTGGATTCAGCATCTGATTGACAAGTACAAGTCATCCACGAAATGCTTTGCATTCGTTAATTTGCAATCAAAATAGGTAGGGTGATCTATTTTGGTTTTATTTCTTCTTGCATTTTCTCAACTGCAGAATGGCTTGGGCCCCGTTTTCATATGAGCGAGCCAATTTGGAAACATACACATGCACAGTTGGTACAATGTTTTATACGCATTTCTTATAATATAAGCATTTTGGGTTTCATGGTACAAGTCTGTGCAGGATTTGATGCCCAAAAGGAATTTCAAAGCATGTGTGAGTGGGAAGGTAGGATCTCTCTGCAGCCTTTTATAGCAGCTTCGTATTTCCCCAAGATAAAAGACACAGCTACTTTAAACAGTTTCAGACTGATGCTACTTTTGAGTCCTTGCTTGAAGCTTCTCCTAATTATTTCTGAAGCACCACACACCATACATGCACTAATGCGTGCTCACATACACATACATACCGAGTGTTCTTTTCAGCATATAGTTTATGCACCTGTTTTGAATCACCAAACATCGTATCCCAAAGTTCTAAAATGTGCATATTTAAGTATGCAACCCTGTTCCAACTCACACATAGTTTTGGAGGTGGACACTGGACAAATTTATATAAGCATCTGAAATAAACACAAATATCCTGTATCCCTAATCTGAACTACTTTGGTGCACAAGTAACAGCCAAGATACCTACAGCATCGTTTTAATTAAATCCTTTCCATCAGGAATTCTTTTCAAATAGATGTTTTTGCCTCCGATTCCCAGCAGTCGCCCACAGAGAAAGTGCAGTCATCCTTCCTGTGGGGGTGGGGGAACCCTCCATTTTATGATTTGGAAGAGTTCCTTTTTTTTTTTTGCTTGTTACTTTTTACCATTTGGCATGCATTACAGGGAGTTTTTCAAACTTGTAGTATAATAATTCTAATAATGGGGAATGCAGTGTTAGTTTGCTGGTTTTAGCACAGGTCGGTTTGGGTGCTCATGGATGGTTGACAATGGATGACAATGTGCTTGATAACATCATTGTCATTTGTTATGGACCGTGCTGATTGCTGTGAGATTTTTCTTCCAACTTCTGATACGTTGGGCTAAAGAATGGGTGTTCTGAATGGGAACTGGGAAAGGATCAGAAAATGATAATCTAACTAGTCTCAGAGCTAGAATAGCTATGAGAAAAGCCTAAATCTGGGGAGCAAGTAGCTTAAAGGAGGCAAGGAGACATATAATGGAGGCATATAAAATCATGCATGGTATAGAATATGTGAATAGAATCCCACCTCTCTCTCCCTCAGTGTTAGAATTTAGGCTCAATCCTTGAAATTAAATTAGTGGAATTCAGAACTGAAGAAATGAAATGAAGACTTTCTTTACATAGCACAGAGTTACCTCTGGGATTTGCTGACAGCAGATGTAGTGATGGCCAACTCTATAGATAGCAAGAGTAGGTGATGTGGCCATAATTCACTTTGACAATTGGATTTCTGGTCCCAAAGTTGATTCATCTCACCTTGGGTTATTCTAAGACCTCATCTCAGGTTTCAGTAGCTGAACTAGGTTTCTATACATGTGTTCTGCATCCATAGATGTCTCTTCCACCATATCCAGTAGCTGACTTGGAAGAAGCTTTGGAGTAATATAAGGGGAGACAAATTGATTTGGGCACTACAACGCCTTGGACTAAGGGAATGTATCTATCTCATTTTATTTTCAGAAGTGGAGACAACAACCAGTCTTCATCAAAATGAGGCACCCCTTTGAAGCTTTGCACATTCATTGAAAAAAAGGATCAGCTAGATTAATAGAGAATTGGACTATCAATAGTTATGAGGTTTATGACTGTAAGGAGTCTGCAGAATCGCAAGCAGCCTGCCCTAAATACTAGTTGTTGGGAAGTGACAATGGAAGAGATCTAGCACCCATCCTGATCTGTGCTTGTGAACTTATCAAATACCCCTGGTTTGGTGCTCAAGAAGAGGCACTGATCCGTCCTCAAGACTCTTCTGATGGGGAAAAAAAATAATCTCCTGGCTTAAACACCCAAACTGGGCAATGAGTAAGAAAACTGTCTCCTTATCATTGTTAATTGCCTTTAATGCACAACAGGTTAAGAAATGTAAGGTTTTAGGTACTGAATTGAACCGAAGCAGCAAATCTGATGCACGTGAGGCCAGTAAGTAAAGCAATGTAACCCAGTGACCAGATTTGCACAACCTGCTAGTCTTAGCTGGTTGGATAGTTCACAGTCCAACTTGCTGTAAGAAATTCAACTTGCCTTAACTGCACGTGTGAATCAGGCCCTCATTTTAAGCTATAATATGGCATCTTAGGAGGTCATATTCCATAAACAAAGTATTTGTATTTTGTTAACTTGGGTTTAGCACTTTGTGTGAATATGTCCTGAAAAGGGTCAGAGATCTTGGAGCCACAAAGCAATAAGTTGCAAGGGCTTTGGGAAGTGAATATATCATTCCAAAGTGCTTCCAGCAGTTGTTACCTTCAACAAGACTAGATGATATTCAGCCCGAAAGATTGCCTGTTTGCTAATGGGATTGGCAATGTATTATCTCGTAGCAAAGTATGGTACTTATGTACTGTGGATCTGTGCTCACTGTCTGCCTGTCCCTTCATATCTCCTTTTAACATTTAATAAACACAAGGGAACACATCCCCCCACTCTGGCAGTATGAAACCCATTCTTTTGACAAACTTCTTCTCTGGGGTGCAAGAAAAATCTCCCCATCGAGCAACTCAGCAGCAGTGGCTAATGGAACAGGCTCCTCCCACATGTGTGGGTGATGCTGATGGGCTACGTGAGTTTTCCCCTGCTTTGTTATTTCTTATCCAACTTTTTGGTTGTACCCAAGAGCCAAATTCATATTTTAAAACAGTCAAGAGAGTGCAGGGGGTGGTAAATTACACAAAGT
The DNA here is from genome assembly GCA_030867105.1 of Liasis olivaceus. Taxonomy (NCBI): domain Eukaryota; kingdom Metazoa; phylum Chordata; class Lepidosauria; order Squamata; family Pythonidae; genus Liasis; species Liasis olivaceus. The sequence goes on along the minus strand of CM061362.1, from coordinate 6,241,190 downwards.
GAGGATGACCTGGATTTTTTCTCCCTTTTTCCTCTTATTTTGGGGAGATGGGGTAGGGTGGGGATTGGAAGAAAAAAGACTGATTCATTTTTTACGGTATTTAGGTGCCTCCCCCCTCATTCCACTGTAGCTTCTGTGTGTGCTTGCCTCAAATTTATGGTAAATTATGACAATAATTTTTGGTAATTGATCTCTGGGATTACAAGCAGAGGTTCTGAACTAGAGGTACAAATTGCCCACCCATAATATATGATCACAAAGCCAGATTGGTACTTCACATTGTTCCTGACCCCCCTGAACATTTAAGTAAGAAATAGATCAAAGTATTATTATTATTATTATTATTATTATTATTATTATTATTATTTCCAAGTTTTAAGGCTGGAATAAAAAAAAGCAGAAAGTTTCCCCCCCTATAATCATCGGATATCCTATATCAGTTAAAAGAAAAGAAAAAAGAATTTTTTTTTTACCACCACCTAAATGTGGTCCCTGCTCTCTTGATTCATGAAGCTGAAAATGAAAAGAGTCTAATATTTAAATTATGGCTTTGTGAAGTTGAAATGTCTCTTTCATCGCTCATTAAGCAGTTTGTTGAGTAAAACTGCCTCTGTAGAAAAAAAAAAAACCCTCATTCAGTGATTTTTTTATGTGAGTCATTCTTTTTAGCCAAGAAAAGACTGTAAGCGAAGGTTTGGGTGTAAAATTTGCCTAAAGCCAACTTCAAGACCAGTTTCTTCAATAATCCAGTCTTTTAAATGCTGAATGGCCCCAAAGTTACTGCATCTCTGATGTTTATGCTGGAAAACCAAGAGACCAAAAATAAATAGGAGGTAAGAATTGGAACAGGGGTGTCCACAGAGTATGGTCAAGATGGCACCCACAGTGATGTAATCAAAGCATGAAACACCTTAGGAAAAAGGGAAAAAAAAAAAAAAAGCAGAATTCTGATCACCACCATCTTGATTTTCTTGACCATACACTGTGGACATCCCTGAATAGAAGGAATATAGTGAATGGCATTTGTATTTTTTCACATAATGCACAATTGCTTTATGGAACTTGTTAACATCAGACAAAATGGCTTTCAAAGAGGAATTGATAAAGCTTAGGTGTAGGGTGAACATGTCAATCTGCCTTCTCCCACAAGGTTTAAATCATAAAGCCTTTGACAATACACTTTAAATCATAAAATTTTTTAATTCTATGAAGACAGCCAGTTTGGTCTAGTGGTGAAGGCACCAGGCTAGAAACCAGGAGACCATGAGTTCTAGTCCTGCCTTAGGCACAAAGCCAACTGGGTGGTCTTGGGCCAGTCACTCTCTCTCAGCCCTAGGAAGGAGCTAATGGGAAGCTGCTTCCAAATATGCTGCCTAGAAAACTGTAGCGACATCTCCAGCAGTTGTCAGGAATCAACAGACTTGAAGACATGAAGAAGAAGAAGAAATGTGTGAATTTATCTCAATTCCTTAACATCTCCTCCCTCTCTCTCTCTCTCTTTCTCTTTCAGTGCAAGTGCCTATCCCACCAAAGATGTAAAATAAAGTTGTACAACTAGGTTGTGCAGCTTGGGGCCCAAAGCTATATCTCCCACCTCCCTTACAGCCATGGTCAAAGCCACAGAATCTTTCTAAAGTTGGCAGATTTAATATGACTGGAAACAAAAGAAAAAAAAAACAAGAAAGGGTTAAATGCATTGGGAAGACGTATATAAACCATACAGCATTGTCTTAATTTAATAAACAGAATATTAGTGACATTCAAATTAAAATAGATGTAGCTTTAGTTTTCCTTCTTTCTTCTTGGGCCCACTTATGTTTTGGAGTTTGTTTGTTTATTTATTTATTTGGTAATTTATATAGCCACCCACCTCACATACATGACTCTGAGTGGCAAACAAAGTTAAAAACACAGAACCATAAAAAACAATAAAAACCATAAAAAAGAACATAATCTGCAGGAGACCACACTGAAGTTCCCTAACAGTAAAGCCACTTTTCAAGCTCCATATCCATGTTACCAGATTTCCAGGCCAGATGGCAAAGCCATGTTTTTAGGCCTTTTTGGAAGGCCAGCAAGGTCAGGCCCAATGTCACCTCAGAGTGGGGGGATGATGTTCCAAAGGGTGGGTGCCATGGCAGAGACCCTCCTGGGTCCTGTCAGATGACATTCTTTGTGGATAGGACCCACAACATACCCTTCCTGCCAGACCTGATGGGACTAGTAGATGTGATTGGGAGAGGCAGTCTGTCAAATAACCCAGCCTCATGCCATGTAGGGTTTATAGGTCTTTACCAGCACCTTGAATTGAACCCAGAAGCAAACTGGTACCCAATGTAGCTCACGGAGCAGAGGTATAAAGTGAGCTGATTTAGATGTGCACATAAGTGCCTGTGCCACTGCATTTTGCACCAGCTGAAGCTTCTGGATGCTCTTCAAGGGCAGCCCCATATAATGTGCATTACAGTAATCCATGCGGGAGGTGATCAGGGTGTGAGTGATTGAGAGTAGGACCCCCTGATCGAGGAATGGGCACAATTAAATCCAAATCTCCTAGCCAAGACCACCACCTGCTCATCAAGCAGGAGTCATGAGTCCAGAAGGACTCCCAGATTGTGCACCAGGTCTGCTGGGGTAATGCCACCCCATTCAGAATTAAAGATAGTAAATTCCCAGATCCAGGTGGCCCCAAAACCCAAAAATACAATTTCTTAGCTAAAAGAAAAAAATAGATGATAGATAGATAGATAGATAGATAGATAGATAGATAGATAGATAGATAACATATTTAATGCAGATCTTTTGTATAAGGTTTCATATCCTGAAAGAGTTACTTCAGTAGTCAGGGACTTTTAATCTTATTGCTATCATAAATGGATAAGTGAAAGAGACAGAAAATTTACACGTTCTTAATACAGGCAGTTCCTTGGGGATTTTGTCTTCCTTTGTTCTGCAGTAGTGAGGAAGCTTTCTTTCTTTTCTTGCAACTTTATCTCTATTGATTTTATAAAAGGCATTATCTATGATCAGCAAATTCCCTTGCCTACAACTTCTCCCTACTCCCAGATGAAGTTATCACATTTTTGCACTTATATTATTGGCCCTTGCACTTGAAGGGTAAAGCTTTGCTTTCCAGGTATCCTACAAGCATTTTACAGAACCTAATTTCTCACTTAAAAAAAATAAAATCAAATAACTCCCAGGAACAAGCGGGCATCTCCATTCTTTTAAAATCTGGACCCAACATGGGCATTTTCTTAATATGTTAAGTGGGGGTGGGTGAGTTGGAGGCAGAATGAATGGTCGTCCTTTAGCTTGAAGTTCAGTGGGGGAAAAAAGATGACCTTTGGTAATCAGATGAATAAAGAAATCCAAGTCCCACTATTTATATAGGACTGGACAATGCAAAGGCTTTATATCATTGGTTATGACATATCTCTGATTGAGTGCTTCAGTTCCAGGGCTTTTAGACTTTAGGTAGATGAAAGCTATCTATATCCTTCATTGTTCTCCACAAAATTCAGCCCAATAGGTACAAAGAGCTTCACTGTTGTAGATGTTACTGGTTCTACAGAGCACGAGAAAATATATACCTGTAATTCCATCCTCTGAGACCTATTGTAGTGGCATAGGAAAAAGGAACACAGATTTTTCCTAGAGGACAAACCCTACCCAAATGCTCCCCATTGGAGCTCTCCAACCTGAGAGACATACGTTCTGTGGGCCACTTATTTCTTCACCTGATTTGTTCATCTACTGCTGAGAGTTCTGTGAACAGAGAGAACTAACCATCTTTGGCATACTATAAAACTTTTAGCAACAGGGCTAATGAAATGCAAAGCTTTCTGTGAGTCCAAGCTAGCCTTCCTATCAAATCATCTGAAATATTTATTTGTCCTCTTGAATAATTGATAGGGGCATCAGCTCTCCCGGTCAATTGATTTATTAAGGGGCTGTTCAGAATTAAACAGCTTAAAGATATTAGATTTAGCAGCGACCTTGCTTGTTAGCATATTCATTTACCTACGGGAGCTCCTATTAGAAATTGTTAATACATAACATTCTCAGTCATGGCCCAGATCTCCTCAAATTGCATTGACGCTGGGGCTGTTTAGCCACCGAATAACAGGTTTGATTGAGTACTTGGGTCTGGTGTAATTAGATTTTGCCGGAGATAGTGTGTGTGGGGGAACTGGTTTTAATGTGGTGTGCATTAAGCTAGATATGTCATCAGCATTATAGTAATTGGGAAATAGGAATACCATAGACCCAGTGTGGGAGCATGTTTGTGTTTATGGCTCGTCTCTCTGTCTTTGAGATGGAACCTAATAAGAATCACCACCCCTTAGATCTGCAGGCTTTGATCAAAGGGGGTTGGGCTTTCTAATGGTTCTAATTAGTATCATCAGCAAATGGAATCTCTCCGATGGAATAACGGAATCAATTGATTGTCAGCTAATCACGCCAATTATTGGGTGAGTCTCAGAAAGGTCATTGCAATGGCTAATCAATAAAGCAAATGCACTTGATCACTCACAGATACAACAGGAAAAATCAGGTCTTGAGTTAATCAAGCTCTGTCAACAACAAGGAATGGAATTCCAGCTGGATAAAAATACTTGAAAGGTCTTGCTCTGCTAAATGAAAGTAGGTTCAGTTTAGTAATTCTTAGTGTTGGAGCTGAACGTACATCAGCTGTGATCTGGGATATCATTGGGAACAATTTAAACCCCTCATATTTAATTCAGTGTTTATTCCAAACAGAGCAAAACCATAGACTGATCAGAATCATGCAGCTTGTTTTGACCCAGGGGTGGGACTACCCAAAGTAGTGGGTAGAACCAGGAAATAAGTAAATTGGTTTAGTTTACATTTTTTTTTTAAAAAAGGAAGTGTAGTAACTTATAAAAATGTATTTTGCTAAACAAATTTACAGTAGAAAAGTATAAGTACACTGAGGATCATAAATGAAATAATATAATCGAATTTAAGAAGCAATCATCATAAAAAGGGATAGGAAAGGGGAAAAGGGGGCTTGCAAAATTACATTTAAATAGAACAATTTCAAGCATTTGGACTATATTCCTCCACCTTTGATTGACCCGTCCCCTCAACAAAATTAATTCAAATGTTGACAGGCAACATATATCAACACATAACATATAAATATGTTGACTCTTTATTCATTTTTTAAAAAAAATTGTGTCAGGGTAAAGTTTACAATTTGGTAACAAATTTTGAAGAGCTTCAGAGTGTAACTTGCAGACCACAGGCATCCTTGAAGCTGCACCTTATGAATTTCTGCCCTGGATAAACAGGAGGATACTGACTTCATCAGCAGCAACATCTTCTGAGAGAAGTGAAACGATCAAGTTCAGCTCCTTCCTTCCTTCCTTCCTCCCTCCCTCCCTCCCTCCCTCCCTCCCTCCCTCCCTCCCTCCCTCCTTCCTTCCTTCCTTCCTTCCTTGTTTTCAGTCTTAAATCTCTTCTGTTCTCCATCAGTTTATGTATTTATTTTGTTGCAAGCATTTCTGTTCTGCCTGATATATCAGATTCTAGGTGACTTAGAATATTAAAATATGAAGCCATGATAATGTACACTGCCTAGAACAAACTCTGTGCATACTGCTATCCATAACTGCAACCCTTCCACCCTAAAAACTCTATGGAGAAGAACAGTTTTGCCTTTTTGTTAGGGTGGGGTGCAATCTGGTTTCAAAATTCAAGCTGCTCCATAGTGAGGGGACTGCCACAGAAAAGATAAATTCTCTGAGCCCCTCCCTCCTAATCTCTGTTAGGTCTTAGTCTCAGCAAAGATGCTAAGCCAACAACTGGCATCCAACTTCTTGACTTAGACCCAGCAAAATCTCATCCAACCCAAGCCCAGATGGTCCTGATCAGTTATGGTTCCCTCCATCAGATTGCTCCTACAGAGCCCTGCCAGGTCCATATATTTCTCAGCACAGCTGAGCATTCTTTTGCTTTTTTTCTCATTTGATGCCTTCTCTTAATGAACAGCACTCTTGAGGGCTGGGTGGCAGAGATCAGGTCTCGGCCCAAATTTGCTGGCTCCAGGAGCCAGTTGCTGGCTCAGCACTTTTGCTGGGACTAAGAACCATAAAGTTGGCTTCTTGGAATGTCTTCATCTAGCCCTCTTCATCAACTGAGAAGGTCTCTTGAGACCAGGGCATGGGAAAGCCTCACTACTCACTAAAGTTCTGTAGTAGCCATGAAAATTGGGGGGGGGGGGGTGAATCCCTAAAAGGAAAGAAAGAAAGAAAGAAAGAAAGAAAGAAAGAAAGAAAGAAAGAAAGAAAGAAAGAAAGAAAGGAGGGAGGGAGGGAGGGAGGGAGGGAGGGAGGGAGGGAGGGAGGGAGGGAGGAAGGAAGGAAGGAAGGAAGGAAGGAAGGAAGGAAGGAAGGAAGGAAGGAAGGAAGGAAGGAAGGGAATACTGTTTGTCTGCCCATGATGAGTCTGAATAATTTCCACAAAACCAGGTGAAGAAGCATAAGAAAAGTCAACTAATGTAAGCATATGAAATAAAATTATTCTGAACTAGAAATTTCCCAAGGCTGCATTAATGAGAAAATGACTCCAAATCAAAACAAACAAACAAACAACTCTATTTTTTATCTTACTGCTCCATTTTATCACACTTAGCTATGAGAAGTCTTCATCTGTAAATCCAGATCATAACAGAGTGGGCTTGGCTGACCTGGGAAAGAAAATTGGCATGTTAAAAGGAAACAGAATTGGAAATAACCAATGGTATTTACATTCCAATCTGGATATTATAGTTGTTTCCTGGGCCCTGATAAATTTCTCTCTGAAATAAAAGTACCAGCCAAATTGCTCCATTTTTACCATTGTGACGTGCAGTTTTTTGATTCAGTAGAAATGACACAGCCATCAGAAAGCAGATGGAATTCTTTCACCATTGTTTCTTAAGTTCTGCATGCCCCACTGAAATTGACATGACTGATGATATTTGCTTGAGAAATGGAATCAGTAAATTTGGAACTCAAGAGAGCTGTTCCATATCTACTGGACTAAAATATGAATCAGAACATTTTTCTTACTTTCTTTTGCACTGAGTCCTACAGTGCAATTCTTAGATTCTGCAACAGATCAAAACTCCCTTTTGAAATCCATATTTTGAAAGAAAGCATACAAAAATAATTAGTTGTACATTGGTTTATCTTCTTTTAATCAATTTATATACCACTCAGAGAAATGAATATATTTTCAAATGTACATTGTTGTGCAGACTTCTTTTAAAGATTCACAGATTAATGATAAATGGAGTGGGATGGATTAATGACTTTTTTCAGATGTAAAACAGTCTGAAAACAAACATTTATTTCTCCCTCAATAAGATAAGTAGGACAACTTTTGAGCTGCTGAATTTCACTATTTCATTCATTTTCATATATGACGAAAAAAATGTATCAGCTATGAATTGTCAAAATTAATATTGAGGGAAAAAAGGGAGAAAAAAATTCTGCAGAAAATTTTAAATTTCTTTAAAATGTCCGTGCTTGAGTATATCATCACATCTCGTCCATTCATTTCATATTTACTTAATCCCATAGCATATGATTCCTGTAAGGGAAAAACAAAAGGCAAAATTAATGGGCAGGTATTAATACAATAAAAATGAAACTGCCCATATTTCAGCTTTTGGGGAATTAATGGCTCTTATGATCGTTTACAGTAACCTGCCATTTGGTTCAACAGGACTGACGTTTAACTGAATTTGGAACCAAATTTCAGGTCGATGGAAGAGTATTGAGTACCATGAGTACTGGGTATTGGGATATGAAAAGAAAAAGGTCCTTTTTGCTTCGAAGTAAGTCTGCACCAATTTCCCCAAATTTATGCCCTCCAAGCTTGCTGAGACTACTTTTGAGTAAAATGGTAATAAACTGCACTGAACTGAAATTAGCTTAAAAAACAAAGCAATAAGGTCATGTTTCATTCCCTCCCAGCATAGAACTCAGGTGTTTTAGGGCAAAAGGATTGTGATGCCAGACACAAAAAGAGGGAGGTTTTAGCATATCTGGGGAATTTCAGGGTTGTGAAGATTAGAAAGCATGTTTGGGGGGCGCAGTGGGGAGAAACAAAAGAAAACTAAATAGCAGGAGACCAACAAGCTTAACAGGCATGGAATGCAGAACAACAGAAGGTGTGGAAAAGCAGAACATCTAGATCAGTGTTTCTCAGACTTTGCAACTTTAAGATCCAGTTTGCTGGCTGCGAAATTCTGGGAGCTGAAGTCCACACATCTTGAAGTCTACACAAGTTGCCAAGTTTGAGAAACACTGATTTAGATGGTGCAGGAAAACGAGAGACTGCTTCAATGGGATGGCTGGAGACTTTTCCCACTTTCAGAGAGTTAACTGGCAAACCTTCCTAAATAATAATATCAACAACAGCAACAGCAGCAACAACAACAATAGAGCCTCTATTCAATCCAATAAAATCACAATGTCTCTAGCCATCTCTCTTTCTTTAGTTTGATTTAATTACTAGACAACAGACCTGTTGGGTCATTGTTTCAGAGATATTTCCTTACCTAAACAGAGAAACTGAATGACCAAGGGCAAAAAAGCAGTGGGAGTGTGAGCGACTTACAACTTGCTACCAGCTTCCCCATTGACTTTGCTTGTGAGAAGCTGGCAGGGAGCAAGAAATCAACCTTCCTTCCTTCCTTCCTTCCTTCCTTCCTTCCTTCCTTCCTTCCTTCCTTCCTTCCTTCCTTCCTTCCTTCCTTCCTTCCTTCCTTCCCATATATAATATAGGCTTGAGCTGTTTGCCTTCCACTCCCGACCCTCAGGACAGCCCCAGTGAAGCCTCCTCCTCCTCAGCTGACCTGAAGAACTGCCTGCCACTTTGCTGGGGGGAGGTTGAACAAAGAGAGCCACAGACCATAAGGAAAACTACACCCCTGGCCCCATTCTGGCATGTTCCCAAGAGCACCACCCAGCCAGCCCTACTTCACCAGCAGGCATCCAAGTCACTTCCTTATCCTTCCTTCAATGCCCATCACCATTAATAGATTTCAGATTTTTCCCTTGTTTTCAAAGCAGCTAATTGCTGCTTGCCCATTGGGCCTTGCTACCAGCTGATTGGGTGTGGGGGACAGAGGGTGGTGGGAAAGAGGTCAGGGATACACCCATGATGATCACGTGACCTGGGCTGACTGCAGCAGCAGAACAGCGCAGCAGTGCTGAAGTAGCCACAAATTTCCCAAATTTCAACCCCATGGGAGTAATGGGTCCTGGATTTTGGATGCATTCTATAAGTTAGCGCATTTGAGGTACCTTGGTTCAAAAATTGTTGCCCCATGACACACTGTTTCACCCAGTTGAAGGTCACAGACATGACAGTTTTAGCAGTATATAGATCTGTTTAATTGATTTATATATAGACAATCTAACCCTAGGCAGCTATAGTCCCCAAGCTGAAAAAGTTGCCCAGTTGTGTCATTAAGCCCATTTTTGTTCATTATTTTCTAACCAATCTAGGATTCAGTTAAATTTAAGGTACAACCGACCTGCATGTACTTACTCAAAAAAAGGAGGATCCATGTTTTCTGGTTTTGAGGGGAGAGAGTGAAGTGGCAACTCCCCTTCAATTATGGATGCATATGTCCTTGTAATTTTTGACCCACAGCTTTGTGGATTGATGAGGTGGGCTGTGATCCACAAAATCTATGCCAGACTTCCCAAAGCTATCTGTCCTCCAGATGTGTGGTCATCAATTTTCAAAGTTGATTATGGTCATGAAGGCTGGGGAATTCTAAGAGTCGAAGTCTACACATCTGGATGAAATGCAGATTGGGGAAGATCTTACTTTAGGAGTTCATGGAAACTTGGAAAAGGCAGGGAAGCTATAGCTTATGGAGATGATTGCGCAGTGAAAGACAGGACATTCGCACACATCAAACACCCATTCCACCTAAACTGAAAGAGAACTGGGTTTTTTTTTTTTTTTGGGGGGGGTGGTGGTGAGCAGGCAATTTGGCTCTAGTTGGAGCAAGCTAAGTTTTACAGATGTGGGGCCATCAGTAAAAATTCTAATGGGGAAAACTGATGTTTTCATAAAGAATTAGGTAAATATATCTTCTTTAATTGAAAGACCCTCTTTTCACCACAAAGATCACTTCCTCCTCACTCTGAACTGCAGAACACTTTTGTCTGCCCATTGCACGCTGCATTAATTTAAGCCACAATCGCTTGGCCTGCAATATGCTTGTATATACTTAACAGCTCAAAATGAACCTCGCCAGCTGTGGCATGTGAAACAGCACGTTCTGCTCCATGGAGCATTTCAATACATGTGCATGAAGCTTTTACATGGCTATGCACAAAGGTCAAGATGCATTCAGCCCCATTCGGAGATTTATTTCTTTGCTGTGTCTATTTGGTTATTACTGTTTTTAATCCACCCAAGAACAAGATTCTCTGGGCAGGTCACCATCCGAGAGCAGGGAAGAGTTGCTCAAAAAATGACTCATGAAAAGCAAAACCACTCACAAAATCCCTCACAAAAACAAATGAGGGACAAAGATTTACCAGGATCAGAAAATGGAAATGGGCCTTTAGCGGAAACGATAAAATCCCAGCTTTGCATTGCTTAATGCTTGAAACTCCCTGCTTTATGTTTAACCCAGGGAAAGACCTGATTTAAATCCTAAAGACTGGAGCTCCTTTTAACTTCCTCCTCATTCTCTTTCTTGGTGAAAGGAATGAAAATGCCCCCAGTCACTGGATTAACCTCTGGAATAGGTGAACCCCAACAAATTTAGGATGGGTTTTTCTTTTATGTTCAGAATACCTTAGGGGCTCTCAGCATCATAGCTGTAAGATGTATAATATTTGCATCATTTATTTGTTTGCTTATTTTTGATTGATTGATTGATTGAACAAATCATCCCCAAATTAGATGGCCACCCATCTCAAATACATGACTCTGGGCAGCTAACAATATTAACAATGATAAAAAACATATACAAAAAACCATATAACACATAGCAGCTGGGGAAATTATAAAAACAATGATCAGCATACAACATAACCAGGGGACAGGCTCTGTTGCTTAGGATCCCAGGTTCGAGCACAGAGCCAAGCGTTCAGGGCCTTGCAAAAGCCCAGCAGGGATGGGGCCAATCTGATCTCCAGAGGGATGATATTCCAGAGGGCGAGTGCCATGACAGAAAAGGTATTATTATGGTTGGTCACAGAGTCAGCCAGATGCTTAGACTGGATTTGGCAATTTTATCCACCTATCAAGACCTGAGATAGGAAGGTGTTGTTGTTTGATGGTGTTAAAGGTATTGTTGCAGGACATAAGCTGTTCCAAGTAAAGCTGCCTTTTGCAATTGGCTGATGGTGATTTTGTCAATGCCAAAGGTCTTCAAGTGGTGCTCCAGATATTATTATTATTATTATTATTATTATTATTATTATTATTATTATTATTCCCCAGGTCAAGAACACTCGGTTTACAGATGACTCATAGTTAAGAAGAGAGCCTATTGTAGAAAAATTCGAGTTAAATACACAAAGATTCCAGTTAAATACACAATGGCTCGAGTTCATTACATAATACTACTTATACAGCTTACATACAAATCTGACTCTCTGCTATGCATTAAAGCAGCCTAATTCTTGCAGAAACCTGGGGAAAAAAAAAGACAGGCTGCTTTAATGAACCACCGAGAGGTGCTGAGCTCCCACTCTTGTGAGATCCAAAGAAATTCTTCCTGATCATATTTGAAGTGTGCAAGTGATTCCATCAGAGGCTCTCTGATTTAGGCTGAAGAGTGGGGTATAAATAAGGGGTTGGGGGAGACTTGAGAACCTGCAGGTGTTAGTTGCTGGCAAAGTATCATCCAGCATCCTGGAACATCAGTTATAATGGCTGGGCATGGAAATACAGCAAAATCTAGAGGGCAACAGGTCTGGGCACAAGAATCCATGGGGCCACTAAAGATCTAACTCTTTACCATCTAGTGGTGTGTTACATGCACTCCCAGGTTCGGCTTATGGTCACTCATTCATTCACACACTCGCAGCCTTTGAGGCATGTGGATCTTGTAAGCCCCCCTTGCTTTCTACCTGGGTTTTCCAGAGAGGTGCAGCTGGAGCGGACAAGACACACAGCCCTGGTCAACAGCTGGGAAATAGTTATGGCGTACACATCTCTTTCAACCAGACACTGAGGCACATCAGGTTCTTTGGAATACACGGAGACCCAGTAAATTTAAAGCAGCACCAAGCTTTACTGGTTACAATATATATTTGCTCTGTCTTACACGCACGCACACACTCACCCACACCCTTCTCAACTAGGCTGCCAGGCATTAGCTAGAGGGACAGAAGCCACCAAGTCTGGATCCAGAGATGACTTCAGGTGTGGGCAGGCTTCAGGATCCCCTTTATCCCCCAAAGCTTTTCCTTTGTTAATTAGCTGGGACTGGATTTTTTCCCATGTGCTCAGGCCCAAGTTTCCTTTGCCTGGTTCAGGTGACATTTTTTTCTTTGTTTCCTTAACAACATGTTTCCTTCTTATCTACCACCTGGGAAGGGATTTTTTGGTCAAGATTCCTCCCTTTTTGTCCTCTTTGCTTACGTGGCTGCTTCATCTTTAGTTATGGCAACTTCAGCCTAGTCTCACAGTTGTCTACAGCTTTGTAACTCAAATCTGTAGACCAGGGTTCCTCAGGCTGGTTGGGGAATTCTGGAAGTTGAAGTCCACACGTCTTCAAGTCCCCAAGGTTGAGGAACCCTGCTGTAGACTCACTCCCTGCCTGCCTCCACTGTAAATAAATGAACAAAGTCCCCCAATCAGGTACACTAATGTGACAGGATGGGTCAAGTCTGCCATCTTCCCTGATTCCAACCTCTCTGTGCTGAATTGGAAAATTGAATTCAGGTGAACACCACTAGCACTAGAAACCTCCTTGTGACTAGGAATCTTGCTTTATAAGGATATGAAAAGGGTTCTGCTTTCATTCAACCAGACACTGAAGAAATTTAATGAAGACTTATCTGGTCCACCACAAAGAAGCTGGAAATGATGGGCTAGGCCCACAAAAAAGTTGCAAAAGTTGGGAGAAGGTCTGGTATATGAAGTCCCCTCTTCTACTTGAGTGACTGTATCTCCAGGTTGCAGAGGTTCCAGATACTGCAGAACGTCAATGTCCAGAAGCTCCTACCACCATGACCTGTAACAGTTCAGGCTGTTATTCAGGAACTACAAACACTGCAAATTGTATTTAGGAATAACACCTGAATACAGCATTAGTCTCTAGGCTACTTTAACTCTGCTGAGCAGAGCAAGGCTTCTAATTCTTGCAATCATTCAGTTTAATTTGATGTCTGAATTATCCCACCCGGTTATACTTTATGCAATGGAGTTTTCCCTATTACCTAGCCTGCTCCTCTCATACAGCACTACAGGCCTCAGGGATATATCCCTAAAAGGAGGCTTTCCTTTTTGCACACCTCAAGCAGCCTTGAACATGGCTCCTCCTTCTTCAGCGAACTCCTTTTACAAAAAGCCCAACCGGCTTCTGAGTTCTAAACTGTGAACAATATATGGCCTAGTGGGCATATGCCCCCAGGACTCCCTTCCTCTGCCTTGGAAACAGCTTATCAACCTGAACTCTGAGGTAAAGCTTTCCAGGTTAGTGGGAAACAATGCAATGTCTCCATCCCCCCCCCCCATGTTGTCTTTCTTGAGGGATGGAACAGAATTGGGAACATTTGCTGCTCTTTGCTAATGGTTTAGGTAAGCCACGCGGCATCGAATGCCGTTCCTCACGAGGGCTATTCGTGAAGTCATTACCTGTTTTGCTTGAGGAAGCAGCGGCTGAGGCTGATCTAGCACATGCTTTTAAAGAATAGACCATTACAAAGTATTGCTTAAGCTCGCCTGGATTTTGGTGGGTAGGTGAAGGAGAATGTACAAAGTGAGTATTAATTCACTGAACACCAATATTAGTGTGCCATCAAAAACCTTAGAAATTTTCCCTCCTTCTTCTCCTTCCTCTCCTTCACTCCCTTCTTCTTTCCCTGACTCCCTCCCTCCCTCCCTCCTTCCTTCCTTCCTTCCTTCCTTCCTTCCTTCCTCTTCCCCTCCCTCCCTCCCTCCCTCCCTTCCTTCCTTCCTTCCTTCTCCTATTCAGCAAGAGGACAAACAAGTAGTATTATAGCAATGAGCTTTAAGGTTGTTTCACCTTCTTTGCTTGCTTTCACTCCTTTCTTTTCTTCTTTAGATTACAATCAATTTCTTTTTCTTTTCTGTCCCCCTCCTCTACTAAAGTTGTATTAGGGATTCACTTAAGCAGAAATGAACTGTAATATGCAAATAGTTCTAATTGGACTGCTAATAGAGCGTGTCTCTGTTGTTTTTTTGCAAGGAGTTTTATGTCTATGTAATCAGTGCAGACAGACGTTAAGTAAATGAAGAGGCAACTAACAATGTCAAAAAAGAGACCGGGCGGTTTCAGCTGACACTACCCTAATCTTCCAGGACCCATTAAATGGCAGTTTCAACGCATTACCTACCATAACAGCCTTGAATATCACTGATTTTATTTGCAGTATCAAACATTCCATTTCATGCCCCATTAACAATGGAAGCCTGAGCCTTTGACGCAGCTAAACATTTTACTAACTACCTGGACTAAGTAACCAATTAACTTTTGGAGACAATACGGCCAATTAAGCGCAAAAAGGTAAGCCTGTCAACCCCCACTAAAATTGAATTTCCTTTTTTCTTTTTCTCCCTCTCCCCCTTTCTATCTTTGATGGCTCTTCATACTGGATTCTTAATGGAGATTTTGGTTCCTATTAAGAGGGTGGTATTGATAAAGTTCAGAGGTTCTTTGGGATGGGTCCTGACACATCACTCTTTCAACTGAGACTTGCTGTGCCAGGGAGCCAAATGGAAGTGGCTGGTGATGTGGGCTAAGTTGGCATTTGGCTGCAAAGGATGCTGGTCTAGGCATCTGGCTGAAGTTCTCCTGTGCTACTCCAGGACACTGAAAAAATAAAAAATACTACAATAGTGAATTACTTGGAAGTAAAGTTAAAATATATACATATATAATAAGGAAATAGTTTAACTCTTTCACCGGGGAGTCCTTGGGGTTCTCTGAGCTTGGTTCATTTCTTGCAAACGTTTCATTACCTG
This sequence comes from Liasis olivaceus, assembly GCA_030867105.1. NCBI lineage: Eukaryota > Metazoa > Chordata > Lepidosauria > Squamata > Pythonidae > Liasis > Liasis olivaceus. Next base: position 6,225,986 of record CM061362.1, on the reverse strand, counting down.
GCTAGGTAACATCTTCAGTGCTAAAATGGGATGGGGTTCACCACCATCAGGATCAGAAAAGTTTACAGATAGCCCACTGAAAAACAAACTCTGAAGACTGAGGCAACATAAAAGTCTGGGTTGATAAAATACCTTAAATACATATAATCTAAAATTCAAATGATTATAAAACTCATGGAATCTAGGAGTAATCTTATAAAAAGGGTACATTTTTTCATGATGTACTGGAGGAAATATTTTTTGGGATGGAACCAGCTTGATCAGCATCTGCTTTTTTCTAAAAGCAATATGGTTTTGTGTTGGTGTTTTTCTAATTGCAGACGTGTTGTTTGTTTATATTCCATTGTACAGAGTTTTTATATCCACCACTGTTCGAGTGCCAGGGCCAATCTAGATTTGTACATTATGCTAAGCCATGATTTGTTTAACTATGGTCTGTCAAAGACTCCTCACATGACATGGTTCACAAAGCACATTAACAGAAAGCCAATCATCATTATAATGGTTGGTTTGATAACCCCATCAAAACCAAGACATTATTGCTTTGCCCTCTTTCTTAATGGGGCTGTTCTCAAGATGCATGGATTTGAATTTCCAGAATACCCCGGTCATGTAACCACCGCTGAGAATTTGAATTCCACACACTTTGAGGGAGTCAGGTTGGTATTGATATGTGAACCCAGCACCTCTCAGCTTAAGACGACTTTGTTGTTGTTCAGTCGTTAAGTCGTGTCCAACTCTTCGTGACCCCATGAACCATATTGTGCCAGGCCTTCCTATCTTTCACTGCCTCCCTGAGTTGGCTCAATTTCATGCTCATTGCTTCAGTGATGCTATCTAGCCATCTCATCCTCTGCCGTCCTCTTCTCCTTTTGCCTTCCATCTTTCCCAGCATCAGGGTCTTTTCCAAAGAGTCCTCTCTTCGCATTAGGTGACCAAAGTATCTGAGTTTGAGCTTCATTATCAATCCTTCCAATGAGCAATCAGAGTTGATTTCCTTTAAGATTGACTGGTTTGACCTCCTAGCAGTCCAGGGGACTCTTAAGAGTCTTCTCCAGCACCACAGTTCAAAGGCATCAATTCTTCAGCATTCAGCCTTCTTTATGGTCCAGCTCTCACAGCCATACATTACTACTGGAAAAACCATAGCTTTGACTATGCGGATCTTTGTCGGCAAGGTGACGTCTCTGCTTTTTAATATGCTATCTAGGTTTGCCATAGCTTTCCTCCCAAGGAGCAAGCGTCTTTTAATTTCATGGCTGCAGTCTCCGTCTGCAGTGATCTTGGAGCCCAAATAAATGAAGTCTGTTACTGCTTCCATTTCTTCCCCTTCTATTTGCCAGGGATTGATGGGTCCAGATGCCATGATCTTAGTTTTTTTAATGTTGAGTTTCAAGCCAGCTTTCGCACTCTCCTCTTTCACCCTCATCAAGAGGCTCTTTAGTTCTTCTTCACTTTCTGCCATTAGGGTGGTATCGTCTGCATATCTGAGGTTATTGATGTTTCTCCCTGCAATCTTAATTCCAGCTTGTGATTCTTCCAGCCTGACATTTCTCATGATGTACTCTGCATATAGGTTAAATAAGCAGGGTGACAGTATACAGCCTTGTCGTACTCCTTTCCCTATTTTGAACCAATTGGTTGTTCCATGACCGGTTCTAACTGTTGCTTCTTGGCCCGCATACAGATTTCTCAGGAGACAGGTAAGGTGGTCTGGTATCCCCATCTCTTTAAGAATTTGCCACAGTTTGTTGTGATCCACACAATCAAAAGCTTTTGCATAGTCAATGAAGCAGAAGTAGATGCTTTTCTGGAACTCTCGTGTTTTCTCCATGATCCAGCGAATGTTGGCAATTTGATCTCTAGTTCCTCTGCCTCTTCGAAACCCAGCTTGTACATCCGGTAGTTCTCGGTTCACGTACTGCTGAAGCCTAGCTTGTAGGATTTTGAGCATAACCTTGCTAGCATGTGAAATGAGTGCAATTGTGCGATAGTTTGAGCATTCTTTGGCACTGCCCTTCTTTGGAATTGGAACGTAAACTGACCTTTTCCAATCCCATGGCCACTGTTGCATTTTCCAAACTTGCTGGCATATTGAGTGCAGCACTTTAACAGCATCGTCTTTTAGTATTTTAAATAACTCAGCTGGAATACTGTCATCTCCACTAGCTTTGTTGTTAGCAATGCTTCCTAAGGCCCACTTGACTTCACTCTCTAGGATGTCTGGCTCAGGGTCAGTGACCACACCAGCATACTAGGTAAATATCTACAGGACTGAAGACAAAATAATTATCTCTTCCATTAGAATCCAAATGATTAACGGATCAAAATTTAACAATCTAACAGAATAATAAGGAAATATACAATTTCCCCCTTGATTTTTCATTTGGGTTGATGTGGCAGTGAAGAACATAAGCTGATATATAGCTAGGTCAGATATCATGGACAGGGAATCAAAATCAGACTTTTGTCTCTCGTGTTTACAATATGGAAGATAATAATATCTCTTGCCTGGGATAGAGAACTGTCTGAGAACCAGTATAGTGCAGTAGTTATGATGTTATAGTAGTACTGGGGAATACAGATTCAAGTCCTCTCAAAACCCACTGGGGGATTTTGGGTCAATAATTCTACCTTAGCCCAAACTAGTGTCCAGGGTTGCTGTGGTGGTGTTAAATGAGAGGAAACTTTGAGCTCCCCAGAAAAGTCATATTGCATATGACTGTATTTTGACTGTGTTTTTATGTTGTTAGCTGCCTAGAGTTGCTATGGCAAGATGGGTGGCTGTATAAATCAAGTGAATTAATGAATGAATAAGCAAAAGCATCAAGCTGTGATTAGAATGTCATACTAGCCCTTCAACATCTGGATTCCAAGTTCTCGATAAAGCTTGGCTGAAGGCTTTAGGTCAATCATAATCTTTCATTCTAACATACTTCATGTGAAATAGGAAAATGGGTTGGGGAAGCAATAAATTAACACAATATACATCCCATTGCTTTCATATCTTTATTAAACTGCCTTATTGCCTTTATTAAGCCTAGTCTCTATGTTATGCAACTTGTAATTTCATTCAGTTCCTTCCATGGATGAAGGCTTCAGGTTTTGATCTGGACTGGAGTTGGAAACCTGTTGGCCTTGAGATGACATCAGCCACAATTCAAAGCTTCATCACCATTGGTCATGAGTTGATCAGGTCCTGGATTCCCCATTCCTACTTTAGACTGAAATTAAAAGAGATGGAGATGGTGGTCATATCTGATCAAGAGTGCTAAACACAAGTTGGGGATGAATAATGCTGTCAGTTTCATAATTTTCTCCCATTCCTAAAGACATTTATGAACTGAGTTCTTATCATAAATGAACTGAACATAATTTCCACCTGTCTGCACTTCTCATATTCTCTTGGTGGATAAAACCTCTTGGTATCAAACACCAATTTGGTAGCTGTTGTGTAAGTTGTGTAGAAACCTGTCTTGCAATTTCTCAAAAGATTTCTCCCCTGTGAAAGAGGCTTCACTTTTTCTACTCTATGCTCAGGAAGCTTGAGATTTCTTTTGAATTTCTTTTGGTAGCATTTCTGAGCTTGCCATATTCTTGAGGGTGGCAGAGAATATATTATTGATTATATCATTTTCTGTGGCCCCAGTTCCATCACTGTGAAGCCTTCCCAGCTGCCCACCTTGTCCAATCAGGAAAAAAAAATGAAAGGAGTCTCATGAAAGGAGATGTCTTCCTTGGAATTGAATGTAAGCGTGGGATGCTAAGGAGATGTTGATCCCACTGGCGAGTGGACTGTATAATGGAGGACAAGACAGTTATCCACAAGATGGCTCAACCCCACATGAATGCAGGAAAACACTATTTCAACCAACATTCTCCTCCCCTTTCAAAAGCAAATTTTCTTTCATCCAATTGGATCAGGCTTGGTGGAACAACATGCACAGTAATTTTTCTGCATGGCAGTATTTAAAAATCAATAGCCTGCAAAATAAATAAATAAATAAATAAAGGTAGTGACAACTCTTGTTCAGCATCTATAACATGGTTGAATAGGCAGGATGCAAAGCCAGACTTGTACGCACTAAGCCGTCTGTCTGGATAGAAAAATCTGTTGGTTTAACTTTGTCCGGTATTCATATACACACAGACACAGACGCCGAAAGGCATTTTCCCCCCATCCCATTTTTAAAGAACTTTACAGATTTGGGATATGTCTGGTAAGCAAATGAAAGACATTTTCACTCATCCTTAATGCAAGAAGGGGGGGGGGGAGTTTTATCACATTATAGATTTAGTGATGGGATATGGGGTATCTTCTTTAAAAAATAAATAAGTAAAGGAGAAGTCAGCCTCAGCAAGGAGAAGAACTTCAAAGAACGAGGATCTGTCTTTCCATGAAGTATTTACCCAGGGGCTACACCATTTACTAGTCCAATGGAAAATCCCTATTAATTGTGCCAATGTTGCTACAATTGGAAGGAAATCCATAAAGCAGGCTAAGTCTTTGAAACTATACCCAAGGCAAATGGGGTTTTCTTTTGCGGCTTCCTGCGTGTCTCTATGAATATTTTCAGTGTGTAAGACAAAATGGGAGCCCACATCAAGGGCTAGGTCAATTCTTAACACAACACAGTTAAAGATTATCCTCACCACAACACAGCTGGTTTGAGGCTGCTATTAATCTAATCTCTTAAATGCATGTAATATCCGAACAGAAAAGCCAGCCTGCCAATCTCCAATTTCTTTAATGGTAAAAATATGTCATGGGTTTTCAGCAGCAAGTCCTTACAGCCGTCAAGTTATTTTCATGGATGGAATTGTTACCACCATCTTGGCGCTACTTGCACCATCTGGATTTGACGGGTGCGCCATGTAAGCCTTCCTAGTTTCTTTAGGCTTTCTTTTCCTCCTCCTCCTCCTCCCCCTTCCCCTCCTTCTCCTTCGTCCTCTAATTCCTCTCTACCTGAGGGAGATGTGATTAATCTTAGTAAATTGGCACAATGGGATTAGATACATTTATAGAGGAAGGTGACCACATTTTAAGACAGCTTTCATGAAATTAACCAATGGTTCTTTGAGAAGGGTTATGAGATCAGTTGTGGTTCCATCAGTTGTGGTTCCATCTGTGGTGGAATCAGTTTTACTCATTTTCCAGCTGGCAAAGTTGAGGTGGCAAACTCATTTGCTGGTGACTGTCCTGTATTTAATTGTAGCAGTATAGTAGCGTGAGCAGAATTTGTAGAATTGTTCCTTGGCTCTGCTCCAGACCACTGATAAAACCCAAATCTGAACCTAATGGCAACACATTTTAATTAATACCATGCTGAAGCTTCCTTTGCGAATTCTCTAATGTTCTCAGCACTACTCAAGAAGTATCTGTTTTTTTACTTCATTCTCAGCTTGCTTTCACATTTCTTTTGGTGATATGGAGTGTCCTTTTTCACCATGAGATGGTGAAACGGGTGGACGTTGTTGAATGTTGGTACCTCTATTTCCATCATGCTACACCTGGGGCAAACAACTTTTTCCATGCTGAGGGCTTCCTTAGTCTTTGAATATTATGGCAGAGGCCTTATTCCCAGAACACATGGATAGAGTCAGGACAAAAATCCAATCGGTTTTCATTTCACGTGCATTTAATTAAAATTCAGTATTGTTGCTACAATGACTTTGCTGGCATGATCTATTTTTTTCCTGTTGCACACATTAAAAAAAGCAATTTGGCAACAACTTGGGAAGACATCGATGGCTGCACCCAAGATTTTTAGGGGGCCACATGCAATTCTGGAGCCCCACATTATGCAAAGCAAGCCCTCTAGCACTCAGCTGCTGCCCTGCTTCCAAACTCAAAATGGGGTTTTGACACCAAGTTTCCGTGAAATGTTGCAGCCCTTCCAGAGCAGCATCTTCCCAGATACCCTTTGGAGTTTCCACTCTAAGCAAGAATAGCTGGATGTAGGCTAAGATTAGCAATAATATTCACGGAATCATAGAAGCATAGAGCTGGAATGTGCGCTTTGGGATCATCTAATTCAACCTCCGTTCAGGATAAGATTTATAATGGATGACCAAATCACAGCATCCTTGAGAAATGGATGCCCACTTTTTGCTTCCATGCTAGTTGTGTAAATCCAGCAAAGGTGGATTTGCACTGTTGATTCAGCTTGGAAAGCCAGCTTAATTTGCTTCCGATAGTTAAACTGAATTGCTGAATTGGGTTGATTTTGATTTCCAAACCAGTTTGGAAAAATGCTATTTCTGGGGACATGCACCGAAACATCCACCTTGATTTGGATACATCTGATTCAACTTGGTTATTCAAATCAGCTTTCCAGTTTGATCCAGAAAGTTGATTCAGTTCAAAGAGTACAGCAAATTGCCTTTACACTGAATCACTGAACTGAATTTTCACCCTGTTAAAAACCTACCCCTTTAATTTCAAAATTTTATAATGATTTTGTGTGGTTTTATGATACCCCTTTTTGGAACATGCACATGGCACAAAATCCCATGTTATTTGCAAACATTATACAATAAAAATGACGATGATGATGATGATGATGATGATGATAGATAGATAAGAACAACAAACAGAAAACAATTAATTTTAATTAATTAATTAATTAGTTAGGCAGAAGGCTTCATGTGGCTAGCCATGTAATGAAGGAAATATTTCAACCCTAATAATAATAGATACAGAATTCAAAGGAGCTACCAAGCAAAATGGTTCAGCTCTTCTCCAGAGCCGGAAGAAAAACTTGCTGGCCTTCCAAACAATAAATAATCATAAAGGGTAAATAATAATAAAAAAAAGGCACAAGGAAGGGGGCAGAAGGAGAGAGCCCCCTAAGTGAGAAGTTTTAAATGAAAGGGGATGCCCTGTGAACTTAACACCTTGGCCCTTCAGCCTTTCTGTTAACAAGCTAATCTGATTGCCATTGATTTTGCTCACCTCTGGTACTAAGAAGGTGATGGAACGCTGTCCTGCTAGATGTATTGAATCAGATACTAAGCAAAGAGCTACATAAAGTACAATTTGGCCTCAGCTCACTGATTATGACATTAGCGGAGAGACAAGGTCTGGGTGATACATACACACAGACATACACCCCCCCCCCCCATGTGAACTATGATCAAGGCTGAACTGAAAAGTCTAGAAATGCTTACTTTCTTTAGTTTGCTTTTTTTTTTTTAATTATTTATCTTGCCCCCACCCACCCATTGTCTTCCCCAGCTTTTTCTCGCTTACTCTTCTGATTTCTGTTGCTAAAACGAGCCTGTTTTCACTGCTGTAGTTCAGTGATAGGCATTTGAGTGTAATCTAATTAATTACTTGTATTAGGCTTGCCGAGAAAATAGAATCATGGGGAAGAACCGACTCTTAAACGACAAGTTTTCCCTTGGGTATTGGGGAAAGGAGATTTAGCAGGATTGGAAGAAGAGAAAAGAAAACTGACAAAGGACCTTAGATGAAGAACTCCTTCCTCCTGTGGGAAGTGTAGTTATTTTCCGATCTCAGGTTGGTTTTGTGTATATGCTTGTCCGGGGTGTTGATGTTTCTGCAGTGCCATAGGTGATGTCCAATGTTGCACTGTGGTTGATTAAAACCCAGCTCTTCCTACATATGCAGAGCTCTGCTGTGTGGCCCATAGAGAACATCCTACAGGAATTCAGCAAGTTTGGAGTTTTGATGATGTCACCTTCAAGATGGTGGTAGTGGTACTTCCATTCAAATTCCTGAAGAGGCATCTTTAACAGAGAGAAAGTCAGAGGGAGAAAAGCAACAACAGCAATCTTTTTGTTAACGTAAGAATGAAACGATTCACCCAGAGGGTACTCCCCGCAAGCTGAAATAATCAAGTGAGACCGAAGTTGATTTCCACATTGAGAATTAGGTTTGAAACACAGACAATGACTGGTTCATACCTTGCCCTAAGCCACGACTTATGGAATACATTCCATGACAGATCAGGTTTCTTCAACCAATACCCTTGCTGATATGTTGAACCTGCCATTTCAAGTCTTTTTCAGGCAGCTGGGAGTTGCAGTCTGGAGCACCCATTGGAGAAGACTGTGCTTAGCCATACAATTTAAACAATGATTTACACATTACATTGAAACCTGGTTTAAAAATAGGCAGAGACTGATTGGTTTCACACATTGCACTAAGGTAACTTAGGCTTTAGGACAGTCTGTTGAATAAGTTACAGGCTAAACGATAATATTTAAGCTGGGTTACAGACTGCAGAATGCATCAATCTGCACTTATGAGTTACAGGGTGGCCAAGGGCTGCAGGCAAATGTCCTGTTTCCTCACAAATTGCAACCAACTTGCTTTCCAAGTTCCCATTCATTCCCAACAAAAGACTTCAGGAGGGACATTGTTATGGAAAGATGTCAATAATCAATAAGTAACCTCTGTGCTACCTCCAGCAATAAAGGTAAAGGATCAGTTGAACCTATCCTAGCCTTTGTACGAAGCACAACTCCTGTAACCACATGGACTTTTCGATGTCATGTTCTTGGCAACAGGATGGAAATGTTTTTCTGTTGCCTTGTTCCAGGACATTGTTCTGAGTGCCCATCTAGCCTTTACCCTGGGACTTCCTGAAGATCCCACAACCAAGGGTTAACTTGGTCTGTTTTTGCTTAGGGTTTTTTTTCCCCAACAAGATCAGTCAAAGTTGGCTAGGTTTACCATTGGCTTGGTCCATAAAGGATGTTTTGAAATATTGCATTGGAGGAATGAGGTAGAAAAATTAAACCTTTTCTCTGGGAGGGAAAAATGTCTGTGGAATTGCAAGGATTATGCAAAGCATTAAGTGGTAAACTAGGGTTCATTCATAGCTTATCTTCCTGTTCAATCTGAACACTCAAGGGGCCTTAAAGGGTAACGTTTTACAGGACGAGCTTCTGAGGCCTTATGCCTTATTAAAATGCATGGGATTATACCTCCATCAATTCCCTAGGAGCAATAGGTGTTGTACTCTACCTCCAATGCAGAAAATGCATCAAGGAAGTACAACTGCAACATCCATCTTCCTTCCTTCCTTCCTTCCTTCCTTCCTTCCTTCCTTCCTTCCTTCCTTCCTCCCTCCCTCCCTCCCTCCCTCCCTCCCTTCCTTCCTTCCTTCCTTCCTTCCTTCCTTCCTTCCTTCCTTCCTTCCCTCCCTCCCTTTTTTGCTTCTTTTTCCTTCTGTTCCCTTCCATCTAAGGCGTTCTAGCTCTCCACTATTTTTATGCACTGGGTAATGGAAGTAATGATGCCTGGGATGTGGTATTATTATTTTATGACATCAGGAAAAGGTATGACATTTTCTCAAGGGCAGCCCTATCCCCTGCCCTCCTTCGTCTTGGCAGCCAACACTAATTGACTGTGAAAGTGGAGAACTCAGTAGTTTAAGATGCTCTCCTCTCTGAACTCCAGAATGGCTTCTGGATGGAAATCAGCTGAAGCAAAACAGAAGCTCAATTGCATTGTCAAGGAACAAAGTGCCTGGCCAGACAAACTGGTAAACAGACTCCAGGGCCAAGCTACTGCTGCGGGTAATTGTCAGATCGTGCCACAGCTTGGGGTAATGTCATACCACAATCTGCCTGGCAGTTGCTCCAAAGTTTCCTACTCTGCAAAAGAGGCTCTTGTTATTCTGTCTTATTTTAAGGATGCTTAACACTTCCCTTCTAATTTCTCTCGCTGGTAGTCTTCCGTTTACGGCCTTGTCGTCAATGATTGGTATTGCTCTTGCGGGTGTCTCTGCTACATCTTTGTATCACTTTGAAGTTTCCTTGGTTGCTCAAATTTTCCAACGTCATGCTTCCCAACCTTGGAACCTCCCAACTCACAACCAAGAAAGCCAGATTCTCAGATATTCAGAGTACGCAGCTTTATTGCAAAGGGGGAAAAAAGGATTAGGGTACAGGATCTTGGAAACTGGAAATGTGTACCTTGGTCCTTATTTATCAGTGAATACATTAAGGTGGGGTATCCCTGAAGACTTTGATTCCCTAGTCTTGGTTTAGTGGGGAGGATGCTAATCACTTACTGATACCACAAAAGTGTCCACCTATTCTCGTTCTGCAATATTTTGCAAATTTGCACTGATTTCCCAGGCTTGGAAAATTCAGTTACACCAAATTTGACAAAGCTTTTGGGGGAGAAATTGCTACCTGATGTCCTTTCTCAGGGATTATTTGGAGTATGAGAAGCCAGGGAAATTGCATACCTCTAGAGAGGAGATTGGATCATGCAAAGCAAGACATTAGCCATGTCCACCCCTTTGTAATAAGGGCAAGAAATGCAAGGACACCACACTCCACCCTAGAGAACTTTGCCTGCAATTATCTTCTTTGAAAGATATTCCTGCAGCACATTTTCTTTCATTAAATTAAATAAGTGGTAGGGAAAATTGTAGGGTTTTTTTCCCCTGTATAGTGCTACTTTGGGGGTCTAGAAGACAAGACCAGGGAGTTTATACCTGTGGGCTTCATTATGGGCATCCTGTACCCTTTCTGTGCAGCTTGTAAAGGATCCCCATGGATCACACAGTGGAAATTGGTGACATGATTGATGTTTCTTTTATAGCAGAAAACTAAGGGAATGGGTGTTTAGATAACCTTTTTTGCATCCTCAATTGCCAAAACAACAGCAGCAGCAATGCACAACTAAACCTTGTAAAATGACAATGAAACTAAGAAGATTAGAAAAAATAAAGATACTTTCAACTCTGTCTTGACTCCTAGGGACTTCATTTATGGCAGAAATGGTTTGCAGTGTCTTCTCACAGGATCTCTCCCTCTCTCTGTCTCTCATCCCTTTCTCCCCCTCTCTCAGCCCCCTCCCCCCCAATCTAGCCTTCAGGCCTGGAATTCCCATGTAGCTCCCCCATCTAAGCAAGGCAGAAACTGTTTAACCCATATGCCATTCATAAACTCCTCCCCCTCCTGCAAATAAGTGTGACCCTTGTCTGCATAGAGGTTGCCTACCATTTTTGGAAGACATAACTGGGGGAAATACCAGGTGTATCTTTCAGGTGCACAGGGAAAAAATGGGACTTAAATTAAAAATAAAGGAAAAAAACTAACAACAACATATAGAACAGCAAGCCTTAGAACTGACAGTGAAGATGTCGAAGTGGCAAATAGGTTTTACCTTTTAGGATCAACCATCAACAGTACAGAAACAAGCAGTCAAGAAATACACCATAGACTAGCCCTCAGTAGAGCAGCCATGAAGGCCTTGGAAAAGATATTCAAATGCCGTGATGTGTCCATATGTACAAGAATTGTGCAGGCCATGGCATTCCCCGTGAAACTCTATGGAAGCAAAAGTTGGACTTTGAAGAAGAAAGCTAGAAAGAGTATTGATGCTTCTGAACAGTGGAGTTGGAGAACACTCCTAAGAATAGCATGGACAGCCAAGAAAACAAATTGATGGATTATCAAACAAATCAACCCAGAGTTCTCACTCGAGGCACAAATGACCAGGTCAAATTATCCTACTTCAGACACATTATCTGAAGACATAGCTCTCTGGAAAAGGTGAGAAATATGGAAGGAAAGAGAAGAAGAGGATGACCAGCAGCAAGGTGGATGGACTCAGTAACAGTGGCAATGGGTGTACCATTGGAAGACCTGAAGGACAAGGTTAGGGCCAGATCATCCTGGAGAAAATTTATCTATGTGGTCACTAAAAGTCGACAATGACTTGATGGCACATAAATCATCATCATCGTCATCTTCCAGATGAATTTAGGGTGAGGCAAATATTAAGGGCCAAAGCAAAAAATTGAAAATGGCAACAGGAGCTCTGGCATCACACAACAGGTGAATCCCCAGTTTCCTTTAGACAATGAACCGGTCTGATTGAGAAGCACTTCTGATGGTCCAGAAGCATCACCGAATCTTTCATTAATTTACAATGGTAAAGTAAAGCTAACCAACACCGGAAGAAATGCAAAGGTCTGACCGAGCACCCTCAGGATGCATGGGAACAGCAGAATCTTTGGAAAGGGGAAGAAAGCTTTTACAATATTGGAAGACAAGTTTCAGCATCATCTTCAAGTTGTTTCTTTCCCCTTTGATTAGCGTCCTTCAGAGACAAGACAGCAGGGGGAAAAAAGAAGATGGCTTAAACACAGGCCAAGGAAAGCAATGTTTCTGTACAAGACAAAAGGGAAAAGCAGCCAGGAGTGAAGATTTCCCTTCTCAAGACGTGATTTTGTTTTGTTTTGTTTTGTTTTATCACAATGACCTTTCCAGAGACAAGATGAAGCCAGCCTCAGGTGAAAACAAAATAGACACATTTCATCTGCAGTTAGCCTGGGTGACCCCTGAACCCAGTTTTTCTCTCTGAACCTGTTTCCATGGACCATTTCTCCTCCTCCAAATAAGAGACCTTCTGTTTCCAGAATAGACAAAAACACCACTTTGGTTTTAAATAAAACTCCTGTCCATTTAATGACTAGCTTCCTGTAATTATTAGGAAAGATCACTCTTCACAGTCCCTGTTTTAAACCAAATCAAACTAAACCAACTCATTGGGGAAAAGAAAATCATCTGTCAGCCTCATCCTCAAGGGGCTAAGTTTATAAATTCATATCTGCTCGCGTTTTTGTGTATGTGTGTGTCTGAGTGTGTGTCTGTGTATCTACACACCCTATTATCATCTCATCGCTTTTCAGAGCTATCTCTAACACAAGAGTCAAGGGGGGTTTGGAGCACAAGCAAACACAAAAAGAGAGATTTCTGAGAGAGCAGGAGATTGGGGTAGGGTCATACGAAAGGGTAATTATTGTTAAATGTCAGGTTAACTTGGTAGGCTTCAACTCATCCAACTGAGGACAGATTAGTCCAGATGGAGACATTTTCCACACGGTTCTGTCTAGCCAATCAGAGGCAGCTGGGATTAGCCAAATACCTTGTCTCATATACTTGCTCATAGAAAGGTCACTCTCTGCTCAGTTCTTCCCTTTTAAGATGCACTTTTCTTTTTCTTTCTTTCTTTCTTTCTTTCTTTTTCTTTCTTTCTTTCTTTCTTTCCTTCTTTCCTTCTTTCCTTCTTTCTTTCCTTCCTTCTTTCCTTCTTTCTTTCTTTCTTTCTTTCTTTCTTTCTTTCTTTCTTTCTTTTCCTTCCTTCCTTCCTTCCTTCCTTCCTTCCTTCCTTCCTTCCTTCCTTCCTTCCTTCCTTCCTTCCTTCTCTTCTCTTCTCTTCTCTTCTCTTCTCTTCTCTTCTCTTCTCTTCTCTTCTCTTCTCTTTTTCTTTCTTTTATATTTGTGGCAACCAGATATAGGGCTCTTTTATCTGCAAGTTAAATATTCAACATCGAAATAACTCATTTTGGAGGAAGCATCAACTTCATTTATTTCAAGAGTACTTTAGCCTTTTTGTTTTAATGGGAAAAGATCTAAAAATGCATGCCAGTTTCCCCCCCCCCCTTCTCAAGTGTAAATTAGCCATCCCCCACCCCTACTCCAAAAGCCTTCATTGAGTTAGATGGAGACACAGCACTTTTGCACTGTATTAGAAGACAATTCTATATTCATATGTCAGGATGCTGTTTTTTGGTGAAATAATTTCCTCCTTTTTATTGTTTTGTGACTCTTTTAGAAGAAGAGAAAAATCTTCAACTTGAAAATTCCTTTTTTATGTATGCATCCATTCAAAAATTACTGTTTATATTCCGTATGTGCTCTTTTAAAAGAAAACAAACAAACAGCTTGACTTAAAACAATAAGAAAAAAAAGTTTTTAAGGGGGGGGGGAAGAGAATAAGAAACCCTTTAAGTCAGCCCTGGAGTGCTATAAAAACTAATCGGTTTTTATATACAGCTCTTTTTCCCAGACAGCTTAAATAAGTGCACACATAAAATCCAGCGATAAAATGAACAGGAGTGAAAGAAAAATCACATTGGAAAGACCATCCGCCAAGATCACTCTCTTCAAAAGCCCTAAACGTTTTCCTGAGTTCTGAATTATTACTGGTAGAAAAAGAGCTCCATTTCCTTCTTAGAGGATTCCCCCCCCCCCCCCAGCAAAAACAAACGGTCTATAACCACAAAACAACTCTAGAAATTTCTTATGCAATGAGGACCAGGATGGGGTAAAGAGAGGTGCAGAGTCTTCGTCATTCCCACATTTCTGAGACCTCACCCAGAACTATACTCTGATTCTCTTTCTCAGCTCTGCTCAATCCAGGGTAAGGAAAAAGGTGGAATTCCTGAAGAGCACCAGCAACCTGCAATGGAGTTGGGGGGGAATTGGTTCTGTCCCCATCATAATTTGAAATCACCATGTTTTGCATTTCTGAATTACTCCCCGATATTCAGCTACTGTCTGTGCTTTGCTTTTCTCTGAAGTTTGCAAACCATTTCTCCAGTAACACACAGAACGCGCCCCCCCCCCCAAAAAAAACCCCATATCCACAACAATGGATATAAGGATGCGTAGACTGTGGATAATCTACCTAGACACAGTGCTAGGCTGGGGGAGGAACATTATTCTTCTTTATCATCATTATTTTTTATTCTTTTATTTATTTATATATATATTATATTTATTCTTCCTTATCATGATAATACTACCTTGATGAAATAATACTTCCTTGATGAAACATTGAATCGGGGGCCATCAGTCTTCACCACTAACATGAACAGTAACTTCTGTAAATCTATGGTAGCTGCCGTTACAAGAAGCTTTGCTCTTAGTTGTAAGCAGTTTGCCAAGCAAGCTTCTTTAGATGTGCTGCCCCAAGTCACTTCACTCGTAGGATATCAACGTGAATTGCACAGCTGTATTCTATTAAGACAAATAATGTCAAAAATAAATTATCCTAAGGGAAGTTTCTTGCAAAAAAACAAAAACAAAATGTGCATATTGGACGTTTAGCCTACTTTTTATGACTTACCAAATTTCAGACAAATGCTGCGTACTGATCATTCAATGTATTGATTCAGAAGGTTGTGATGTGCTGACGACTGGTGTGTGTGTGTGTTTTAAGAACAATAATAAAAACAACAACAAAGTAAATTAGAACAGAAGAAGTGAAAAAGAAAGAAAGAACATAAAAAGCTAAAAGTGCAGTAAGAAATGACAGTAGAAGAAAATAGAAAAAGAGCAAAATATGAAGAACAATATAAAGACATAAAGAAGGGCCTTTCAATATTCTGCACAGCAGTTATAAGTACAATTATAACTGCTGTGCCACTGGTCCTTAGGATTCCATCTTGCCCTCACGCTATTCACGGAATTGCTTGAAGAATCAGTCTGGAGTTTTGAGGTTGAATGCCACCAATATGCAGAGCACCCAGGTACATCTCACTTTTCCATAAAAATACAACAAAAATGTTCAGTTCCAAACAAACAACTGGCACCTAATGTTGACAAATAAATTGAAGTAGAGTCCAGAAAAGATACAGGAGGTCATTCCTGGTTGCTCAAAAGACCAGGCCAAGAAGACGCAAACGTGGCATGTATTTCTGGATTTAATCCTGTACCTAAATGCCCAAATTTGGATGATAGCTAAATGTATGCAACCAAGTTTAGACAAAGGCAGCTGTATTTTAAGATGTCTAATATCAGTGTTAGCTGATTAGTGTTAGCAGACTACTGCCTCTGAAAAAATAGTCAGAAATTTCAGTTCCCCTTCCTCACTTTCGTCCTCCTCTCCTCCCCCTTCACATATTTTCAATTATGTTTCTGCTGAGGTTCAGAGATCATAAGATCTCTTAATCCAATTACCATTGGAAAAAAATTATAGCGGAATCAGAATGATGGCCTTTTCTGGGGCCACTCCCAAATTTTGGAATTATCTTCCAAGGAAGATCAATGTAAATTCCTCCCTCTTACCTTTCTGCCAGAAAGCAAAAAACTGTTTAGTTGCTAAATTGGGTGGGTGCTTTTCTTTGACTTATCCGTTTGTGATTATGATTTCTTTTATTATTTAATGCTTGTAAATAATTACATAAATAGATAGTGTTGTTTCCACCATTCCTTGCCCAAAGCAATAATGTTAAAGAAACCTGCTAAAATCATCCACTGTGAATGGGAACAAGAATTGTAAGTCCAAAAATTATGAGTCTCTCTTTTTCATTCTGTCTGTTTCTCCCCCTCTCCAAATTCTCTGGAAATGTTTCCTTTATGAGAAACATTTTAGACAACGTGATTGCATAACTGGAATAACATTCATCCTAATACACACACCAAAGTACATTACTTATTGCACTGTGGGATGTTTGTACTGCTTATTGTTATTATGCATTTTATCATGATTGTATTGTGGTTGTTTCAGTTATGTCTTTACCATGGATGTTTTAATTCTTGGATTGCTTATTACTGCAGACATTTCAGATATTATTATTGTGGTTGTTGCAATTTTGGATCTTGTAAGCCATTAGTCTTTGTGTGTGTGTGTGGTGTGTGTTCGAGTCAGTTTTTGACCCCTGGCAACTGCCTGGACAAGTCCCAGCAGTTTTATTGGCAAGGTTTTTTGGAAGTGGTTGGCCATGGCCTCCTTCCTAGGGCTGAAAGAGAGCGACTGGCCCAAGGTCACCCAGCTGGCTTCATGCCAAAGGCAGGAATAGAACTCACAGTTTCCTGGTTTCTAGCCTGATGCCTTAACCAATACACCAAACTGGCTCTCCTTGTACGATTTGGAAGCATATAAATCCAATCAATCAATCAATCAATCAATCAATCAATCAAATCACTTGGCTGCATCATTTCTACCAGCCACAGAGATCAGTCTGAATCACATTATTAAATAATCTTGACATCCTCACTGTTGCAGTTGGCACCACTAATACAGCCATCATTCTCAGTCCAAACATCCTCATCACCAACACTCTTCATCACCATTAAAGTACTCTAGGGCCAATTTTCAGAAAGAAAACTATGGAGGATGAATACAATATAGAATATTATAATAGTAAATATCATAATAATATAACATAATATAAAATATAATATAATATAAATCAGCCCTGCAAAGTACCCTCACATTTTCCTGTTTCAATTATTGTATTTTGTACACAAAAACCTCTCCCCCAAGAAGCTTGTGGTGCCTTCTGTATTTTCTGATTTCATTTGACTTTAAAGAAAAAATGTTTGTTTGTTTGTTTCCATGAGATTGGCCAGTTTGCTCAAATGATTGCATTTATTAAATTAACTTGGCCATAAATTATTGTTATGCTTAGTAAAATAACTTTGCAGCTTGGGAGGTTTGGGAAAATAAAACAAAACTTAGTTATCCCTGTTGGAATTTATTTTTGTAACCCCATACAATCTCCTCCCCACCACTTTTTATAATTTCTTTCTCCTAACTTACATGTCCTCTACATTGCTATATTTTTTCTTCCCAAGTAAACATTCGAGAAAACAAAATAAAACAAGATATGAGAGTACCAGTCCTGTCCTTTACATGAACCCATTTAATTATATATTAAATTACATTTCCAATTTATTTGTTTTAATTTAAGTAGTATAGTTGAATGCTGGTAAAAAAAAAAAAAACCTTACCAAAAAGAGTAGCAATCCTCACAATTTTCTCCTTTTTTTAGTTATTATTGAACAGCAAAAGATTCATCGCAAAATGTAACAGACCTTTTGTAAAACCTTTCAAAAACCATTTTATCTGCATTTTATTGCTTAGACTGTTATTTTCTTTTTGTTTTTCCTTTCCATACTATATTTTCAATATTCTTTTCAGTATGTATTTGTATCAGCATTATTTCTTCTTCTGTTTTCTTAAGATGGTGATGATGATACTTTTTAAAAATAAACAAAACATTTTAATTCCACCTGTCTAATGCTGAAAATATCTGGCAACATAAAGAATGGAATTTTCATGGTTTCCTTAACTGAGAGCAGTCCTGGAGAATCTTTCTGGAGAGGTGATTCTACAATGGAATCGTGGCACCATCACTGCATTTTAGTTTTCCCAGCCTCTGGTTAATTTAATAAATATGTCTTTGGGAAATATTTCTTCGGATGGAGGATCTCATGAATGAATTCCTCTTCAGAGAAGCTGGAACAGGTTCAGAGAAGGGGATTAAGAATGATCAGGGTTTATAAACTAAGAATAATGAAGAGAGACTGAAGTAAGTGTCTATGGTTAGCCTTGAGAAAAGATGACTGAGAGGGGATTGAATGCACTCTTCAAATACCTGAAAAAATGTCACAAAGAAGAAGGTAAGGACTGATATCTCTTGATCCAGAACAGAGGACAGAGACTAATGTATTTAAGTGACAGATTCCTACTGAATGTTAGGAGAAAAAAAGAACCTTTCTAACAATCCGAGTATTAGAACCAATCATCCAGAGAGGAGATGGACTCACTTTTGGAACCAGATGTGCTCAAGTGGTAACTAGAGAGATTGAAATGCTTTAATTTGGATTACAGCAATCCACATCCTATACGGTCTCTTCCACCTCTGTCTATGAATTTCAAAATCTTGTGCATATAAAACATACATATTAGGAAGAGGAATCCTACCCTCACTATTTCCTAGTTTTTAGCAAGTCAGTTGATTTGGAAAGACTTAGGATAGTGCTCTGATATTTGGAGGTTCTTCTATAGGACATATTTAGGATCATGGTTGAGCCAATGGAGCATCATCACTTTACTTTTCAGAAACAGCCCTGTCATGTTACTTTCACTAGTGAGAACCTTCTCATTGTCCTCACCTTTGAACTCTGGGTGGAGGTCCTTGAGAAATGATCATAATTTGCTTCCTCTTCAGGGAGAGAGGACAAACACCTTCAGTCACTGTTTATAGGTAACTTGGACCATCATCCTTCTCAAGAAAAAAAGCAGGCAACTCCCATTCTTTTAACCAAAGCCAGTATCATAAACCTTGTAATTTTCTGCTGTCATGCTCAGGCAATTTCAACACATTTAAATTAGAAAGGACTGTGCTAATTTTGCTTCATAGCCAGGGTAATTGTTGTAAGATATAATTATCTCTCTTAGTCTTTTGAGATGGAAAGAGAGAGTTGGGAGGTTGGGTCTGAGGAAGGAAGGAAGGAAGGAAGGAAGGAAGGAAGGAAGGAAGGAAGGAAGGAAGGAAGGAAGGAAATATTTTATTATCAAGGAAATACAGAACCCTGTTTTCAAAACTACTTCCCATATTTCACTAAAAGAAGGATTTCCTCTCTTCTGAAAAATATACAAGAAGAAGTACTTCTTCCTTTGCTGAAGAAAATGGTGCTAGTTAGACATTTATTTATTTTATGTAAATAATTTATATTGTTGGCCATCTTACAGCACAGAAAGATTACTCAAGGTTAATTTCCACTCTTAAATTTCTGATTCCATTCTCAAAGTTTCTAACAAATGGCTAAGGTAATAAAGCGGCCACTTTATCATGGTTGCTTGTTTTGATTTGATTTGATTTACTATATTTGAAGACCACCACAGTTATGAGAGTCTGCGTGATATACAGCAAGGTAGAAAGACCAAAACAACAGTTAAAACAAAACGATGCCCACATGCCAAGAATTCCCACTCTGTTAAGCAGGGCCCAAAGTCAAGAGGATAAAAAAGTTGTAACGCTTTGTGGAATGCATTGTTGTGTATCCTTAAAAGCTACAGCCTGGAAGATGTGAATTAAAGTACAGCAACTGTTTGCCCTGGGGCTAAGCATCACCAGTGTGCTTAAAACTTGGGTTCTGGTCTATGGGGTCATGGTGCCAGGAAAGGGACTTTAATGTGTTCTACAGGGAAATCTATATGGCATAACTTATTAATTCTAAGTTATGATATGCAACAAAAAGATCCAAACAACAATAAAGAAAAAAAATGAGATGCATTCCCAGGAATTACTGGCTACAATGACTTATATGTGTGACCACCAAGGATGTCAGTTCAGGGATCATATTTGCTACATTCTATCTTGGGGTTTTCCAGTGTCCCTGATAAGAGGTGAAAGAGGAAAGGAAGTAATTCAAATGCATGATTGCTCCCCCGAGTGCCTGACCTGATTCACTTGAGAGATAAGAAATGAAAGAACTGTCAGGAATTCCTGTATTTTTCAGTCAATTAACTATGGAGCCTCCCTTCACTTCCAGATCTCCATACTAAGTTGTTCATAATCTCATGATCTGGAAATATGAAAAAGTGGAGTTCTCCAGTGGTGGGAACAAACAGATAGTTCAGTCTATTTCTGGACCATGTTAGTTTCACAAGTCTTCCTTTGTAAGAGTGCTTGACACATTTGCTGCACTTCTTGTAATATCACCTAAAGATACATATTTTGTACATATCTTTAACCCAAAAACAATGTCACTAAATTAGGAGAACTTTTGTACACTGTTAGAAATGTGTTAGTCTTTAAGATTCTGCAAGACCCTTTGATTTTTGTTTAGTAACCCTCCTGAAATAGTAACAGTGGGAAGGATTTTCATCCTGTATACACCAGGTCCCCATCCTTATGTTTATGTGAACTCAGGAATTATGGGGTTGGAAAGATGAACTATATTATTTCAGACAAGTCCACATTCTTGTAAATTCAGCAACATCCATCTAGCTTAGTTTCTCCCTTGACACTGTAGCCAGAGTGACATACAGAAATACTAAAGTTCATTATAAATCTTACTATCTTTGCAACAATTTACAGGACTTCTACCTAATTCTTCCCTTGTAATAATTCTTGCTCTCAAAGTGAAAGAGAAATCATGTATACGCTATATAGGCGTCCGTACCATTCAGTAGTTTTTTGAGCTCCAGAAAGAGACTTTGTCTTTGATGAAGTATCATAGAATCATACATCATAAATCTGGATGAATGGTTTAGCCTATCCAATCAGGCCACCTGATAATTGCAGGAACCTAAATAAAAGTATCACCAACCAGAAAAAAGAAGAACAAGGATTCATTGTTAATGCCAAACTGAAATGGTGGCCCAGGATTTTTTAGGAGTTTGTAATCTAAAAGAGAAATAGAATTCTTCAAGGAATTTGGGGAAGGAAAAAGGTTATTTGCCCTCTGAAGTTCTTCCCTTCCCTTCCCTTCCCTTCCCTTCCCTTTCTTCTTCAGTGAGGGGTAGAAAATTCACCAGTGCACTTGGTGCATATGTAGGAGCATAATTTTTCCTCCAATTTTTTAATTCTATTTACTAAATGGTCACTTGATCAATCAGTGGTCAGGGGACCCTGCCACATTTTCCATAGCAGCCAACCAACTGCCTCCTGGAAGTCAAGACATGGGACAAAATGTTATAGATATTATGGCATAGGATGGTCGAAAAGCCTCTCCAGGAATTTGATTAATCCCCTTTTAAAGCCATCTGAGTAAGGGCCCTCCTGTGGCAGCAAATTGTATATATTATTTATTATCAGAATTTATATCTGGTCTTCTAAGTTCTCAAAGCTGGCAGTAAACTGGAAACATACACAACGGCAACAATGAATAAAGTAGAAAATAGTGACAATTTGATTTTTTTTAAAAAAGGGAGGAAGAGAAAAGCCCTAAAAGACAGATGATCAAACGTGGAAGCCATTCATAGAAAACACATTCTTGTTTTAAAATGAAAAGAAAGAAAGGTAATTTAGTGGCATTAATTACATGTTATCTGAACAAGCTCTTTATTTGCCCATCTTGGATATGACTGCTTCTTTCATTGGGTAATAAGAGGAAGTAAGATTTCAAGATCTCAAAGGCTTGTGTTAGGTTTTTCTTCTATTCTGCATAGGTGGACTAATGAAGTATTCAAGCTGTCGTTTCCTCATGAATGGAAGACCTTGCTGATCCTTGTAGTAATTTTACATAATTTAAAAAATATGGGGAAGGAACAGTAACTGATCTATTTACTCTATTTATCCTCAAAAGCTAGGATGAGTAATCCAGGCCCTTCTTTTTGCAGTCCTTGGAAGCCTACAAGAATGAGTTGCCAAGTAGCAGCAACCTGATTTCTTATTGGGTTTCTATTGGAAATGAAATAACATGGATGCATTAAGCACACTTTGCCTGATTATAAACAAGTTCCTCACTCCCCAAAAAAGGAAAAAGTGGAGGTGTCGGAAGTCAGAGAGGCTGCAGAATTCTCAGTATCAAATTGAATATGTATGCAAGGACAAGATGGGGGGGAATGCAGGATTATTACTTTGCCAGCACTAATATAAGACTCCCAAAACAGTAGCTTGGTGCCACTTGCTGTAAAATTGTGAGTTAAAGAACTACCTGATTCTCAAATCAATCCAAACTAGCAGAACTTAAATTCTATCAGTGACTTGTCCCATTGCTACTTTATGTTCATGTGGCAAGCATAACAGGTTAGCTTGTGGGAGGGTAAGATGTCCAGAATTGCTGCCTTTGGCAGAGAAAGATCCAGTTTGGAATGGTTTCAGCAATGGAGATAACAAAATGCTGAGCTCCCATAACTTAGAGTGGACAGGGAATATAATGAACATCCAACCTCCTCAAAACATGGATAGTCCATCTTGCTCAAGCACCCAGCCTATCTCTCCTTTGACATGCCGCTTGACTACTAGAATTAAACTGTTTCGAAACAAAAGATACCAGGTAGACAAGGATTTATAGGCTGTTACAGGGAGTGTATTATAATCCTGAAATTCCACCTCACACAAATATGTAGGATGCAATCATATCTAGACACATGAGACGATGATATGGAGACCTCCCTCTATGAAGGGTGGGTCACAAACCTTCATAGAATGATTGGACTCAAGTCTCAATTCTTTTATTCTTTTATCCTCTCAATTCTGTTGTTCTCTTATTCAAACTAGAACTGGGGAACAAATGGCCTTTTGAAATCCACCAGAGTTTGTGGGCTGAAAAATTGGGTAGACAATTTTTGACTGTTTCCAGAGGAAGTGGAAACCTCCAGTCATTTCTCAGGGGCAGAATTCCATTTAGTGGGCAATAGTAGCACCATTACTGAAAAAAAACCCTGTGGGAAGAGTTCTTTCTTGAGGTCTTTTGAACGAAAGAGTGGGAAGCTGGGAGAGCTGCAGGAAAGATGATTATTCAATGAAAGCCCCGTAATACCTTGAGGCATGTTGTTATTAAATATGCCCCCTGATTTAAACTGGATTCCTACTCTGAACAGGGATGACTGAATATAATGGCCTGAAAGAATCCTTCCAACTTTATGTTAAGTGCAAGAACACTGTCATCCATCCATGAGAATTTCATCAAAATTCTTTTCCCCTTGGGAAAAATAAATGAAAGCAAATGTTCTTTCATCCAATTGCACAAGAACAAATATGCAAGACACATTTTCCACGTGTCACCATTTGAAAAATAAGTGGTCTGATCTGCATATTAGTTCAGGAATTACAAGGCAGGTCGTCTTGCTTAAAAATGCAGACCGACCAAGATTTCTTCCACCCCAAATTTAAATAGCTGTTCAGTCAACTAGAATGAAAGCAGAAATTGACAGAAATGGAAGTTTTTCTATTTCCCCAGCCAGGCCAAGATGAAACAAACTGAGGCTGAAAAAAAGCAACAGGTACCTAAACAAAGTGCAATTGTTCACAGTATGGGATTTACATTATGTTCTCCCTGCAAGTTTAAAAGAAAAATAAAAATCTACACAACAGTCATCCCAAACCGCAGCATTTTATTTATTAAGACACTTTGCTTATTAAAAACATACTTCATTTTTTTAAAAAAAAGAATAAAAATATGAAAGTAAAAGACATATAAAAAGAATATAAGAGTAAAGTACAATTAGTAAAATACAAATAAGTAAACATGGGATCTAAAATATGATGGAGATTATAGGGTTTCAATCTATCATTAGTTACTGACAAAGTTATGAAATGTTCACTGCCACTTTTTAAAAGAAACACTAAAAATCATTCCTAAGCTTTAAACTAAATACTGGTTAACACAGTCCAATCCCCTTCTTAAGGTACATAAAACTTTGGATCATACATAGAGCAAACAAACTGGGGCTGGATTTGAGAACGTTTTATAACAAAAATGTGTCTTCACACACTGATTCTTTTCCTGGAATTAAGGAAGGATCTGGCCGTAGTGACACTTCTGTGCAGTGTTCTCTAACTTGTATAAACTAACTACAACTAGAATGAATCAGCCAGCCTCTTCTCTTGAACATTACACTGGTTTTGCAAAAAATTGCCCTGTTTATTAGTTTCTGGTATTATTGCAAAGAGTGGTTTTTACTTATAAACACCTTACAGCTAATATAGTCCAAAGTATGGCAGCTCTATCACCAAACACAATTATGTTGGTGGAAATACAGAACATTGTCTTTGGGGCATCCTCTGCACAATGCCGTTTTCCCAGTGGGATTAATCTGGTTCCTTCAATGAGTATGAAAGAGAGTCTTCTCTGGATTAATATTTCTATTTGTAGGCTATTATCCCTCTGATTTAAAAAAAATACTGTATGGGTCTGATTTAAAATGATCTTTGGAAAGTGTTTTCTTCTGCATTTCATTTTGCACAGGACTAATTTCAGAGTCCCAGAGTCATCTTGTTGCCTTTCTAGAGGTAGAATGCCACACTAGTTGGATTCAACAGAGCTTTTCTTTTCACAGCCAAGGTTTTGGTAGTAAGTCATCAAGTGTTTAGTAATCAAGTGAGGTCTATGCTTGAGTGAGCAAACACTGTTAATGAAGAGTTTCTAAATCAAAGGGAGTAATAGTTGCATTCTATTCCATACTGGTCAGATCCACCACCCTGAGTGTTATGTCCAATCCTGGGCATTACATTTAAGAAAGAGTCAGATGAACTGGAACAAGGATAGAGAAGTAAAATGAGGATTATCAGCCTAGTAGAAATTAATTCTCAAGGAGAGACTGAGGGAACTGGATTTGTTCAGCCTTGAGAGAACCTTTGAGGGGAGGCAATGAGAACATTCTTCAAAGACCAAAATGGGTGTCACAAAGAAAAGTACTGGAATGTGTCCCCTCAGCATTTGTGACAAAAGTACAGGAAGACAGATTCTGTTGCATGTCAGGAAAGATTTCCTAACCGCAAGAGTAGTTTGAGAGTAGAACAAATGACCTACAGTAAGTAGATAATAGACTCCCCTTTACTGAATGAGTTCAAACAGAGGCTGACCTGTCCTCTGATTTAAACTGAGTAGGGACATCTGGACTTGATATTCTACACAAATCCTTCCAACTCTATGATTCTATCAGTGAGCTGAGGAAATAATAATAATAATAATTGTTATTGTTATTATTTAAACCTGTATCCTGCTCGACTCTCAGTGACTCAACCTTCCTATTTGAAAACCTTTGCATTTCAGATAGGAAGGTTCCTTAATAGCAAGGGATTTATGATTACTTGTTAATCCCAATGGATGTGGCCTCTGGGATGGGCTCAAATATTCAAAGTTATCATCAATCAACTTGAACTGATTACAACATTTACACGCTTGGCGACTTTCATAGCAATGTCTAAATTAGACTCAACCAGATAAGTAACCACCCATTGGTCATCAGGATAAACTATTTGTAATTATAACAAATACTATTATCTTATTTCTTTAGTTCCTTTATAAGAATTGCAGTATATCAATATATGCTTTGTGGATTCAATATACCAGACCTAAATGGACATTTTGAGCTGATAGGATCTATTGAGAATAGCCTTCCAGGACCACAGAAGGCATAACTTTCTTGGGCATCTGCAACAAACTGAGATTTCATCCGAATGATGACACACACATAATGGCAAATTGTGTCACTATTCTAAGAAGCGGTGATGCCCGCCAAGTTTGATAGGTATTAAAAAAAAGTGGACAGCTTCATAGAGGATTAAGCAATTAATAGCTATTGGTCTTGGTGATGCTTTACTACCTTCTGAATCACAGGTAGCAGACCTTTAATTAATTAATTAAATTTGTATGCCGCCCATCTCCCCCAGAGGGTGACTCAGGTCCTTGGCAGTAACAGTGGAACTTCTGGCCAAGCTTGTGAGCCTCATGAATGCTGGGTGACACAGAATGATGAACTGGATACTTCAGACTTTGGTCTTCAGAATAGTATATAGTTTACAAAGTTGTTGTAAAGCTTACAGAGATAATGCATTAAGTCATACCTTGTCACCTCCTTAACTCAAACCTACATTTTCTTGAGCCCGCACAGCTACAGGGAGCCCTAAAAAAGGTACAGATCTCTTAAGGAACAACCAAGAGGTACAACAAGGGTGTCTGTGCTGGATCTGAAGCATCCATGTCTGCTTTAGCCTTGAATATTGTATATCAGTTGAATAGAATTCTAAGAGACATTTTGATCCACAAAACAAATGACAAACATTTCAAATATCTTACATAAACATTAGCGAAACCTAGCCATTTTTTTCCAGAGATTATGGCTCTTTCGTACAGGATTTTTTGCAAGGAGTTGTTCTTCCAGGAAACTTCTGGCATTCTTATTAAGGGTTCTTCAAAGATCCTTGGAAACTATAAATACGCTGTTACTGTAGAGATGAGAGAAGTTGTAATTTTAAGCACAGAATGGTGAGAATAAGACTTCTTGAACCCAGTAGAACAAGCATGCACTGGATTACATAAAAACATTTTCAGAGAACCATGGTTCCTCTGCCAGATGGAAAGTCTATTGATCCAGTTTATTTGCAACTTTTTTTTGTTATTTTTAATTTAAAATATATATATTCCACCTGTTACATAATGCATACCTAGGCATTCTACAATTAAAATCCACACACACACAATTTCTCTCTTTTTCTTTTTTATATTTTAAGGCAGAGCATATGTATTATGTTTCAGGGATTCTCCCCCCCACCCCCCGGGATAAAAAAACCTAACTCACCCAAAATTAGTGGAAAACAACAGGCTGAAAACTCTGACCCCATCCACTCCAGGGATGCCACCAGCCAAACTGCTACAGCTCCCTAAAGTTTTTAGATGATGTGTTCTTGTTTTCAGACCTCCTTTTCCACAACAATGCAGGTGCTATGCTAGGAATTGCAGATCAGTGCACTTCATTCCTTCCTTTGCTGCCAGAGAAGATAAAGGTCCCACCTATTTTGCTGCAGTGGTACTTGGACTACAGTATTCCAGTTGATGCTCTGGTCAGACAGGAACAGGTAAAATCAAAACCAACCCAAATGTGTGGATTGCAGATAGCCAATATGTGCATTCAGACCCTTGGTCATCTCAGAACATTATGTGTGAAGAAGCCCATTGTGGTTTGCGGTTGATTTCCTATTATTTTCTTTTCCCAATTGCCAACCATGCTGACCCCTTGCAAGAAATAATGCAATCCTTTATTTTTACATTTTACACCCCACCTTCCTGCCCACAGAGTGCTCCCTGAAGTTAATCAAATATGGGCTGCAAGTGAAGAGCCCTTTTTCCTAAACTTGAAATTAAAAATGAACATACACCATGGAATCTTCTGCAAGCATTCTTCTCTAGTGTGGGCAAGCGAAAAGCTTGACTGATATCAAAGAGTTTCTTGATCTTTCCCTCCCTCCCCCTCCCTTTCTCTTTCTCTGTCTCTCCCTCTTTGCAGTTATCAATTGTTTACTTAAAAGTTACTTTGATGGCATGCACAAGATCATCAAGATGGCTTCTTACAGCTCGCCTTCCCTGCCTGGAGATTCTTAGGATCCATCAAGCATGGGAAACAAAATCACATGAGAATAATAGCCTGCCCTTCTTGCCAGCAGGGAGAATACTTTTCCCTTTCCAGATTGCCAAGGGATGCATCTCCTGGGTTCAGGGGAGGCATCTGAATAAATTCTCCTCCGCCGATTAAGCCATTGGGAGGGTCCTCCTCTGCTCGGCAGCTCCCTGCCTGGATTTAACCTCAAAGGGGTTAACTTCATAAAAACCCACGGCTCTTTATTCCAGCCCATCATACTTTAGCGCCAGCCAAGCGTCTCTTCGCTGATGGCACCTTTTGGCTTCACAATACAGCCAATTTGTTAGAATTCTTCACAGGTCAGGGACTGCATGGAGTGGTGGAGGCCTCTGGAAAATGGCCACTGGAAAATGAAGCTGTATTCGCTCGGCAAATTATACGTCAGCTGCACTTTATGGGCTCTGAATTCCTCTCTCTCTCTCTCTCTCTCTCCCCTCCTTTATCCTTTTTTCTCCTTCTTTTCTCCCCCCCCCCTTTTTTTTAAACAGTAGAAACATGTATGTGAGCTATTGTCACAAATCCAGTTAATGTAGGTTAATAGATTGGTTCCACTGACATGGATCATAATGAAGAGTAAATTGTTTTATCTCTTAAGTCTTATTTGGTCAGCCAAGAAAACATATGAGGTAATATGGCTCGGACGAAATGGACCGTATAATAGATCTCTCTCTAAAGAAAAAGGACAGGGGTGACAGCATCTCCTATGATTAATGAAAATAATAATGGTCCTGAAATTGAAATTTTTCTATTTTTCCCCCTCCCTGCTTCCCTCTTGGCTGCTGCCACAAACTTCAGTCGGTGGATGATTTGTGGACTGCAACCACCTCTGACGTCCTCCATGGCTTTCTGATATGAGCTTAGGAAGTGTTGGGTGGCAAAGAGGCAGGGGAGGGAATTATATGGATTTCTGAGTGCTGACATCAGGGAAAGTTATCGATGCCAGGAGATTTTTCCAAAGACCTTGAGTTATAAAATGCTCTGTGACCATGGATGGGTTTTGGAAGCAACTAGGGTTCCCTGGCCAACTGTTCCTCCAGGACTCAGTGAGAAAGGAACATAAGCATGAGTTCACCAGTAGAGAGAAGCCATAAGCATGGCTGCGTATGGGAAGGGGTGACTGGGAGGTAGAGCAATTTCAATTTATTATTTATTATTATTACGACCCTAGACCAATACATGCAGAGTGCTCTGTGAATCTATATTAGATAATAAATGAAATAAAATTTAAGACAGAGCTAAAATACATGTACAAAACAACCTAACTAGCACCTATGAGTGAGGTCCAGGGTGCAGTCAATGTTTAAATTATAAAATAGACACTAAAATTACATCAAATATATATATATATTTTTTTGTCTGCGCTCAGTCATTACTGACCCTGCAGTGCCTGCCTGGACGAGTCCTTGCCTGGATGAATCCTGTGCAGTTTTCAAGGCAATTGTTTCGGAAGTGGTTTGCCAGAGCCTCCTTCCTAGAGCAGAGCCCAGCTGGCGAGCGCAGGAGGCGGGGTTTCCGTTGCTTCGCGCCCTTTTCGGGCGAGCGCGTTTTCGCGCTCACCGGCAACTGGTCCCGTCTCTCTGTGCAAGGCGCTGCCAGCATTTTTCCTCCCGCCGGAGTGAGAGTACCCATTTATCTACTCACGTAAGTTTTCGAGCTGTTGGGTTGACAGGAGCTGGGGAGGAAACAAGAGCTCACCTTGTTAACGGCGAAGGCTGGACTCGAACCGCTGAAGCCGTCAGCCATTTCTGGCCGGCAACTTTCAGCATCATTAAGCCATCTAAAATTACAAAAAAGTGAAAATATCTAAAATTTACATGAATTTCAGTAACATAGAATGGATTTAACTAGTGGAAAATTGGACCATTGGGGTCCGGGGGAAGTAGAGATGGGACCTTTTATTATTCATTCATTCATTCATTCATTCATTCATTCATTCATTCATTCATTCATCCATCCATCCATCCATCCATCCATCCATCCATCCATCCATCTATCTATCTATCTATCTATCTATCTATCTATCTATCTATCTATCTATCTATCTATATGTCACATTTATATAGCCACCCATCTCATGCAAAGTGACTCTGGGTGGCCTACAACAATAAGGAGGTCACCGAAGAAGCACTCGGAGGCAGTTCTATATTCATGCTGGATGAGAAAGAAAAACAGAGCTGGAGTCAATGGACAGAGAGGAGGGATAGACAGCTGCAGGACAGTCTTATTTAGGAAAGACGATGAGGGATTGAAATAGGATATATGGAAGGAATAGGAGCACCATAGTTTAGGTCTTCTGCTTCTCTTAGGAACTCAGGGATGATTACATTAAGATACCATGGTATGAAGGCCTTAGGCCCTGTCAGAATACAAGCAGAAACCATTTAGGGGTGGGCAGATAAAGTGTTTTTCTCTGGTGTAAAAAGGCTAATTTATTAGAATTTCTATGCTGTAACTTGGATCATGGGGGTAAATTTGAATCCCAATTAACAGTTGGGGTAGTGTATTTCCCATCAGCTGTCATATCAAATGATTTCAAAGACAGAATTATTATAATAATCCAGCCTGGGAATTACTAGATTATTGATTATTGGCCAGATCTTTTCCTCACAGAATATTTTTGAAGCTGGGCACAGATTGAAAATGTTTTAGAATAAGTGCTTTGGAGTTTTATGGGTGCAGCACCTCTCTGCTACTCATTAAAGCAGCTATGTCTTTTTTCAGGCTTCTGTGAGGTTACAAGAGGTCCAAGGCACTTCTTCCACATCAGAAGCCTATGGAAAATAGCTTCTCTTGACTGCCAACCAAATCAAATGCCTTTAGAGTTTTCTGACTTCGTGGCCTGTATGCCAAACTGTCAATCTTCTTGACTCTCTCAGGAGCTAGGCTGAAAATTGTTCAGTTCCCTGAGCAACTGGACAGCAAGTGCCACCACACTGTGTTTCCCAACAGCAAATGCAATGCAGTGTACATTAGATTGTCTGTAACATCCTACTAAGCTTATTTTGGAGGGGGGAGTATAGAAAGTTTGCAAAAGGTGGGGAATGATAAATATAGGACCCACAAGTGTGCTTGGACTCTGGGTGTGAGACGTATGAAATAAGTTTATCTCTTGCCTACTCATAGTTGATGGAAACAATCAGTCCATTAACCATTGCCATTAATGCTATTAATGGTCCAATCTTGTCCTCCACTGGGTTTTGAAGTTTTACAGTGACTGCCTATGAGATGTTGAGCTGCATGAGTTAGCACCAAGTTCAACCTTTCCCCTTCAGAATAAAGTACCTGGGGGGCAGGAAAAGATACCCTGCAATAAAAGGAAGTGGGAGGAGGAAACGAAAATATAACAGCCCATGTTGTGAACTTCAAGAATCTGGGAAAGCCAAAACTCGAGGCTCAACTTCATAAATATCCCTAATCTCTGGTTTTAAAAGCCAGAATTGTTTATGATTCATGGCATTTGATGACATTTAACAGCATGCAACCCATTACAGCCCCTTAAGTCATTACACAATAGGGCTGCAAATGTCACTGGGTGACAAGACAACAAGCAGGTTATTGGTGGGGCAGGGTTCAGTT
Source organism: Liasis olivaceus (assembly GCA_030867105.1). Lineage (NCBI taxonomy): Eukaryota > Metazoa > Chordata > Lepidosauria > Squamata > Pythonidae > Liasis > Liasis olivaceus. The sequence goes on along the minus strand of CM061362.1, from coordinate 6,194,809 downwards.
TGGATTAGTTCAGGCTTATGACAGATGTATGGTTTCATTGCCAATGGAATCCAAATTTCGGCTCATTGGCTTACCTCAGTAACAAATGAGACTGGTCCCTGGTGTGTGTGTGTGTGTGTGTACACATGTGCATGTATACATCTGTAGCAAAATAGAGGTTCTATAAACTCTGCCAACTTGGGTTTTATAGTTTTCTAACTTGACTCACATAATGACGGAGAAGAAATCTGCTCTAATTTCTAATGCTGCATTTTGAAACCAATGCACACACTAAAATTAGCTGTCCTTTGACATTCAACATTTCTCCAAGTTTTGCAGTGCAGGAAAATAAGTTACAGCATGAAATATGCCAAGGGAGAAATAAATCTATAGCATTCCTATACATTAGGCAAAACTGTAGAGAGAAATAGGTATAGATGTGCAAAAATGTGCACCAAATTCCCACACATTGTTGTGATGAAAAGAAAAACTCAGCCTTAAGTGTAGTCAACTGAACTTTGTAAATTCACAAAAGTGAGAACCTGAGAGAAACTGACATGGATAGACTCAAGGAGTTTTGGAGAAATTTGAAAGGAGCTGGTCTCTCTCATTATTAACCCCTCCATCAGCCTGCCTACCCACCCACAGACTGGAGGAATAGGATAAAATGCACTAGAGTGTTTATATTCTGTCTGGTGAACCGACAAGCTTAGCGGTTCCTCCACAAATCTAGATTAGCAAGCTTAATGGTATCACCCAATATCCAAAGAAATATACAAGTTGTTCTACCTATCTGGGTGGAGAATGGATCTTTCTTTCTAGACCTTTTTCAAATCCTAGAAAATAAGCTTTCTGGGTTATTGTGACCTTCTGCCTGTAAGATATTCTTTTGAGAACCAGCAGAACCCTGGTATCTAAAAGTGTGGTTCAATCAACAATTCCTTGAACCATCTTGCATGACAAGGCCAAGGATCAAAATCTAGATCTAGATCTTTTTCTATCAGTTCTTGAACTGGGAGCCTGCTAATAGGTTTGAGAAAAAGCTTGCTCTAAATAAAAATAATTATTCTGTTACCCAAGTAAGAGTACAAGATCAGCCAGACCTACTTACCTCTCATTGGGCCAACCCTGATGTTTGTTCCCGTCAGCCAATCACATGAGCTGTTGCATAGCCCTGTGTCCATACCCAAGGCATTCATTTTGACCTGAGCGTCACAGACTTTCACACAATCATTGTTCTTATAAGATATCAGGACATCAGCTGCAGGTTTGGCTTGAGGATAATCTGCTGACCCCCAAGCTTTAAATCCATTAACCAATAGAATTCATGCAGGCAGATTATCTGAAGAATGTGACTCTATGAGCAGAAATAGCAGAAGATTTTGTGTGCCTCACCAGCTCAGTCAGGATTACATCTGGCCTTCTTCCTAAGGGACTGTTCCTCTGGTCTGCTTGTTCTCATGCATGGCCTCAAGGGCCAAATTTTCAGTTCTCCATCTAGCTCAGATAAAAACATAGTGCAGTTGTCAACTACAACTACTACATACCCCAAAAATGGGCAGGCCAGAAAAAAGAACTGGTTGGAATAGGATGAAAAGGAACTTTAATTCAATGTAAGTAGTTCATCTAATTATTCTGTATGTATTAATAATGTTCCTCTAATATTCTACAGAATCATAATTATGCCATATAAAAATACCAATTAAATGGACATTTTTAGAGGACAGTGAGTTGTCAAGCCCCCAAGTGGTCATAAAATATGCCTAGTGCATTAGATTCTGTTTTATGAGGGACCAAATAGTATAGCAGAAGTTTCTTGTGCTATGTCAACATTTTGGAGTTGGTTTTCTTCAGAACACCTGTCCTGCCTATAAAGAGCTTCAGTTTTCTTCCAAATGGCTCTTGTTTATCAGCCATGTCAACTGGTAAGCAGGGAAGGGAAATTTACAGACCACTCATAAAATATTTCTTTCCTTTCTTTCTTTCTTTCTTTCTTTCTTTCTTTCTTTCTTTCTTTCTTTCTTTCTTTCTTTCTTTCTTTCTAATCACACGCAGAAGTCAACACAAGTTGACCTTCTCAGCAATACTGGCACATCTTCAACCCGGCATATGAAAGCCTCAGTCTGTTGGGCCTTTTCAAACCAGTCTGCCCTTGAAATACCATATGAAAAATATTCCCTTAGAAGGATGTGAGCACAGAAAGGCTGAACCTAAAACACAATGCAGTATTTAATCTTAGTGACATCGAGTCTTGTCCATTATAAAAGAAAAGAAAAGCATTCCTTGATAATTAGTTTATTTATCTTGGCTTGGCTGGAATTCTGATTCTGACTTCATGCAGAGACTCCACATATCACATCCATGTTAAACGTACTAGTGTCCATAAAAAACAGCAAACAGCACACATTAGGAAAGCTTGCAACATTTTTCCCATCCAAAACTCTTCATGTTTTCTTGGGCTCCTGAATTACCTGACCTCATTTCTGGAGTGAAAATAATACCTGGCATTTTCCCTTTTTTATCTTTCATTTATCCACTCTATCTGGACATACCCATTTGCTAAAATTTGCATCTTTCTGTTTATATGTGTATTTGTCTTTCTCTGTGTGTGTGTATGTGTGTCCATATTGTGATTACCGGTGTACATGAGGGCATAATCCCACTGATTAACTCATGACAGAAAAGAGATCTTCATCTAGACTGATACTGCTGTGTGTTTCTGTCTGGGTAATATTATCCAATCTTCATCATTTTTAAAGGGCTCTATAGTTCTAAATATGTTTGAGAAGTGCTATTGACTGATTGATTTTTTTTTTATTTGCACCTGGTTTTTAAATTAAGTGCCTTTGAACTGCATCTGTACTTTGCTGTTATCACTGTTATTATCTTCTGATCATATGACTTTTTAAGTTTTTTAAAACTTAATTGCTTTTCCAACTTGAAGGCAGAGCAAATGCATGAGACAATCATGGCCTAGAACCGGAGAGGTCTGTTCATTTCTAATTAGGGTAAGATTCATCATTTAGAGCAGGTTATTCAGTGTGATTAATCAACAACAGCTATCATCACAAATTCAAAATTATCCTATTCTGATTTAATGGGGAGAGATAACCTAGCAACAGGCAACAACAACAACAACAACAACAACAACAACAACATAGGTTCATGTAGAGGTCCAACAATCTGGTCAACCAAATGCTTTGGAGAGCTTGCATGAACAAAAAGAAGGAATTATTCTTGTTTGTTGTTTGTCCCTAGCATCCAATATACTGTGATAAATCAAACATACATTGTATCACTGATCCCTCTATAGATCTTGATGTTGTGTACTTCCAACATTCAGTTATTAGTCAACCAACTGTAACTGATTTTGCCTGCAGTGCTATACACTTTTTCCAGGGAGTAAACTCCAATGTGATTTACTTGTGCATACAGTATAAATGTGTATCATTCTGAAAATTAAGTCGAAATATTAATATAGCAAAGAATAATCTACATCCCCTAGTCTGATAGAGAAGATACTCATTCATTGATCATTTTTGTTAACTATGAGTTAGACCTTAATTTGTGAATTATGTAATGTGTGAGCAAATACTCTTCCATTTCAGTTTTCATATTTATACATTTATAAATGTATAGATATATTGTGATATTTAAAATGAATTTTCATTGGTAAGGTCCCACCTATCTAACCAATAAAATTATCTGAATTTCTATGGCAAAGCAAAACATGTTTGAATACTTTAATATTAAATATGTGTCCTCCCTTGGAAGGAGTAATTTTTGATTCATTATGATTAAGCTTAGAGTTAAATTGCATGGCAGTAGAGGATAATTTTACAAGTGTTTACACTTCCACTCTTGACTTTTTTTTACTTCCAAGGGATGGGAAATGAGGATGGCATCCTGTCGCTATAGCAATGGACCAACATTCCATGTTTGGCCAACCTGTGCCTTGGCAATAAAAACCTCACAATATATAGAGCGAGTAAGCAAAATGGTTAATAAAAATGGTTATATCAGAAATGTGCATAAAAATAGTTAAAAATAGTTAAAAAGTAGCAGATCAAGAAATGGAGCAAACTAAGCTTTAGACTGGAAAAATGGGAAACGGACAACTGAAACTGTCAATTCACCCATCCTCAGCTATCAGCAAACAACCTGAAAAAAGCATGAGTGGTGTTTGAGAATTTGTTCCCAGTCTGCCTAAAGACATCAACCCTTGAGCTGAAAGATCCAAGTTCTGACCAGGCCCAATCCCACTTAGCTTTCAACCCTGATAAGGTCAGCCACGTATTATCACCCGTTGAGACTTACTACAACTACTTCCATGTCTTTATTAATGTTCTGCTTCTGTCAGGTTACAAATTCCAATTCACCTGCAGTTTTTGGAAGGCATAGGGGGACACATCTCAGAGTTTTCAGGATCATATGCAGCCCTAGCACACCAGTTGTTCAATCTTGATCTAAGCTTTGTTATCAGAGACTCATTGTAAACATTTTACATGAATTAAATGCACTCTGTGCATGGTTGGATGTTCTGTCAGGCATCATTACTTCCTAATTTCAAGAGCTACACCTTGACTTAATATAGACATTGGGCTTAAAAACTGGTGGGTAAGATATTCCAGCTCTACCAGTTCTATGTGCACGTACATGAGTGAGAGACAGGAGAGAGAAAGAAAAAGAGAGAGAGAAAGTAGATATTAAAGAAAGATTTTTTTGTGTGTCTCTTGAACCAAGCCAAATATTTTCTTGTCACTAGGCTCATAACTTCAGTCTGTCAAGGTCATGGCCTTCACTTTCTTCTTTAGATGGTTGGAGAGAGGAATGTCCATGAGATTAGAGCTCCTTTTGTTTTCATTGGGAGGGGTTTTGCTTATTCTGGCGGATCCCTGAGACTCACCAAGGCTCTCTAGACTCTGTTTATTAGATTTTTATCTTCTTATCAGAGTCTTCCTCCTTAAATCATGTCAGGATTTTACCACCCTTTAGGGATTCCGGGTGTTTTATTGCATGCATGTTGCTTGGGGGAAGGAGAGTTAAGGAATATCTGGTGAAGCTGAGGGAGGTGAAGCTGAGACATCCTAATAAAATAGCATTTATGTAAGGGGAGAAATGGATAAGGCAAAGTGTCTTCTTTGGCTCCACAGTTGTTATTTTAATCAGAACATTGGAGCTGATATTATCACGTAGATGTCAGGTTTTATGCTACTGCTTGCTGCCCCAGGGTTGGAATAATGGATGTAGAACCAAGTAAAACATCCAACATCCACCCAAGTTAGTGGGGTGTTAATGGTGATTTATTACATATTTATTTTATTTTATTTTAGTCAAAATGGTATGTGGAACTCTCAGTTATTCCAACTGGATTTCATTTCCTCCAATTCAAAGAACAAGCAAGACTTGAATGAAGAACTTTGGGCAAACAGGCCCCGGCAAATTAACCCTCTTGTCTTACTCTCCAGAAGAGGGAGATGTCTGATTGTTACCTATTGGATTTGGAGGCCACCAATGTCAGAGAGTGGTACTGGAAGTTCACCAGTTATCCAATAACACAAGGGACCAACTTTTATATATCCACAACCATGGACTGACTTTGACCTTAGAGCTATTTGTTGTATCAGTAGCACCAAGCTTGTCCTTACGAGGACATCTCTTGCATTGACTGGGGCTGGGCAGGTCTCAAAAGATCACTTTGCTTTACTGAACACGTAAAACAAAACTGGGAAGGTGATGCAGCTCCCGCCCTCTTTTCTAAACTATGGAACAGTCTGGACGGATTGCTTTGCAGGATAACAGGGTTTCTTCGTGGGCAGAAAACTTCTAATTTTGAGGCAAAGCACCTCATTAAGACAGATAGTTCCTCAAGAAGAAGAAGCTTCTTGGTACCAGAGGAAACTCTGGAATTCTCTTCTACACGCCTTAACTCATGGTATAAAATGTGAAGAGACTGAAACGTGCACCCTAAAGACGATGCTCAGATTGACGTCCTAACACAACGGAGGCAAGGGTAGTTTCAGTCTGCTCACGTTTCCTCCTTCTCCCACTACCCCCAGGTTTTAGCTTAAATCTGAAGCATCGCTGTGTAAGAGATTTGTGCCTTTAAACTGTTAGTTTCTCAAATTCAGGGTCAGCTTTTGCAATATAAATCTCCCAGCTAGTCTATGTATATTTTTAAACACTTTGTTATGTCCTTTGGCATCAAGTCAATCAACGCTGGTCCAAAATTCTATTTTGAAATATCAACACTCACATTTCCATCAGAACCATGTTAGGGAGGTCAGGGAAATGCATTTTAATTAATGGGAGAATTCATATTTTGCTGTTTTAGGTAAGTTTCTTTGGCAAATGAATCTTTCACGCTGACTTCTTTTTCTGAAGATAAGCATTTCCTACTCTTGTCTGAGCAAAATGTCTGTCTCTTTTTCTCTCTTTTTCTTGGTATAACATAACAGAAATGTGATAAGATTGCAATGAAGGACACTGACCTTGGAATGTTGGAACAAATGACTCATGCAAAGAACATAATCTTTAATAGCAAATAGATGTGTGTATTCTTTTAAAAAAATACTCGGCTGAAATCTCTCTTGCTATTTCTCTAACTTTTCTTCCCTTGCAAAAGAAGCTGGTGTTTTTCTATTTATTCTTGAGAAGTTTGAGAAATTCTTTCAAATTTCACTCGGTGGAGTTTTTGAGCTGGCTTTCTTCCTGGAAATAGCAGATGTTGCAACTGTTGTTGTCACTTTTGTTGACGTGCTTCTTCCCTGGCTTCACATACTTCCCAATCTGACCAAGGTCCATGGGAAGAGTTAATGAAACTGAGAAAAGCCTTATCTTTCCTTCCACACTGTTGGAAAGTTGATTGTGGAAGGAAAGATAAGACTCTAATATCCCTTTCTTGGCCATCTCATCCCTGAATAAAGCGGGGTGCTAGTCACCAGCCAGGAGAATTTCACTGAAATTCTCTTCTGCTTTAAAATAAATTCCCTTTCATCAAATTGAATGGGAAACATGGGAGGGGGGGGAGGAGAATTCTCTTTGATCAGCTCTAGTTTCAAATGCATTCAGAAACCAACCAACTAAGGAAAAGTTTGCATGACTCAAGTTCTAATTGAATGAGACTTGATCGGGAAAATGCTTGGAGATGTTTTTTTCCCCCTGCATGGTGTTAGCTTTCCTTTTTTATTATATTTTCCACTGATCTAAGAAGCTTGCTGCCAATTCCAAATCTTAAGAAGGAAACACTGACGTCAGTTGATATACAGTCAAGGTGAGTGCAGAAAAATCATAAAAAGCTACATAACATAGGATGGCCTTTCATTCTGCAGCAACCCTCCCTCTAGGCTTACACCTATTCAGTAAAAGACTAGAGTTTACTTCACGTCTGTGTAATACATTCTGAGTAATCCACTGTTGGCAAATTTGGCAAATTTGTTATTTAATGTGCTCTACAGCAGGGATGCAAAATCCGTAGTCCTGGGACAATATGTGACATACTAGGACCTTTTCTGTGCCCACCCCCAGGGCACCCACCATGTGTGGGGGACAAAAATATGGCCTATTTTTGCATTTGGGTACAGCTTTAACAGGCAAACTTGGTGCCTTATCACTTGCAGACTTTACCCCTTAAACTCTACCCTACTCCTTCTCACTTTTGGAGTTCAGCCTTCCAAATGTGCCCCACAAAAGCCTGGTGTGCCCTCTGGGAAGTGAGATTTGTACACCTCTCTTGTACATTGACTTCTGAGGATAAAGGAAGAATGTTCAACCTTTTCCCCTTCCCTAGAGATCTTGGCCTGGTATGATGGAGGGGAGAGGAGACTGTGCAAGTTGTCCATTTGTGTTTAAAGATGCAGAAACTTCTTGGGTCTTTTCTTGATATATACTTGCAGGGGAGAAATAGTTAAAGTCTTATTTTTGACATTGGTCAAAATCATCAGCCAACAGATGATAGAGCACTGTGATCATTGCCTGGGTTATGCTTAGAACTCTATAACAACAACAACAACATTAAATGTGTTCTAGCTGCCCACTTCAGCAGACTCTGGGTGGATTTAAAAAAAGAAATAAGTGTAATTTGCCAAAATAAACTGCATTCAAGAACTTGTATGAATTATACGCCTTGAGAAAATGTGCATGGCATCTGGGGGGTGCATAAGTGTTTTGTTCTGAAGTGTTCATTGCCGCAGAATTTATTCCATCATTGAAAATCATGGGAAGACTCAAAAGAATTATGCAAAGCAACAGAGATTCATCTGTAAGCTATGCAGCTTCAACTGAATCATCTTTAGATAGCTCCAGGGTCAAGGGATCCTTGGCTTGGCTGTGGTTGCAATCAGTTTCCCTGACTGCCGTTGGGGAAGTATTGCTGCCTCCTTTTTCCCACAAAAAAAGCAAGCAAGCAAATGATTAGAGCTGTAATGTAAGAATCTGCTGCCGCTACTGATGTTGCTGCTGCTTCTCCTCCCTCTTCCTCTTCTTCTCTCATAATAATGTGCAAAAATAGCACTAAAGAGAAACTAAGTTGGGTTTCTAGCACAGAGCTTTGGGCAAGTGTTTCTGTTGGCAAGGGGCTCCAAGCATAAATTAATCAGGGCTGTCTCTATCTAGCAATTCTGGAGATTTCACTTGTTGAAAATCTTCACTTGAAAAACCACCATCCCCATCACACTATACCTGGCTGAAGAAAGTCTTTAGAATTTACATGGTGAAGAAATTAAGATGGCTATCTTAAATTGCAATTATTTTTAAAGGACAATTGAAAATTGCAAGCAACTTAGACTGCTGGTAATTTAGGCACCATTCAAGCTTTATCCACAAAGCCTAAGAATTGTCAAAATACTGGTGAACAAGCACCATTTTTTTCCTGGTAAATACAAACATTTATTTTGCTTTTGAGGCGGAGAACAAAATATATTGTTCTAGGTTTCCAAGTCTTGTAGTCTAAAGCATCAACTCCATCTTTCGTCCAGTCAACATATTAAACATATTAAAAGGACACACCACATATTAATGGCTTTGACCATATTACTACCATTCTACTATTACTCTGATTTTAAAACTTTTCTATCTCATTTTATATATATGTTTTTCTTTTTCACTTGGATGTGCAAAATATAGTTTGCTTCTGGAACAGCCAAAAATTTATATAACCTTCTTCCATTGTCAATGTTTTGATTTTAGTGCTAATCCCTAGTTCAATTTCATCTAAACATTAAATTTTTCCTTTTTAAAAAAAAAAAAAATTGCCAGTGTTGTATACTTCTCCAAGCCAAATTCCATTTAGATTTCTTCGCTAAAGATTTGAATTGTATCTAAAGTGACTATAGTTCTGTAGATGATTTTTATAGTTTCAAATCATCCATGTCCAGCAAATATGAAACTTTTTCCCTTGCTTAAATAATTCATAGCCTGATGACATTTTATTCAAAATGATCATCAGTTGGAACCAGAACCATATTAAAAAGCAATAGAAAAAAGAGTCTCCTTGAAAAATTCCTTTTCTGATTTTGACTTCTCCAAGTTCTTCTATATTTGCCATCAATGTTGTTCTCCATTTTTTGCATTATTTAAAGCCTTAATTAATTAATTAATAATTAGCCTTATTAATTGTAAAAAATTCCAGACATTTTTAAATCCAACTATATTGTTTTAATCGATCAAAGGTTGGTCTTTTATACCTCTAGAATTTTTTAAATTCCCTTTTGGCTTTACAGGGTATAATGAATTTGAGATGTTTGTAAATGTTCCTGGTAATTATTCTTGTTAACAGATTGAACGTTGAAGGCAGACAAGAGATTGGACAAAAATTGTGGGTATTGGGATTTTTCATTTGTTTGTTTTGTTTTGTCTTTCATGACCAGAAACATTTGGCTTGTAGTGAGCCAATCATCTATTCATCCTTGCTGCAATATTTGATGGAAATGATTTGCAAGATGCGAATGTAAAATAGGTAGATGTTTGAGCCAAGATCCTGAAGCTCATTGTTTCCTTGTGCACTCCAATTCTTCACTTTCTTAGTTTATTCATTCACAATTTATGCTGTTAAGACAATTTTTTCCACATGTTCAGATGGTGCTTGTTTTTCTATATCAGATATTGACGTGACTATTTTTTTTGTGTTTTATTTGGCTATCCCATATTTTTATTTTTCCTCCAAAATTCCAAGGTTTCTTCTGCCTTTTAGGAGATTCAGTTGGCTTTGAATTTTCAGCTGAGCTTTACAAAAATGTCGAGTTGTTTGAAATTGCCTGTTGAAATTTTCTTAGACATTGCCATCACTATTTCTTTTAATTCTTCCATGATTTCTGCAAATGTTTTGTGGTCAGATTGTATTGCCTTTTCAAACTTTTTCTTTTCTCGTTTTTCAGTTGTTGTTCTTCTAAATTTTGTAGGCTGCTAATATGTTTCCAAAATTGATTTATTTTATTTTCCAATCTAATTTTCCACTTTGGCATCTGATTTTTGGTTTGGCGGCTTGCTTTCAAATTATAACCCGGTTCTATAGTTATTACTTTTGGAAGGCATTTTGGAGGGATTTATTGTAACCTTGGGAAGCCAGGAAGACTGTGAACTACTAAAGAAATGAGTATATAATGAAAATCCAAGACATTCACACGACCTCACATCTCAGTGAGTGCAAGAAGACCATTCTCTTCCAGGATAGCTTCTCTGGAATGCTTATCTTCTTGGAAAACATCTAAAGCAAATTCTATTGCATCAAGTTAAATGAGAAAACTAGTAGGGGGAAAAAGAGGAGGATTTCCCCATCTGGCACTGATTTAAAAAACACCCTGACAAAACTAAGAAACCAATAAACAAAAAACCAGCATGACTCAAGTTAAATGGGATTATTAGCTGCCTATACCAGTTGAGAAAAGTTGCCTGCTAACAGGGAAATGAGAATGCTTTCAACAGCTTTTAACTCTTTTGACCTTTATTTGGGGGAAATTATTTTATAACAGACTCCTTAAAGTATGCAAGTGCATGTGTGTAAACTTAAAGAAGGCAAAGCAAGACTGGGCAGGAAACTCTCCATCTGTTTGCTTAAAACCCTACTTGCTAGGATTAGCTGTGTCCTACTTCGTACCTTTTTGATCAAAGGTTAGGTAAGGGTCAAGTGGAAGATTTCAACACATCTCAGGCAGGCTTTTGCTCTCCTTTCTCTGAGAAGGGGAAAGCTTTTCACCACTTTGGCCCTAATGCTCTCATCTTAAACACCACTTTGTTTTATTTGTATATGCAAAGAGGCAAGCAGGGACTTTTTTAACCCCAACTCACCAGTCCTGACCATCCATCATTTTCTGTCTTGGGGAAGTTGTGATGGAGATGTTATCAGAGACTGCTGTTCAAACACTTGGCAGCCAAACAGGAACCTAAGTGGGCCACAGCAATTCAGTGTGTGACAGATGGAAAATGGGATCGGTGCATAAAAGGCACATTTAAATGGAGGGGGAAATGGGGAGAGAGGAGATTACTCAAAGACTGGAAATGGGAAAGTGTTGTGCATCTCAGGAGCATTTGTGTGCTCCTTGCGATTCTTCTTTAGGAAGAAAATATCTGTAGCTCAGAGTTGAACTATGGAGTCCTTGGTGGTCTCTGAGCTTGGTTACTTTCTTGCAGACATTTTGTTACCTATCTAGGTAACACCTTCAGTGCTGGAAGTGACTGAAGCACTCAAGATGTTACCTAGACAGGTAATGAAATGTCTGCAAGAAAACAACCAAGCTCAGAAACCACCAAGGACTCCTTGCAATTCTTCTTTTCCCTACTCCAAAACTCTGCAGATCTTGTCCTTGTAAGCTAGTGGTGGTAGCTCACAAGAATAATAAGATTTGTAGAGCACTGGAGTAGGGAAAATAAGAATTGCAAGGAGTCCATCTTAATGTTATAAACTAAATGCCGGTGGTCATCTAGTCAAAGAAGGATCTCTGTCATATCCATGCAGTCATGAAGATGAGCACAAGAAAGAAAAAAGTAGTGGGCAATTAGACAACCCTGTTTGTTGATAATTTGGGATTAAAATAGTGACACCAATTTTTTTGAGAATCAATTTAGCATAGAGATTAAGGTGCTGCAGTAGAAACTGGAATACTATGAATTCTGGTCCATGCTTAGACATGGAAGCTGGGTGATTTTGGGCCAATCATTCATTCTCAGCCCAGCCCTCCTTGCAGAGTTGTAACTACGAGGAAAATAGGAGATAATTATGTACACTGCCTTCAGTTGCACAAAATTAAAGTGGGCTATATATTATTTTTTCTTCCAATTTTTCCCCAGACCATTCTCATTCCACTTGATGAGATTTTGTTTAAAATTGTTTAAAGAGGAGCACATTTCAATGAAGGTCTCCCAAGGGCCAGGTGGGGTGCAGGGGTCTGTCCCTTGCCTTATTTACAAGAGGTACAGCATGTCCATGTATATGCACATGTGCAGAGGGAGAACTTTCACAGGCACATCCCCCCTTTCAGCATTATCCCAAAGCTTGGCTCACCTCCACAATTCAGTTGGGCTGGAAAGTTGGAATTTGGGTAATGGTTCAAAGAGAGATCACACAGAGGCTCATGGAAAGGTCATTATGGAGATTCCTTTTCATGACTGACAAGGACATTTAACTCTGTTCATCCATGTGTTTATATTAGAATTAAATGTTCTGCTATCTGCCTTATGCAAGAACAGAGCAGATAGATGAATAAATATGGCAGCCAAAACTCCTATGTAGCTCTCCCCAGTCTTAGAACCCGGGTCTTGTAACCACAGGAGAACACGATAGCTGAAACCCGGGCCTGATTTAATAAGCTACAGGCATTAAAGGGGGAAAGAAAGAGAAACCATAAGCATTTGCTCTTGCTAAGCATAAACGGACTTTTCTTCCTCCAGCAATGAAATTGTGCAGCATACAAAGAAATTCCCCTTCAGTATAATTTATCTGCCTGAACTCCCTCCCTTTATCACAGTAGGAAAATAAAATATAGCTATTTAGCAAAAAGCATTTTATCCAGTTCTAAAGCAAGCACATATCAAAGGAGTAAAAAAAAATAAAAATCTTCACAATAAATCCATCCAAGGCTCACAGTTCTCCTCCCTATGCATTTTTTCTTTTTATTTCTTGTTTGTTTTGTTTTAAAGAGAGAGCAGAAAGAAAGACTAACAGAATCCCAACAGAAACCAGTAGACATAATGAGACAGTGTCCTTCTGCAACAAACGAGTTCAATAGTTTAATTTTTGTTAACTGAAATCCCTTGTACGAAGGTAAATTACATTGCATTTTCTATTACTAGCTCTGTTAATTGTCAAGCAGTAAGAGTTTATGCACTCATCCAGAGCAGCCGAGAATTTCCCATAATGTTACAAAATAAAACCTGACAAAGCACAATAATCTTTAGTTTATTGATGTGTTACTAGGCTGTGGAAAAGCATCAGATCCGTAATGTGCTTTGGTTAGGAAATTGGGGTCTGGGGAGAGATACTGGGAGTAATGCAAGATTATATTCCCTCTTTTCTTTTTCTGCCCCTCTCTTTTGCATAAGGGCACAGCTACACAAACAATGCTATAGATTTTCAAAATAGACCCTTTTGGTTGTCTGGTGGGTTTTTCATGAGAAAAAAAAATGCAAAGGTCTCCATAATAAGGATGAAAAGCACATGGGATGCTAACAATTCAACTATCAGAGAAGTAGGGCTAAAGCCGGCTGATTTTTAGATTTCAGAATATGATGTCTTAATCCTTGGGACTTTTTGACTGTTTGTTTGTTTGTTTCTGGAATAAAGCATGGTGGCTGATGGATCTGAGGTCGTAATCCACTGGAGAGTGGACTATCTTGCACCATTTCAGCTCTGGTTAGAAAAAGTTCCCATGCCTTGTGGCGAAATGCAGACGGTTAAACAAATTCACGGGGTGCCACTGAAGTTTGCTTTTAATCCTAACAGGTTTATATTATAGGAAATTAATCCAAGAATGAGTAGTAGAGACAAATTAGCAACTTATATGTCATTTAGTTTTGTCCTTCTATAGTAGATTCATCCATGCAGGGAGAGTTTTGAAAGCTTTACTTTTAAACATCCAGTTTTGAATCCCTGTATAATTTGACAGAGTTTGCAGGATTACTTTTCAATCAGTTCCATAGCAGGGAGGTAGAATATCCTATTACCTTTGTTAGGAGCAGCTGCTCTGCTGGAGAAGGAAAGAGAGACAGAATATGAGAGAGTTGGGGATATGACATGTCACTTAGTCTGGCCTTAGCTGGTCTGGTGGCCTTGAGATGTATTGGAATGGCAATTTCTGAACTTGGCACTATGCATGCATTCAATGGGTGATCTGAAGAGATCCTAACTCTACCTGTAAACCCTCACAGTGTGACCAAGAACTTTGAAAATGCAATGTTCTTGAATACATTCAAGCCATCTTTTGACATCTGGCTGAATACATGAAGGCTTCTGAATATGGTGAGAACAGAAGCTCAGGTGCAACCTCAGACCTCTTCTTCCTGCTCTCCCTCAACTGGAGGTTTGAAGGAGAAGTTGAGATCTGACTTCATTAAGTTATTGCATTCAAGTACAAGCAAACATGAATGATTGTAGATACATAGGGCTCTTTTAAAATATTTTCAAGGACTTCCTTCAGATCTCCAAATCTTCCTTCTCTCCCATGCATTCATACATGGTCAACCTGTGCTTTTCATGGGATAATATGTGAACTGAAATGTAATATGCTTTTTGGCAACCTAGGCTCTTCGGCATCATATGTGAGTCCTTGAGGGATTATTTTTTTTGGGGGGGGGGAGGGGTTATACATTAAAATACATTAAAATGATTGAATGAATTACTAAATGAATGAAACTCCATCTCCTTTTCTTTCACATATATGAGTGCCTTCAGTTCTTCTGGAGTTTCAAGGGGAAGACAGGGGATGTCTTTATTTTTTTCTTATTTTGCATTTAAGGGGAGGAAAAAAGAGAGAGAGAGAGAGAGATGCTCCAGCTTGCAATAAAAGATGGCAAGGTGATAAATTAGTGCTCTCAACTGAAATTGATTACCTTGTGTTCCCATCTAGTTCATATGGCAGCAACACAGATGCTCTGAAGCACCTTAATGGCACATTGGAGAAAACCCATCAGGTTGGCCCTGTGGAACACTTCTGTACTTCCCTCCCTCCCTTAGCACACAAAGGAGAAATCAGCCTTCACTCTTTCTTCCCCCTGTGGATCTAGGAAAACTCTGTACCTTGGCAGGCTTTTCTCTGGCTTTTCCTTAAATATCTCAGGAATGTTATAGGGCAGAGTCAGAATGCTCTCAAGGAACCTTCTAAACTGCAACCTGCATTTTCCAGATACTAACAACAGCTCCTGTTACATAAAAGAAGTATATTCATTTTTTTTAAAGCCACTTAAATGTAGATGGAAAATGTCCTGCTGAGATCCAAAGAGAACATCATAAATGCAGGCAAAGTCTCAATAAGAGCACAAAAGGTGATCTTTCATCATTTGACCTTTCTGGAGTCTGCTCTTGTGTTTTGAAGCTAAGTTAAGAGCCAAATAACATCCCTTCTTTGAGTGGGGGAAAGTCACAGGGATACAATATGTGGCAGAAGAAGGTGGTGATTAACATAATCTATGGTTTGAAATTTGAGACTAGGATGGAGTTTGATCTCCTTCCATATAAAAAGATTATTGGAATCCATTGAATTTTGCAGGGCACCTCTGGATAGAAATCACTGAGACTATAAGGGAAAATGCCCCCTTTCCTCCCCCCTCCCCCCATCATACCTCCACCATGGTTTTGTAATAATTTGAGGAAAATAATTTCTATTTTGCATGGTTTAAATTGCTATGAATTCCACTAGAGATGTAAAAGAAATTTGTCCTCAATTTCTGCTGGAAATGAATGATATCATTTCACTTCCAGCAGTATTCAGAGTCCCAAAAATGTCTTCTAGCATTTCTCTTCCCTTGATCAGAAACCTGGGAGAAGCGGGGAGAGAGAGAAAGAAATGAAAAAGAAAATACACTACTGAAACTTAAATGTAAAAGAAAGGCAGACACCCCCCTTCTTTGGTATTGTTTCTACTGGTGAAGAAAGGAGTACATTTAATTAATAAGTAATTATAACATTTAAATACCTGCCTCAGAGATATTTTTATCAGAAAGTGAAAGCAGGGTGATTGGCATGTTTTTTTAAAAAAATCTTTGGACAAATCTAACATTTATATAAGTTACAGAAAAATGCATATACAGCCTCTACGGGTTACAAGATATGGCAAAGAAAAATGATTACAAAACTTACAAAATATGAGGCCTGGAAAACAGCCTAGCTAACACCAATAGAGAAATGAACAAAATGTGTTATAATCCACACACCCTTAAACACTGCTGTAGAAGAGACCCAGGCCCTGCTTCACGCATCTCCATTCTCCATTCATCTCTCCTCCGTTCCTGTAGTTCTGGACCATCCTACCTGCATTTCTTGCTGCCATGTCTCTGCCTCATACCATTGGTGGTCAATGGTGAAAGCTGCAGTGGTATCAGAGCACATGGTGCGTTCAGCCAGGCAGCATGAGAAAGGAAGGAAAATGTAATCCACTGCAGAAGTTGTATTTCCCCTGCTTCTTGCCCTTAAAAACTAAGAGGACTGAACATCCACCTTTCACCAAAGTCCTATTATCTGTTGGATACCAGTGTGGTACCAAGAGATCTCTTCTGTTGGATTTTACTCCCATTCATCAAGGTATGCTAGAAAATCAAACAGTAGGAAATTTTAATAGGTTGGAGCCTGAATTCCCATCTTGCCTCATATTTTAAGCCCCACCCTGAGGAAAAATTGCAATGTCAAGAAGCAGGGTGTTAACCACTGGTTTTTAGGGATATGATGTGGGTGTCCTGTAGGGGCTATCCAATAAGCATGGTGGGGTCTCATACACCCCCATGCCTGCTATAAGGCACTGGGCTTGGTTTTTAAGAGAGAATTTTGCTTCAAAGCAACAATATCATTTGAGCAATTGAGGAAAGCACCGATTACATTAATGCTAAGCAAGTCTCCGGTTGAGGAAGTTTCCTTCCATTTCCTCATATTGTGCAGCAAAATAATAAATTATTTGAATCATTCTATTATCCGTCCTTAACGGAAACGTACCAGGCCTGTCCTGAGTCTTCAAAAAGCTTGTTAATATGCAATCCTCCAGTACAACCGCTAAGTTTTTAAAGGTCACCGATGTTTTATTCATAAAGGGTGGTTTTCGGGAAGGGAAAAAGGTTACAGAGTCATGTAATGCCATATTCCAATTGTGGTGCTGCTTCAAAAGTGATTTTAAAAGTGAATTTTCCCATGGCATGTAGGGGGGTGTGGGGTGGCAAGGAAGGGTGAAATGCAGACTGGAAGGACAGGGAACATTGGAAGTGCAAATGCATCCAGCCAGAGAAACATACCTATGGAGGAGAACAAGCACAAATTGTGTCAGAGTACGGTGTTGAATTACATCTGAAGTTTCTTACTGTTGCCACAATGAGGGCATCCTACAAGATATTTTTGGATCCAAAAAGATGAGTCTTACACCTGGGAAAGTAAATTCCAGGTACAGAGGTAGGTAGACTTTGGTGATTGAGATCTACATCTAACAAAGGAAAGGATCCTCCCAGGAATGGTTCTGTGATGGAATCTAGATGGAGCCCCTCAGCAGGTACAATGTTTGAGTATAAACATCAACGTTTGCATTACCTGCTAAAGATGTGGGGAAATAACACTACCAATTTTCACCAATCACAGTTGGTGGAGGCTTTCCCTGTTTTGAAGAGAAGACAATCACATTGTGTCTCCCTTAACGGAAAGGACACCACTTGTGTTTTCCAAATAACATGCAGAATGGCCTTCAGCAAACATTCAGAGCTGGAAGTTTGTATAACATTATTAGCTCTGGGGGTTATTGGGAAGGGGGAATTACCTGGGTGACGATGCTAAAGCTTGGAGCCCTAGGATCAACAGACTTGAGACTACTTTATATCAAATTAGTGATCCTAACTCCTTCCTTCATTGACTTCAAACTGTGTTCTTAAATTGGTTTAAACTTTGGAGTACAGTAAAGAGGGTAGAATCCATTTAAGGGGGGGGGGGGATTACAAAATCTTGTCCCAAAAGTGAAGAAGGGAGGGGGAAAACTTCTAAGTGAACTAAACAAACTTTATTGCAATACATGTGCTTCCTGATATTTACAAAACTGCTGCCAAATTAACCATTAACAGTGATTTAAAAAAAATACTTCAGACAATCTATAAGCTGAAAAATGCCTAATGGCCATCAACACAGCTGCCAAATTCACCAAGGTTGTAGGAAGCATCATAATTTTCCTTCTTGCCTCCGAAGATTTGGAACCAAAACAACTTTGGTTTGCAACCCAAAACTGACGCAGCTATTGCTTCTCATGTAGTTATCTTCAAGTTTCTTATGTGCTTCTCTGAGTAATTCTTCCTCATTATTAATATTTGATGCCACTGCATCAAGGAATCCACTTCTTGTGCAAGGATGTGACTCTTAAAAGCAGCAGCACTTTTTTTTTCAGGCTCACACTGGAAACTAGAGTGTCGGTGTTGGAGGTAGGTAGAGCTCTACTAATACCTACGACCGTTGAGGGGAGAGAGAGGAGGAAAAAATATGGCCATATATTGCTTCCCCATTACTCTCATGCCACAAGGATTATCTGAAGTGGGCCTCTGGAGAATGGTAAAGGGACTTCAGGGCCATTAGCCATCCACAACATCTTTTCAGCTCTCCTGATGGGCTATCAACTATTTACTACTCACTCCCCCAGGTTGAAAAATAAATAAAAAGCCATTTGAGGCAATTATCAGAGAGTTGTGAAGCTGATTGCATGTCACTGTACATGGCACCATGGCAATGTTGGAGGCATTGTTGTACATGGCACCATGGCAATGTTGGAGGCATGAAGCACTTTGACCTCCCTAGTTGCGTGCTCTTCATTATCTTCTCAGCCCCCATCCCATCTCCCTGTTTAATCAGAGGAGGATGAAGCTGTTCATCTGTAGCTGGCAAAGGATGAAAGAGAATGGAGTGAGGGTGGTCTCCAACTAGACTCAAGGCATTTCTCCTTCTCCTCCTAAAACAAATTACTCTTCTGAATGGAGAGGCTGAAAACTGTGTGAAGATATCTCTGAATTCCAAAGTTCTGCTGAAGCCAAAATAAAACTTTGTGGCAGATTAAGGCTGAATGGCTCAAACTTTCCTTCTGGATGTGTCGGACTGTAACATACATAAGCCCTAGGCAGATGACCAAGTATGATTGGTCTTGTATTCCAACATAGATGGAGCGCACCAGGATTGGCAGGACTATAGCAATCTTGTTGTTATTCTACATGGCCAGTCAACATGCATGCCCTGTGCCAATATCTTTGTGGTGTTCATGTGGCTTCATGGGTGGAGACAAGGGAGGGCAATGAGCATTGCAAACTCATTTTGTGAGGGTCATGAGAGTAGACACCTTTGGTGGGGTTTGCTAGCTAGTGCTGAGCAATGGACCCTGTGTGACCCAGGAACTTTTTCTTGTGCTAAGGAGGCTTTCAAATATGGTTGCTTTCTGGTATGCAGGTATCTCTGACTGAGCTGCGAGGGTACTCTCCAGGCTGATATTTTAGAGGTAGGATCTGGTTCTCTCTTATGGAGAAAATTAGCTTTTTATTTCATCCATCCCTATTTAGACAAAATCTATAGTGCTTTTAAATACCTAATTCTTTTGCCAGATGAACAGGTAGAGAGGTCTCAAGGGAAGGGGAGTGATGAAACATGCATTGGGATGAAACAAACTCTACCCTTACAAAATGGCACCTGATGTCACCTGCTGTTCCAACCAGCACTACATGAACCCTTGTCTGAACTGTGCCTTTTCTTATTTAGGAAACTAAAACGTTTAACAAAAATGTCATTTAGTTCAATCTTTTCCAACCTGGTGCTCTTCAGATGTGTTGGACTTCAGCTCTACTAATATCTCGGAAACACAAATAGAAAGGGATGAACCATCTAAAGATGGGTTTCCTGACAGATAGTTTGATGTAGTGGTTAAGATGCAGGAGGAGAAGATGAGAGACTATGAATTCTACTCCTCCCTTAGGCCCAGAAGCTGGTTGAGTGACTTTGGGTCAGTCATTCCCTTTCAGGGTTGTTGCTGTGGGGAAAATAGGAGGAAGCATTATATACATCATTATGAAGTGCACAAAACAAAGGCAGGAAATAAATGTAATAAATAGAGCTTTTTCCCTGAATATCTATGTTTACCTATATGTGTTTGAATAGGGCATTGCCTCCTAGACCAGAAAGTTGCTAAAATCAGAGAGCTTCAGCTTGGTTGCAGTACAAGCAGATAAGTAATAGTTAATGGTTTGTACATATTTATGAAGGTATTTCATTTATTTTCCACCTTCTTACTCAGTTTGAGCAGTCAGATGGCTAACATTCAATGAAATGCAGTCGGGGGGGGGGGGATGCTATTTTACAATTACAGTAGAATCCTGGTGAAAGAGATGAGGCTCTTGATTGGTCTTCCAAAAGAAGATAAAGAAAGAGTGAAAACAAAAGAGGAGGAAGATCTTTATCTATCTATTTATGCTGGTCTTTGACTGTAATAAAGATTTGATCTGATGTGGTTTGATATCTCAGGTATATATGAATTATGCCTCTCCCCAGGACTTTGGGGAGTTTAAGCCACCATTGAAATTAAACCTACCTCTCATTTCTGCAAAGCTCAAATTATTCCTATTAAAAATCTGCCCTGCTTTAATCTTTCCTATGTCATATTACTGTGAGAGGTGACAGAGAGTTGATGATAGATAGATAGAGATAGAGATATAATGCTTTCCTTATTTCCTTATATTTAAAAAAATCCAATATGTATTACTGCCTAGTTGCATGCGAAAAAATAATATAATTTAAGAAAAGCTGTACAAGCACGGGATACCAGAACTGATGTGAATTTTAAAGGTTTTTAAGGACTATTGAGACATAATGTTCTTTGCCCTCTCAAAAGACCTCTGTAATAATAATATTATTGCTATATAATAAATACTCAATCTGCATATCAAATCTAAAAAGTGAAAAAGCCAGATGCAATATGTTTCATTAATAAATATACCAATAACTAATATCGTTGACCAACCAATATTTTAAAACAAGATTGGGTGCAACTATTTGCCATGAGCTGTTTAATTAGCTGAGTACCAAGAACCTTAACAACATTTCTGGGTTTCTGTTCCTTTCTCTCTCTCTCTCTCCTTTCCCCTAACAGAGTGTGTGGTTTCTCCCCCTCTCCTCACTAAATATATTTTCCAGAGTCACAAACCTGAAAAAAGGTATAAAATAAAGGAGATTGAGATGGATTGGGTTAATTAATGGTTAGGAACTGGCCTTTCACCTTGACAATTGTAGACAAGTTCAACCTAAGAGCTTAAATCAGGTTTTGCTGCTGGACGCTCAATGGATATTAATTCACATCATACAATTTGGCAGGATTGGCCCAGAAATGAACTTGTCAGGGACGTGACCTCCAAGTCATTGGATGGAGCAGCAAAACAGTGGGGTGATGGTGTGGGATGAGTTGGGGTTAAAAAGGCACACATTTCCTAGCCACTGATTGAAAGTGACTTTTTCAATAGTTTGGATATTTCATTTTCCAAAAGAAATATTAAACAATTTCTAGTTAAATTGCATACATATGCAGATTTCCCCTGCATTCTCCATTCTTACTCAGTGAAAGAGAATTGCTTTTCTAAATGGTTTTCAAAATGGCTTTCAAAAGAGAAGAGAATTTCAGGGACATTCTCCTGGGTGGAAAGTGGCGTCCTTCTTGTTTAGTGACAAAATGGCCAAGGGGTCCAAGAGAATGCCTTGCCTTTCATTGCACAACCATGTCATAAGAGGTCTACATGCTTCCCAGCTTCTCATGCTTCCACCAAATCTGAAAGAAAGACTTTTTTTTTTTAGTATTTGTTTGTGCTTGTATTTATACCCTTCCTGTTCCCTAAAACCTCAAAAGGACTTATTTGAAAATGTCCTCTTAGATTATCCTCAGACTAAAAATCTCTGTGAAATAGGTTGTATTCTTCCAATGTTTGTGTTACTGTCATCACTTAGGGAGAATCCTGCCCTAGAAAAAGGGCTGGAGTATTTCTCCTTCCTTTGGAGAAATCATTCACCCAATTTCTCCACTCACCAGGTTGGTGGTGAATTTTGCAAAGCCATTTTGACTACAAGTGATAATTAGCCTAATTTCATGCAGCCTTTAGCAATTGGCTCAGAAAATTGGGCCTCTGAAAAAATGATATGTTCCTTTCCTCTGTGGAAAAGAAGAGAGGGAGGGAGAAAAAAGGAAAGGAAAGGAAAGGAAAGGAAAGGAAAGGAAAGGAAAGGAAAGGAAAGGAAAGGAAAGGAAAGGAAAGGAAAGGAAAGGAAAGGAAAGGAAAGGAAAGGAGGCAGGCAGGCTGGCCTTATCCAACCATTACTTCTCCCACTGCTGTTGTCATGATCTTCTGCCCACTTTCCTAGCTCTCTTTACAGATGGATGAATAAAGCTGCCAATTCATGTTCTCCCACTTTTTAAAAAAAACTTATCTTCTTCCTGCTTTTAAAGTACTTGAAAGGTTTTATGAGCAGCCATTAATAATAACCAAAGCGGGGCGGGGGGGGGGGGGACTGATCTATTCCTAATTAAAAGCAACAAGTTCAAAACATCAGTAAAGTAAAGGAGGTTTCAATCTTTTTGGCATGACATGTTCACTTGGAGCAGCATGGCTGCAGTGGAATTGTATGAATAGCCACAGGTAGAGAAACATGGCGACAATATAACTAAAGGTCATTTGCCTGGCCTTTTTCATTGTTTAAAAAACTGTCCTTCTTGATGTGCCTAGTTTCCTCCTTTCCTGGGTGACAAACAGCAGCACAAGTGAACTGTCTAACCCACTGACCTTAGATCAGACCTCTGAACTTGTCTGCTAGCCACAATGCCATGAACTTGGTAGAGAGGTCATGCAATCAGTGTCGTCATCAAGAGCTGGTCCATGGGGAATTTGCAGCCGTTTGCAGTCAAGGTGAAGCTACTACAACCTAAATCTAGCCTTGTGGTTTCATCTGGAGACTGCCTTTTTTCCACTCATCCAAAACAGGCTCCTCCTGCTCCTCCTTTTTAAGAGAACTTAAAGAGTTTATTATTCCATGGGAAGAACTACCAACATGAAGACCAACTGACTCAATGCATTCCTGTTAACCATCTCTGGTGATTCAGTCTGTAATACTAGTCTAGATAACGTGCAAAGATCATACTTCCACCCTGTCCACAATGGTGAGTCAGTTAGTCCCTCTATTTCTACACCTACCTCTGAACCACTTTGTTGGTGTGAAATATGAAGGTGGGGAGATAAAAGCATCTGGGGAAAACTGACAGCCTTTCCCCGGTTATGAGTCAAGGCCACTTCCCAGCTAGGATTTGTGTAAATTAAGGAGAATTAGGGGGAAACAGAGCTAATGTTACTAATGGAGCAACAGGATAAGTATGAAACTTCTTAGGAATAAATAAAGTAGCAACTCATAGGTTCAAAACAATAGAAACCAAAAATCCTATAAACATGTATGAAGAAACTTGCCACCTTGCCTCAGATTTTATAATAAATCCATTTTTTTTCAGTTTCCATACTTCGTTGAGATTTTTTTTTTTTTAAAGCATGAACTTCCATGCACCTTTTCATAGGTTTCTTTCTGAATATATGTTTTGGTAAGCCATTTTTCCTAATTTTCTCTGGTAAAACACAACAGTCTATGTGCTGGTATTTTCCCTATGATGATTATGATGGCAATGATGGTAATGGTAGAGATGGGTATTATTATTATTACCACTACTCCTACTGCTATTAGTATTGGAAAAACATGCCAGCAGATTCAAAGACATGTACTTTTTAAGTGATAATGGGTCCATGAATTAGTTTGGAAGTGCAAAATTAGTTTGCATACATCCTGAGCACCCAGTTGCTGAGATGGAATTAATCAAGAGCTCATCACTCAGTGGTAGAAAACAGGCTTGGTGGGCAGAAAATCACAGGTCTGGTCACCAGCAACTCTAAGAAGGTCTAAAAAAACTCCAGCCTGAAACACTAAGTTAGATGAACCAAAAGATTAACTCAATAGAAGATAGTTTCCAACATCCCTATGCTCTGAAATTATTCATCCCTGTTTTAATCAATCAATCAAATCTTTATTTTGCTCATAGGCCAGCACAAAATACGATTAGGAGAAATTACACCCATTTCACTAATAACATTGACACTTACTAAAACTGGCTAACCCAATACTATAACATTAAAATGCTAAGATCTCCTTATGAAAATTATTAATATTACTACCAAGACTATGGACTAAAGGAGGAGGGCTCTGAAGGCCACAAAAAGGGTGTAAAGACAGGTAAAATAAAAAATAAAAATAAAAGAGGGATTCTTAGTGAGTTTACCCATGCCCAATATCCTTAATTATCTGTTTACAAATTTAACTGCTGCCAGGCAGAATCTAGCACCATTATATGTAATAAACATTTCCTTATCTGAGAGGAGAAAATCAAGGGGAAAAAAAATTTCAT